>CM076569.1:586959917-587328291 GCA_034641835.2 Pinus albicaulis
GCTTGTAATTTCTCTGATAACCGATCAAAAACCTTTACAATGAGTTTCTTCCTGATTTTTATAGCTGAAATATTAGCGGAGGAGGTAGGTGAAACACTAAATGAAGCATTAAAACTCAGAAAAGAAAGGGGGCCGAAGCCCTTTCAGTTTTAAATCTTGTGCATTTATCTCTGGCACTCTTTGGGTGAACAAATGACCTTCTTTGGGCTTCCATTTACTCCGGTATGGCTCTGATGCACTCTGGCTGCAGTACTCTGTAGTACTTTTGGTAAATAAACAAAAAGACAGATAAATGACTTTGAGGTCTGCCATGCTACATAACAAATGCTCTGGTAGCATGGGACTGTTCCGTCAGGGTGAAAATCTTCTAAGGAACACGGTAAATAAGGGTACAATATGGGTGCTTTGTCCTGTCTCAAGTAGGAATGTTCTGCTGATGTAGCAACCCTGATAGTATTGTTTTCTGTGCGTTGGGCCTTTCGTGTGGTCCATGATGTCTTTGATCTAGTACCTTGCCTTAAAATCATTGGATTAAGGCTCAAAATCCTCAATGACAGGCCTTAAACACTCTGTTTCCCAATGATACTCTTTGCCGCTTCCATGCTTGCCTCTGACCGTGAAATCTGTGCTTTAATGGCTCTGGGAAGATTTTACAGAGTTTGAACTCTGTTCTTTTAATGCGAGCCCTATCATAACATCTTCTCAGACCTTTCCCCATAATTTCCTCTCTTGAAAATGGTCCTTTCCTGTTTCTCTGTAACTGTACAAAGACTTTGAATCATGGTGGTTTTCTGCCGCTCGTACCCTGCAAAAACATGCAACTCTGTTATGAAATCCATGCATAGGGGAGGATGGATATGGAGGACGGGGAGAATGATAGCGCGCTGGTGGTAAAACGTTGTTTTTAGATAAAACAATGGCGAATAATACTGTGATATGGTGTAAACTACGATCAATAGGGTTTCAGTGGAGAAATGCACGTGGACCGTTTGATCGTGGTCTGGTGGCGAAGATCGACGACGGAGATTAAACATTGGGATTGTTGGGGTTCCCATGTTTTGGCCAGATTGGCAAGACCAAAAGATGAGACAACATCAGAACCTATTTCAAGCCTTAGGATCTAGCCCTCCTAGGTCTAGAGAGGGATCTCTCTTATGTGAGTCGAAGGTATATGTCTTTGAAGCTCATATTTAAGATGTTAAGCTAGTTATATGCACAAGGTTTGTTTGATTTAAATTTTGGTTGTTGGGAATCAAGAAGGAAGGGTCCAATATAAGGCAAGGCTGAGCAAAGAGTAATTTAGGCAGAAAAGAGGTAAATCAAGAGAACATCAAGACCATTGGGCAATGGAATCAGGAAAGGGTTTACTTGCTGTCAACATGCAAGCTTTCAGTTGGGCTAGTCATCTAAAGCCTTGGATCCTAAAGATGAAAGGTGAGGTGGAACAATAAGGGAAGAAGGTGAAAGGAGGAGAGAGAACCAATATTCTGTTTATAGATCAGGTCAGAGGTCATTTAACTCCAGACCTGCTTGGACATACTCAAAGGCCACTCTCGAAGGAACACTTAAGGGATCTTAAAAAGGTAACTGGAGTGAAAAGGATCCTAGCAAGGTAGAGACTAATTTCAGGCCTCCCAGTATTCTCAATTCATCCAATTATGTCCTGCCAAGAAAATCTAAGAAACAGATTCGTTAATTCATACATCAGCTAGCAGGCAATAACATCCACTACACTGGTTAAATCAATTGAAACCAATTCTTAGATAACACATTTAGCAGAAAACATAGAAGGCAAGGAGAGAAGAAGCATAGGGAACCTAACCAGGGTGAATCCTATACCATATTTCTGATGCAAGCCAGAAGAAATGAAATGGAATGAAATAAAACATAGAGATAGAAAAACATCACCGCAGCTTTAGATCAGGATCCAAAGAAATGTGCTTGTCATATTAAGATCAACACCAATCAAGTACAACATAGCTTACATCTTGATATTCAGCCTGATGAGCCTTCCCCAGTCTATCTTATAGATTTACACAGAGAACTCGTCTCAAGAGAAACAACTTGCTTTCACTGATATCCAATCAACCCCCATTACAATGTTCTCTCATGAGATTTATAGCTAAAGAGAAGTAGAATAGGTAGGTGAAGAACTAAATGCAGTATTACACTTTTGAAAAGAAAGAGGGCCGAAGCCCATTCTGCTTGAATGCTGAATATTTAATCTTCGTCACCCTTTTATGAAAAAGTGATTTTCTCCAGATATGACTTTGAACTATTTTGGCTGTAGTACTTTGCTGTACTTCTGGCGAATAAACAAATGATAAACAACTGCTAAGAAGTCTGCTTTCATAAATGTTATGGTGGCTTCGAATTGTTGCTAGGGTGGAAATTCCTTCTGGTACATGGTGTTGAATAAAAACGGTATGGGTGCCCTGTACTTTATGAAGAAAAACATTATGCTGGTGAGTAAACCCTGATGTTATCTTTTACTTGTGCTCAAGACCTTTTGATCAATCCTCGAGGTCTTCGAACTGGTGCTTAGCTTCTTAAACCACCGATTTAAGGCTTAAGATTCTCATTGGCGTGCCTTAATCTCTCTACCTTGCACTGAAATACTTTTCTGCTCCGTTTATGCTTCTATCAGGTTAGCTCGAGCTTTAATGGCGCTGGAAGGCTTTTATAAAGTATAAACCTTGTTCTTTTGAATGAATATCTTGTCTTTACCTTCCCGGGCCATTTCTTATAAATTCGGCCTCTGCACCAGGTCTTCCTCGATTTCTCTGTCGCTGTAACAGAGATTTTGCATCATGACGACCATTAACAGCTGATAACCCTACAAAATATGAAAACCGATTAAGAAAACACACATGGAGGTGGTGGACGTGACAGTGGGAAAAGCGATGAGAAGGATATGCAAACAGGTGACATGGTGGGATCGTGCAGGCTTGCCATGGAAGAACGATGACGAGAGTCTGGAGGATGTGCGTGGAGCAGAGATAGTTCTACATAGAAAACCATGAAAAATGACTATTGAAAAAATATATGTGATGGGGAAAAAGTACACGTGGAGAGGGTGACGTGATGATGACCAGGCGGTAGTGGAATATTCAACCATCAGGGGAAACAAGCACGGACCGTCGATCTCAAACAAGATCAACGATTAACGATGCAGTGGGGGCCGATGACGGTGGGCCAGGAGTATGGAGACCTTGGATTAAACCTCGCATAGCTTCGACAGATTATGACCGTTGGATGGGGAGCGATAGATCTGACGACCGACAATGATATCGCTTGGCGCCCTATACTGGAAGATAACTCACGATGAAACAGTGGTTTTGAAGTCGTACAAGAGCCACGCGTCACAAAGTGTATGGAATCGCTGGGTATTTGGGGAAAACTGCCCACCGCGCATAAGCAGTTCGATGGATACCACTGATTTTCGAGCGGGCGCGTTGGCGGGGGCCACAGGGGTAGGAGCATGGAGGACCGTTAATCTGGCGGGCTAATCGAACAGTTGTGATCGTGCCTGATGAACAAAGGGACAACACCTTCAGGGCCAGCGAATGGTTCCAGCACCGGATCATATGGAGGGAAAAGCGAGGGCTAAGCCTGATATAAGGTTCAAAGTGGGTTTTTAAGCCGTTTTAATGCATTTCGAAGCCTTATAAGGGTAACGATAGGGAGACAGAGGGGGAAACTGAGGAAACCAAGGATAAAGGAGAAATTTAAATGGGATTTTGGGGAGATTTAAGAGGCTAACGGGGAAGTAGAGGGGGAAAAAGAGAACCCTAGCAAAGGGAAAAACCAAGTTCCAAAGGGATAATTTGTAGGGGTATGAGGGGTAATGCAGGCCTTTTGAAGGGAAAAATAGTAGAGGTAAAGCATACAAGGAAAAGCATGGATAGACTTCAAGGATGATGAGTTTTCAGGGAAAACACATTCCTTGAAGGTTTCAAAATAATCTATCCCCCCTGCTTACTTGTCAAGAATTTCATAGGGGGGCTACCAGTGGCTCCACATGGGGATGGCTTCTTCTTGAAGGAGGCAAGAATCCAGAAATGATCTTTGGAGTAGGCCAGATGCCTGCTGCTTGGCACATCCCTTTCTTTCTTCACTTTTCAGCTGCCACAATATGATAGAAACATCAGCAGAAACATTTTCCCAACCAAACTACCTACCCAAACTACAGTCCTAACGTTTTCCCTTTGGGTGCATTTAAGCTAGCAAACCCTTTACATCATTTTATTTTTTAAACAGAAAATAAAACTATTCTACATCTACCCTTATTGCTCCATGAGACCATATTAGACTGTTGGTCTCATATGTTTCTCTACCTATTCTAATATCTGCTAGGATTAAACTGTCCAGCAGATTTCTTCTCTACATTCTAAGACAGGAATTGAAAAACAGTCAAGCCAGGATTAGACTGTCTGACTTGTTGTGGACCATGGCATAAAGACAGTTGCACATGGACAGAAAATACTAAAAATTGCCACAAAACTTTGAAGGCTTGAAATTTGAACCCTTGAAGTGTCCTTCGTTCATTATGACTCAGGTTTTGAGCATATTAGTCACTTCTATTTCGTCATTTCAACTCTGGCTTTGGGCATGTTAGAGCTGATTTCTCATTCTTTTTTGCTGGTCCAGGTTTTGAGCATGTTAGGACCAGCTATCTTTTATTTTCTTTTGATCATAATATAGCAGATCTTTTGCACTTTTAAAGATTCATGTTTTCAGCATGTCTGAACCTCTCTTTCTTTTCTTTTCTTTCTTTCTCTCTCTTTTTTTTTTTTTTTTTTTTGGAAAACAAACATTGCAATGGTGTGAACACTGGAAATGGAAACTGGAAATTGGAAACTAGAAGAAGTAATGCTTGAGCATCCTTCCATTGATAGGACCCCCAAACAGCTCTGTACCATCTAATTCTTGTAGAAAAAAGGCATTAGGACCCACAGTGGCTTGGATGATGTATGGACACTGCCACAAACTGTCAAAATTTCCATGCTTTCCTTTGTCCTCCCTCCTTGAATCCCATTTCAGAACCTTATCTCCAATTTTGAAATCTGAAGCTTTGGTTCTCTTGTCAAATAGTCTCTTTATGTTTTCCTGAACTTTGACAGCTCTGTTGTAGACCTCTTCTCTTGTTTGCTGAAGATGGATTGTCTTATTTATTCTCCTCACCATACTGTCCTCCTCTGTTTGTATCTCTTGAACGAGCTTGATCACTGGTATTCCAAGGCTTGTGGGAAATACTACTTCTGTTCCATACATCAGCTGAAAGGGTGACATGCCAATAGATTTCTTTGTAGTAAGCCTATCAGCCCACAAAGCATGCACCAACTTGTTATGCCATGACTTTTTGTTCTCTTCTAACAGCTTTTTGATGATGATCACCAGGCTTTTGTTTGATGACTCAAATAAGCCATTACCTTGTGGGTAATAGGAAGTTGAATGACCAAGTGCTATTCCATACCTGTGACAAAAATCAACCATTTTCTTGGATCCAAAAGAAGCAGCATTATCGGTGATTATTTTTCTTGGGCAACCAAACCGAGAGAGGATATGACCTTCTAGGAACCTAATGATGACTGAGTCTGTGGCATTCCTAGTGGGTATGGCCTCTATCCACTTAGTGAAGTAGTCTGTGGTTGTTAGGATCCACTTGTGTTGTGTAGAAGAAGCAGGATGAATTTCTCCTATAAAATCTAGGCCCCATTGCATGAAAGGACCTTCAACAGTGATGGGTTGGAGAGGGAGGGGGAGAAGTTTTCCTTTGCCTTCAAAAATCTAACATTTGTGGTAGGCAATTATCATCTTATGGACATCATTGAAGAGTGCAGGCCAATAATAACCAGCCCTGAGTATTTCATTTGCAGTGGCTTTCCAACTCAGGTGGCCTCCACACTCTCCGGCGTAGAATTCTTGTTTAATTCTTTCAGCTTCAGCTTCCGGTAAAAATTTCAGCAATAGGCCATTTGGATTTTTCCAGTATAAGTTTTCATTCAGAATGCAGTAATTTCTGGCTTTTAGTTTTAGGAATCTGGCCTTGGTCTTCAACAGTTCAGGTGGAGCATTGAGGTTGGTGAGCACATAAACGATATCAGAGTACCACTGAGAGTTTTGAAATTTCTCCTCAACAATGGAAACAGGCAATCCCTCTCGCTCATCCAAGGTAGCTATCATGTTAATGTCAAGGGCTTGCAGATTTGATTCAGCCATTAATTTAGCCAAGCCCTGACCTTTGATTAGTTTGGTGGGTCTTATCTCAAGGTCATATTCTAAGATTGTAGCAATCCATTTGCCCCTTTTCCCATCTGGGTCTTGGGACAAGACACCTTTGACCACTATATTTGGCACATAGGCTATGGTGTGGGAATGTAGAATGCACACCCTAAAGTCTTTCAAAGCCTTGACCAGAGAATAGGCATGTTTTTCCATTATGTTGTATTTCAAGGGTGCATCTGTTAGTGCTTTGCTGAAAAAGGCTATTGTCTGCTCCATTCCCTCAGGATTTTTCTGCAGCAAAACTGTAGCTATTGTGCGCTCGGAGGCAAATGAAAAGATCAGAAAGTCTTTTGAGAAATCTGGGCCAATCAGAGCAGGAGCTTGGGTGAGTGCAAGTTTTACTGATTCAAAAGATTGTTTGGCTCCAACAGTCCATTTAATTCCTACACCTTTCTTCAGCATGTTGGTCATACTCCTAAGGTGTTCAGCTAGGTTGGGAATAAATCTTCTAAGGAAGTTGATTTTCCCAATGAAGGACTGTAGCTCTTTGATGTTTCTTGGGTGTGTGATTTGCAGTATTCCCTCAACTCTCCGTGGGTCTATCCTGATTCCCTTTTCCGATATAATGTGGCCAAGAAGCTTCCCTTCCTGCAGCTCGAATACAGTCTTTTTATGATTCAGTGATAGACCAAACCTTCTACATTTATCAAACACTTTCCTCAGATGTCTTAGGTGTTCTTCATCAGTCTTAGAGTAGACTGTTATGTCATCCAGATAGATAACAATGAAGTGTCCTATCTCACCTACAAAAGCTATATCTATCGCTCTTTGGAAGGTTTCTCCAGCGTTCATCAACCCAAAAGGCATCTTCACATACATAAAGGTGCCCCATGGAGTGGTGAAAGCTATTTTGAGTTGATCTTCTGGGAGTACTAACACTTGGTTGTACCCTGAAAATCCATCTAATAGGGAGATTCTTCTTGAGCCTACTACCTTCTGCAGGATGTGTTCCATTCTTGGCAAAGGGTAGTTGTCTTTGAGTGAGGCTCTATTAAGGTTTCTGAAGTCTATGCATAGTCTGATCTCCCCTGTTTTCTTTCTCACAGCCACTAAGTTTGATACCCAATCAGAAAACCTCACAGGAACAATTATGCCTGCATCATACATATTTTAAATCTCTTTTTTAACTGCGGGCAATTGTTTTGGATTGATTCTACGAAGTTTTTGTCTGAAGGGATTCTGATTTTCTTTCAAGGGTATTTTGTGCTGAATGATGTTTGTGTCATAAGCCTTTAAGTCTTCATAACTCCAAGAAAACACATCAATGAATTCCTTGAATAAGTCAATGTAATTTTTCTTCATGTCTGCTGGTAGAGACTTAGCCAGTTTAATCATTTTGGGTTTTTCTTCAGTGCCTATGTTGCATTCTTCCACATCAAAGTCTGCATGTTCTATAGTGGGATTTTTTGCTACATCATTAAAGTCAAAAAGGTCTTCTAGTGGTGCCAGGCCTCTGGGTATATTCTTATCTCTGGCCTGCAGCACCTCTATTTCCTTGCTTTCTGCGTTTTTACATTCTATGGTTGAACTTCCAGTTTCTTCAGTCAGATTGTTTATTTCTATGTTACACGATGGGGTTTCTTCATCTGTGGATTCCTCATTTAGGAAGTTGTCTTCAGATTTAGAGTCTGAATCAAAATATTCAAACTCATTTAGGCCTATCAGAAAATCCTCAATCTGTTTATCTCCTTCAAAGACCTGCCAATATTTTTCATTGTCTGGCACTGCAAGTCTGAACTTGGTCTGAATGATAATTTGTTGATCACTAGGGGTCTTGGGATATGAACTAGCTAGGTAAGCTAATCCATTTGCAACTACATTCTGGCCCCTAGGGACAAACACCAAATCGTATTCTATAAAGGTTTTCAATAGATCCATTGCGTCATTCCTGTATGCTCTTAATCTAGGGTGTTTTGCTGCATACTCACCATTCACTTGTTTTATAACCAACTCTGAGTCCCCTTGCACGACTATCCTTTGGGCTCCTAATTTTTTCGACAGATTCAAACCCAAGATAAGAGCCTCATACTCTGCAATATTGTTTGTGCATTCGAAATGCAGGTTTACAGCATGGCTCTCTACATAGTCACTCTCCGTATTACGTACCCATACCCCTGCTCCAGCAGTTTTCCTAGTACAGGACCCATCGAAATTCATTTCCCACAGGGGTTCACCATTATGTGGCATTGAAGATCCTACACTAGGAGAGGGGTTATTTTTCTCTTCACGTGGTGTATTAGTTTGGGAAGGGTAACTAATCAGCTGACTGCGTTCTGTTTTGATTTTTTGTTCACTCAGAGTTTCATCTTCAGCATTCTGCCCATGGCTTTCTACCTCGTTGTCTTTTGAGTCTAGTGTAGCCATTATGTTAAAGTCCATGGGCTCTGTGTCATTGTCTGTATCTCTGTTTTCTGATGCTAGTTCTCCTAGAGATCGGTCATTGTAAAGAATGAAAGAATCTAAATCTGTATGTACAAAGTATAATGGTGAATTTTTAGGTTTCTCGGGGCTACTGACTAGGAATTTCATTTGGGCCTCTCTATAAAACCTCCTAAGTTGGCCAAATATAGGGATTGTGGCATATGAGCCATCCATCTGCATTGTGCCTTGCAGCTTGGCTCCCCATGATCTAGATAGTAACATGCCATACTTGGGTGGCACATCTGCCACCACTACATCCATGACCATACATTTAGCAGGAATCTGAGTGAGGATCACACACAAGTCTTTGATTAGGCACAGAAATTTTACTCTGCTAGATTCAAATGAATATAAATCTTTGTAAGGTCTGGTTATCTCTAGGCCTAATTTTTCCATCACTACCTTAGGCATTAAATTGTGTGATGCTCCAGAGTCGTGCATGGCATTATGAAGGATCTTGTCATGAATGTTGAGACTGACATAAAAAGGTGGAACTACCCCTTCCTGAAACTTTCCCTCGATCTTTGGACCAAAAAGGAAGGTTGGTTGATCATCATTCAGATTTACAGTATCGTTATTTTCCCCTAAGTTCAAGGCTTTCAAAATTTGGCCTTTATATACATCTTGAGTGGCTAGCTCAGAAAGTGGAACAGAGATCTTAATCTTTGCAACCTCACTCTCCAAATTGAAAGTGGATTGACTCTTTGGAATGTTCAACTCTATAGTATTTGCCACTGTTTTGGTGGCTGAATCAGTTTGTGATTTCTCACTATGTACATGGTTAGGAACAGTTTTATCAGGAGCACTAACTGTAGTGCTAGCGCTGCAAGTGGGTTGGTTTTTTTTTTCATTGTTTTGGTTGTCCTTTTCTTTGCTTTTACGAGAAATTTTAGTTACTGATTTGTTACTTTCAGCAGTTACTTTAGAAGGTTTTTCAGGTATTTTCTTGATGGTAATCTCAGGAGTTTTGAGTTTGGAAGTGTCTTGGCTCTTTTTGCTCCTAAGTTCATATTGTTCCCTGACTTGCATAATAGCATTTTCAAAACCAAGTCTGTAGGCCTCAGATTCAAAACCTTCCTCATCCCAATTTGAGGGTGAGGGTTGATCATCTTCTGAATCATGGTTATGGATTGAGTCCTCTATTTCAAACATATTTATTTCATTCCCTTCAGACTCCTCTATGATTCCCTCATCTTCATCTAGAAAGTTTTGGAATGGGGGAATAACTTGTTGATCTGATTCTTTTTGTCTGTTGGGAGTGTTGATGTTTCTTCTAAAGTTTTTCTTCTGGTTTTGGTTTCTATTTTGGTTACCCACCATGACAACCATCTTTTCCATCATTTGTTGTATTCTTTCCACATTTTTAGATAATCTGTCATAATTTGGATCAGAAGTGGAGGCTACATTGTCATCCCTGTATGTTACCCTCTTTTCAGCTCTTAGTCTTTCCCTTTTCTCAATCAAATTTGCTTCTATAGTTATGGCCCCCTTCTGCATGTCTTCTAGCGTGGTGTACTCTTTATCCCTCAGCTCATAGGCCATGTCAGCATCAAAGCCTTCAAGGTATTTTTCTAGGGCCATACCTTGGGGTGGTTTCATATGTGGAGGGAGAGCATTGTAAATGTTGTTAAACCTTGTTGAGTAATCATGGACACTCTCTCCTACGTTCCTTTTAAGGCTCATGTATTCTACTAGGAGTTGGCGAGGGTTAGCCCTAACTTCCCATTTGTTGATGAAAGTCTGATATAAACCAGGAAGATCTTGGATACTACCAGGGGGAAAGTTTTTGAACCATTTCTTTACATCCCCTCCCACACTCTGGGAAAAAATTCTCATTTTGACTGTTTCATCATCAATTTCCATATAGTCAAAAGAGTCTTCCATTTTATCCACATGTTGTTGGGCTGTGACGGACTCCTTAGTAGTGAAGTGTGGGATTTTTGATTGATAATCATTTGGTAAGGGTACTAGAGGCTGAGGTAAAACCAGAGGTGCATACCAGGTTGCCATTATGATGTTCTGATGAAGTAAAGGGTTGACTTGAGCAGCTGGTATATGGATGACACGGATATTACGACCAACAGTAGCTCGTTGAATAGATCTAGGTTGGGAGAGCCCCAAGTTTTGAATGAAGTGAATATCAGGAGGTGTAGATGGGGGAGTTTCTCTGTCCCTAGTGTGTTGGCCACTTTGAGATGGTGCACTAGGAGGCTCGAGTTCTGGCTGATCTAGATGATTGAATGACCTAGTTCTTGGTCATCTATTAGGTGGGTCTAGGTCAAGGTGACAACGTGATAGAGTTGTTAGGTCTTCTGGTGCAGAGTTAACTCTATAGATGTGTCTGGAAATAGTTGATCTTTTACGAGTAGGAGCTCTTCTAAGGATGCTCTCAGAATTTTCAACTGTTTCAGGGGGATCTGGGTTAGGGTAAGCTCTTGTATGAATGGTTCTAGGAGCCAGAATGTTGTTTTTCGACCAAGCATCTTAACCCTACCTGTTACTTCTACTGTGGTTGATGTTGTAATGGAGGCTGGTCTCCCAATGAAGTCTTATGTGAAACCTAAGATAATCAGCAGGCCTACTGATCACCAATGGAGTCTTTAATATTTGAGGAGCGATGGAGTCGTCAGGTGGAAGGTTAAGGGTGTTATAGGGGATACATTCTCCACCACAGTACTCAGGTAATGTCACCTTTCAAGAATAACCTCAAAAACACAACAAACTCCAAAGAGTGTGAGATCTGGCGACTCCGCTGGGGAATTTCTGAATATTTTCCATCTCTCTACATCTTAAACTTCAGAAAGCCTTCAATCTCTAGTTAGGTTGGCAGTAATTCACTCATTTCTCGAATCAACCTCCTTTATTCTGTGACTCTCATACTCTTAGATAGAGCCTGGAAAGGGCCAGGTAGCCTCCAGATCTCACACTCTTTCAGAGGTGACATATCTGTTAAATGCCCTCCCATTCAATCTCTGGTTGGAGTTTGTTGTGTTTTTGAGGTTATTCTTGAAAGGTGACATTACTTGAGTACTGTGGTGGACAGTGTATCCCCTAGAACACCCTTAACCTTCCACCTGGCGACTCCGCTGGGGAATTTCTGAATATTTTCCATCTCTCTACATCTTAAACTTCAGAAAACCTTCAATCTCTGGTTAGGTTGGTAGTAAGTCACTCCTTTCTCGAATCAACCTCCTTTATTCTGTGACTCTCATACTCTTAGACAGAGCCTGGAAAGGGCCAGGTAGCCTCCAGATCTCACACTCTTTCAGAGGTGACATATCTGGTAAATGCCCTCCCAGTCAATCTCTGGTTGGAGTTTGTTGTGTTTTTGAGGTTATTCTTGAAAGGTGACATTACTTGAGTACTGTGGTGGATAGTGTATCCCCTAGAACACCCTTAACCTTCCACCTGGCGACTTCGCTGGGTAATTTCTGAATATTTTCCACCTCTCTACATCTTAAACTTAAGAAAACCTTCAATCTCTGGTTAGGTTGGCAGTAAGTCACTCCTTTCTCGAATCAACCTCCTTTATTCTGTGACTCTCATACTCTTAGACAGAGCCTGGAAAGGGTCAGGTAGCCTCCAGATCTCACACTCTTTCAGAGGTGACATATCTAGTAAATGCCCTCCCAGTCAATCTCTGGTTGGAGTTTGTTGTGTTTTTGCGATTATTCTTGAAAGGTGACATTACCTGAGTACTGTGGTGGATAGTGTATCCCCTAGAACACCCTTAACCTTCCACTTGGCGACTCCATCGCTCCTCAAATATTAAAGACTCCACTGGTAATCAGTAGGCTTGCTGATTATCTTAGCTTTCACATAAGACTTCACTGGGAGACTAGCCTCCATTACAACATCAACCACAGTAGAAGTAACAGGTAGGGTTAAGTTGCTTGGTCGAAAAACAACATTCTGGCTCCTAGAACCATTTAGGCAAGAGCTTACCCTGACCCAAATCCCCCTGAAATAGTTGACAATCCTGAGAGCATCCTCAGAAGAGCTCCTACTCCTAAAATATCAACTGTTTCCAGACACATCTATAGAGCTAACTCTGCACCAGAAGACCTAACAGCTCTATCACGTTGTCACCTTGAACTAGACCCACCTAATAGATGACCAAGAACTAGGTCATTCAATCATCTAGATTAGCCAGAACTCGAGCCTCCAAGTGCACCATCTCAAAGTGGCCAACACACTAGGGACAGAGAAACTCCCCCATCTACCCCTCCTAATATTCACTTCATTCAAAACTTGGGGCTCTCAACCCTAGATCTATTCAACAAGCTACTCCTGGTCGTAATATCCCTGTCATCCATATACCAGCTGCTCAAGTCAACCCTTTACTTCATCAGAACATCATAATGGCAGCCTGGTATGCACCTCTGGTTTTACCTCAGCCTCTAGTACCCTTACCAAATGATTATCAATCAAAAATCCCACACTTCACTACTAAGGAGTCCATCACATCCCAGCAACATGTGGATAAAATGGAAAACTCTTTTGACTATATGGAAATTGATGATGAAACAGTCAAAATGAGAATTTTTTCCCAGAGTGTGGGAGGGGATGTAAAGAAATGGTTCAAAAACTTGCCCCCTGGTAGTATCCAAGATCTTCCTGGTTTATATCAGACTTTCATCAACAAATGGGAAGTTAGGGCTAACCCTCGCCAACTCCTAGCAGAATACATGAGCCTTAAAAGGAACGTAGGAGAGAGTGTCCATGATTACTCACAAGGTTTAACAGCATTTACAATGCTCTCCCTCCACATATGAAACCACCCCAAGGTATGGCCCTAGAAAAATACCCTGACGGCTTTGATGCTGACATGGCCTATGAGCTGAGGGACAAAGAGTACACCACGCTAGAAGACATGCAGAAGGGGGCCATAACTATAGAAGCAAATTTGATTGAGAAAAGGGAAAGACTAAGAGTTGAAAAGAGGGTAACATACAGGGATGACAATGTAGCCTCCACTTCTGCTCCAAATTATGACAGATTATCTAAAAACGTGGAAAGACTACAAAAAATGATGGAAAATATGGTTTTCACGGTGGGTAACCAAAATAGAAACCAAAACCAGAACCAAAACTTTAGAAGAAACATCAACACTCCCAACAGACAAAAAGAATCAGATCAACAAGTTATTCCCCCATTCCAAAACTTTCTAGATGAAGATGAGGGAATCATAGAGGAGTCTGAAGGGAATGAAATAAACATGTTTGAAATAGAAAACTCAATCCATAACTGTGATTCAGAAGATGATCAGCCCTCACCCTCAAATTGGGATGAGGAAGGTTTTGAATCTGAGGTCTACAGACTTGGTTTTGAAAATGCTATTATGCAAGTCAGGGAACAATATGAACTTAGGAGAAAAAAGAGCCAAGACACTTCCAAACTCAAAACTCCTGAGATTACCATCAAGAAAAGACCCGACAAACCTTCTAAAGTAACTGCTGAAAGTAACAAATCAGCAACTAAAATTTCTGGTAAAAGCAAAGAAATGGACAACCAAAACAATGAAAAACAAAACCAACCCACTAGCAGCGCTAGCACTACAGTTAGTGCTCCTGATAAAACTGTTCCTAACCATGTACATAGTGAGAAATCACAAACTGATTCAGCCACCAAAACAGTGGCAAATAAGATAGAGTTTAACATTCCAAAGAGTCAATCCACTTTCAATTTGGAGAGTGAGGTTGCAAAGATTAAGATCTGTGTTCCACTTTATGAGTTGGCCACTCAAGATGTATATAAAGGCCAAATTTTGAAAGCCTTGAACTTAGGGGAAAATAACGATACTGTAAATCTGAATGATGATCAACTAGCCCTCCTGTTTGGTCCAAATATCGAGGGAAAGTTTTAGGAAGGGGTAGTTCCACCTTTTTATGTCAGTCTCAACATTCATGACAATATCCTTCATAATGCCATGCACGATTCTGGAGCATCACACAATTTAATGCCTAAGGTAGTGATGGAAAAATTAGGCCTAGAGATAACTAGACCTTACAAAGATTTATATTCATTTGACTCTAGCAGAGTAAAATGTCTGGGCCTAATCAAAGACTTGTGTGTGATCCTCACTCAGATTCCTGCTAAATGTATGGTCATGGATGTAGTGGTGGTAGATGTGCCACCCAAGTATGGCATGTTACTATCTAGATCATGGGGAGCCAAGCTGCAAGGCACAATGCAAATGGATGGCTCATATGCCACAATCCCTATATTTGGCCAACTTAGGAGGTTGTATAGAGAGGCCCAAATGAAATTCCTAGTCAGTAGCCCCGAGAAACCTGAAAATTCACCATTATACTCTGTACATACAGATTTGGATTCTTTCATTCTTTACAATGACCGATCTCTAGGAGAACCAGCATCAGAAAATAGAGATACAGACAATGACACAGAGCCCATGGACTTTAACATAATGGCTACACTAGACTCAGAAGACAATGAGGTAGAAATCCATGGGCAGAACGCTAAAGATGAAACTCTGAGTGAACCAAAAATTGAAACAGAACGCAGTCAGCTGATTAGTTACCCTTCCCAAACTGATACACCACATGAAGAGAAAAATAACCCCTCTCCTAGTGTAGGATCTTCAATGCCACATAATGGCGAACCCCTGTGGGAAATGAATTTCAATGGGTCCTATACTAGGAAAACTGCTGGAGCAGGGGTATGGGTACGTAATACGGAGAGTGACTATGCAGAGAGCCATGCTGTAAACCTGCATTTCGAATGCACAAACAATATTATAGAGTATGAGGCTCTTATCCTGGGTTTGAATCTATTGAAAAAATTAGGAGCCCAAAGGATAGCCGTGCAAGGGGACTCATAGTTGGTTATAAAACAAGTGAATGGTGAGTATGCAGTGAAACACCCCAGATTAAGAGCATACAGGAATGACGCAATGGATCTATTGAAAACCTTTGTAGAATACGATTTGGTGTTTGTCCCTAGGGGCCAGAATGTAGTTGCAAATGGATTAGCTTGCCTAGCTAGTTCATATCCCAAGACCCCTAGTGATTAGCAAATTATCATTCAGACCAAGTTCAGACCTGCAGTGCCAGACAATGAAAAATATTGGCAGGTCTTTGAAGGAGATAAGCAGATTGAGGATTTTTTGATAGGCCGAAATGAGTTTGAATCTTTTGATTCAGACTCTAAATCTGAAGACAACTGCCTAAATGAGGAATCCTCAGATGAAGAAACCCCATCGTGTAACATAGGAATAAAAAACCTGACTGAAGAAACTGGAAGTTCAACCATAGAATGTAAAAATGCAGAAAGCGAGGAATTAGAGGTGCTGCAGGCCAGAGATAAGAATATACCCAGAGGCCTGGCACCCCTAGAAGACCTTTTTGACTTTAATGATGTAGAAAAAAAGCCCACTATAGAACATGCAGACTCTGATGTGGAAGAATGCAACATAGGCACTGAAGAAAAACCCAAAATGGTTAAACTGGCTAAGTCTCTACCAGCAGACATGAAGAAAAAGTACATTGACTTATTCAAGGAATTCATTGATGTGTTTGCTTGGAGTTATGAATACTTAAAGGCTTATGACACAAACATCATTCAGCACAAAATACCCTTGAAAGAAAATCAGAAGCCCTTCAGACAAAAACTTTGTAGAATCAATCCAAAACAATTTCCCGCAGTTAAAAAAGAGATTGAAAAGATGTATGATGCAGGCATAATTGTTCCTGTGAGGTTTTCCAATTGGGTATCAAACTTAGTGGCTGTGAGAAAGAAAACATGGGAGATCATATTATGCATAGACTTCAGAAACCTTAATAGAGCCTCACTCAAAGACAACTACCCTTTGCCAAAAATGGAACACATCCTGCAGAAGGTAGTAGGCTCAAGAATAATCTCCCTGTTAGATGGCTTTTCAGGGTACAACCAAGTGTTAGTACTCCCAGAAGATCAACTCAAAACATCTTTCACCACTCCATGGGGCACCTTTACGTATGTGAAGATGCCTTTTGGGTTGATGAACGCTGGAGAAACCTTCCAAAGAGCGATGGATATAGCTTTTGCAGGTGAGATAGGACACTTCATTGTTATCTATCTAGATGACATAATAGTCTACTCTAAGACTGATGAAGAACACCTGAGACATCTGAGGAAAGTGTTTGAGAAATGTAGAAGGTTTGGTCTATCACTGAATCCTAGAAAGACTGTATTCGGGCTGCAGGAAGGGAAGCTTCTTGGCCACATTATATTGGAAAATGGAATCAAGATAGACCCACGGAGAGTTGAGGGAATACTAAAAATCACACACCCAAGAAACATCAAAGAGCTACAGTCCTTCATTGGGAAAATCAACTTCCTCAGAAGATTTATTCCCAACCTAGCTAAACACCTTAGGAATATGACCAACATGCTGAAGAAAGGTGTAGGAATTAAATGGATTGTTGGAGCCAAACAATATTTTGAATCAATAAAACTTGCACTCACCTAAGATCCTATTCTGATTGGCCCATATTTCTCAAAAGACTTCCTGATATTTTCATTCGCCTCTAAGCACACAATAGCTGCAGTTTTGCTGCAGAAAAATCCTGAGGGAATGGAGCAGCCGATAGCCTTTTTCAGCAAAGCACTAAGAGATGCACCCTTGAAATACAACATAATGGAAAAACAGGCCTATGCTCTGGTCAAGGCCTTGAAATACTTTAGGGTGTACATTCTACATTCCCACACCATAGCCTATGTGCCAAATATAGTAGTCAAAGATATCTTGTCCCAAGACCCAGATGGGAAAAGGGGCAAATGGATTGCTACAATCTTAGAATATGACCTTGAGATAAGACCCACCAAACTGATCAAAGGTCAGGGCTTGGCTAAATTAATGGCTGAATCAAATCTGTAAGCCCTTGGCATTAACATGATAGCTACCTTGGATGAGCGAGAGGGATTGCCTGTTTCCACTGTTGAGGAGAAATTTCAAAACTCTCTGTGGTACTATGATATCCTTTATGTGCTCACCAACCTCAATGCTCCACCTAAACTATCGAAGACCAAGGCTAGATTCCTGAAACTAAAAGCCAGAAATTACTACATTCTGATTGAAAACTTATACTGGAAAAATCCAAATGGCCTATTGTTGAAATGTTTGCCGGAAGCTGAAGCTGAAAGAATTAAAGAAGAATTCCATGCCGGAGAGTGTGGAGGCCACCTGATTTGGAAAGCCACTGAAAATAAAATACTCAGGGTTGGTTATTATTGGCCTGCACTCTTCAATGATGTCCATAAGATGATAATTTCTTGCCACAAATGTCAGATTTTTGAAGGCAAAGGAAAACTTCTCCCCCTCCCTCTCCAACCCATCACTGTTGAAGGTCCCTTCATGCAATGGGGCCTAGATTTTATAGGAGAAATCCATCCTGCTTCTTCTGCACAACACAAGTGGATCCTAACAGCCACATACTACTTCACTAAGTGGATAGAGGCCATACCCACTAGGAATTCCATAGACTCAGTCATCATTAGGTTCCTAGAAGGTCATATCCTCTCTCGGTTTGGTTGCCCAAGAAAAATAATCACCGATAATGCAACTGCTTTTGGATCCAAGAAAATGGTTGATTTTTGTCACAGGTATGGAATGGCACTTGGTCATTCAACTACCTATTACCCACAAGGTAATGGCTTAGCTGAGTCATCAAACAAAAGCCTGGTGATCATCATCAAAAAGTTGTTAGAAGAGAACAAAAAGTCATGGCATAGCAAGTTGGTACATGCTTTGTGGGCTAATAGGCTTACTACAAAGAAATCTATGGGCATGTCACCTTTTCAGCTGGTGTATGGAACAGAAGCAATATTTCCCACAAGCCTTGGAATACCAGTGATCAAGCTCATTCAAGAGATACAAACAGAGGAGGAAAGTATGGTGAGGAGAATAAATCAAACAATCCATCTTCAGCAAACAAGAGAAGAGGTCTACAACAGAGCTGTCAAAGTTCAGGAAAACATAAAGAAACTATTTGACAAGAGAACCAAAGCTTCAGATTTCAAAATTGGAGATAAGGTTCTGAAATGGGATTCAAGGAGGGAGGACAAAGGAAAGCATGGAAAGTATGATAGTTTGTGGCAGGGTCCATACATCATCCAAGCCACTGTGGGTCCTAATGCCTTTTTTCTACAATAATTAGATGGTACAGAGCTGTTTGGGGGTCCTGTCAATGGCAGGATGCTCAAGCATTACTTCTGCTAGTTTCTAGTTTCCAGTTTCCATTTCCAGTGTTCACACCATTTCAATGTCTGTTTTCCAAAAAAAAAAAAAGAGAGAGAGAAAGAAAGAAAAGAAAAGCAAGAGAGGTTTAGACATGCTCAAAACATGAATCTCTAAAAGTGCAAAAGATCTGCTATATTATGATCAAAATAAAATAAAAGACAGCTGGTCCTAACATGCTCAAAACCTGGACCAGCAAAGAAGAATGAGAAATCAGCTCTAACATGCCCAAAGCCAGAGCTGAAGGGTTCAAATTTCAAGCCTTCAAAGTTTTGTGTCAATTTTCAGTATTTTATGTCCATGTGCAACTGTCTTTATGCCATGGTCCACAACAAGTCAAACAGTCTAATCCTGGCTTGACTGTTTTTCAATTCCTGTCTTAGAATGTAGAGAAGAAATCTGCTGGACAGTTTAATCCCAGCAGATATTAGAATAGGTAGAGAAACATATGAGATCAACAGTCTAATCTGGTCTCATGGAGCAATAAGGGTAGATGTAGAATAGGTTTATTTTCTGTTTAAAAAATAAAATGATGTAAAGGGTCTGCTAGTTTAAATGCACCCAAAGGGAAAACGTTAGGACTGTAGTTTGGGTAGGTAGTTTCGTTGGGAAAATGTTTCTGCTGATGTTTCTATCATATTGTGGCAGCTGAAAATTGAAGAAAGAAAGGGATGTGCCAAGCAACAAGCATCTGGCCTACTCCAAAGATCATTTTTGGATTCTTGCCTCCTTCAAGAAGAAGCCATCCCCATGTGGAGCCACTGTTAGCCCCCCTATGAAATTATTGACAAGCAAGCAGGGGGACTAGATTATTTTGAAACCTTCAAGGTGTTATTTCCCAAATCTACCTCAGGTTGAAGGAAGGTAGAGTTCAGGGTAACATCAAACCACGCTCAGTCTGGTAGCTAGCCCTACCAGAACAGGAGAGGGCTCTCTCCGGGTCAATATCAATAAAAATAAGCAAATAGGGTTTGAGATGACTGAAAATGAATACTAATTTTAGGCTAGGTAATAAGTGCAAGGATTTGATTTGATTTTGAGGGTTTTTTTTTTGGAAAAAGGGAAAGGCAGTTTTGGGTTTGGGGATGAGGCCAGTTTCTACAGAGTTCTGATTGGGGCAGGGAAGGCAATAGTTTTGATGCTTTAGATTGAATATATGGATGGATCATACCAATTAGGGGCTAAAGAGGGCAAGAGGGTCTCAAGGGTCCTCCTCAAATAGATGAAAAACATGTAAAACTAAACAAAATTTTAAGGCAGAGCACAGCAAGCTAATGAATTCTACCTTAATCACTCATTTGTTTAATTTCAGAAGCAAAAGAGAAAGTAAATGGTACACATAATTATCAGTGAACTTACAAATTACATAGAGAAAAACACCATCAAAACACATAGCCACAAGGATCCCAAGAAGTGCTGCAAAACCCAGGTCTTTCCTTTGCCAAAAATGTTGAAATCAATGTACAATGAAATGCCCAAAAATTCCCAAGAGTCCAACCCTGAAAATGTCTGATGAATTACATGATATAGACAAGCCTAACCCATTCCCATGCCTCTATGGGTCAAGCTCACCATTCTAGGAGCTGTTTCAACCATATCTAAACAAGGAACTGAAAAATAGGCATCAAAACAACTTGCCTCTATATGGTAGGAAACTGATTCATTCAGTTGTTTTTCACTTTTTAGTGAATGAATCTACTAAAACAAGTAAATATGTGCCAAAATTACATCCAAATTATCAAATTACATCAAGATAAACCAAGAGTTACATGAAAAAGTGAAACTAGTCAAAACTAGGCGAAATTCTGAGCTGAGGAGTGAAAATTAGGCCAAAATTCTCTATGCGCCACACCCAAAGCTGTATGCGTAGCACAAGTTTGAAGCTGCTTTTGAGACCGTTCCCGAAATCCAAATTGCACTCATGATAGCTTGTTGGAAAGCCCTATCTATCTACTTTCCAACTCAAGTGGAATTTCTGATTTTGGATGTCATTTTCCCCTCCAAAAATGCAATCTCCCAACACTGCTTCCTGTGGGTGCAAAAAGTGGCAGAAAGGCCATTTTTAGAGTGTTTTTGACCCTTTAGACCACCCAGAACTTGATGAAATTCTTAGGTAATCCATGAGCATGCATAACATTTCACAAAAAATCCAAAAATGTAAATTTTTCCTCCTGCAGAGCTGCCAATCATAAGCGCGTGTAAGGTGGCGCTACGCGTAGGGCAGGAAAACCTGTTTTGTGACCAAAACTTCAAAATTGACAAACTTTTCTCCAAATTTGCTGAAATTTGGACTAAAGGTCCATCATCAAGTATCATTCTCAGCCAAAGAAGCTTCGGCCAAGATTTGGAGTCTATCCTCACTTCTACGACGCTTCAGTGCCCTTCTTAGCCTCGCCTTCAGAATCTTCATCTTCGCTTTGAAAACGTGTGTGCGGGCCCAATAATGAGTCTTCATATGTCTGAGCATGTCCTTCTCCTTATTCGTCTTTGCCAACAGCTTCTCAAGATGATTATTGACCTTCGTAAGCCAAATCTCTCGCTCAAAGGGTGCCATGTCACCATGTCTTTTCGGGCCAATTCCCGGTCTTCACGGATTTTCTTCAACTCCATGAGTGTTTGTTGATCCTCCAATTGTTTATTCCACTGCTCCAGGTAATATATCATCCATTGGGCCTTTTGCAATTTATCATTCAAGGTATCAATCACTATTTTCTGCTCCTGTATGACCTCTCTCAGCTTTGAGCTAAGAGAGCTCACATCGCCATCAATAAGTATAAACTCAATGTCTTGGCCTCCTGAAGGCCCTTCATCCTGCATAGGCCTCTTGCCTTTATCCTAAACCTATACCTGTGTCTGTACCTGTGCTGATGTCGAAGGTGAGACCCCTTCCACGCGAGGTGGAGATAGTACTCACAATGCTGCTGATGATGGTAACGAGACCCCTTCCACGCGAGGTGGAGATAGTACTCGTCGTGCTGCTGCAAACAATGTTCTGGTGCCTCTCTGATACGTAACAACTACTGGCACACTACTAGGCTCCATCTCATGACCTTCAGGCTGATGTGAAGGCTCACCATGCTCATGAAAAATCTCCGGCGGAAGCTGAGTGGCTGTGAAAAAGTCATGGGAAATTAAATCCTCCCATGCAATGCCCTACAATCCAAGCTGATGTACAACAATGATCTTGATGAGCGCATAATGGTAAATTCTATTGTGTTGCTGTTCAGGAGTCTTCTTTTGCACAAGAACTATCATTCTTTCAATATTACGGCACATGAAATATGGAATATTCATCATCCGCACTCGAGTGAAGTGCATCAATAACCAGATGTGGTATGCATAAAGACGTGAGAAGCGGCCTTCACAGCTGAAGTATCTGATGATGAGTTTCATTAGAGGCGCATAAGATTCTTTCAAGAACCGGAATGGGAATACCCTGCTGAGATGCCTCACATAACCAGGCCTGATGTATGTTTCATAAAATCCTCTATCCACCTGCTGTCTCTTATTCCACTGTTCACCCACATTAGGTATCTTGGTAGCCTGTGAAATGGTTTCCGGAGTCAAGGTGAAATTTACATCAGCAAGAGTCACATGTTCGTCATGCAAATGTAAAACAAATAACCGAGCCAATTCCTGATGATAACCAACTCTAGCAATCATCTCACAGTACTGATAGCATGACTGTTGCTGAAAACAAGATATTGCAAGTGGGCAGGCTTGTAATTCAGTCAAGGAGGTAGGATCTTCTCTGACGTGCTTGCCACCCTTACGAGGCCTTCTTGGTACATTAAGCTCAGTGGTTGATTCACTGTCTTGTTCATATGACGAGTCAGTGTCTGTCATGGTGTTACAAGTCTATGCCAAGTGTATGCTGATCTGTATGAGGTGAAAATAAGAGTTTGATGTCCTTTGTCTGCAATTACCAAATGTATGCCAAGTAGGAAGGGACTATGGGAAAAAAGGGACAATGGGTATAGTGGACTGTGGGAAATAGTACAGTGGTAAAAATGTGATTCAGTCAAGTGAATTTTACAATGTGGGGACAGTCACTTCACGGTGTTTGGGAATTGGGAATTTTACAAATGATATGAGAGATTTATAGTGATAAAGAATGGTAGGGTTTAGGGATAAATGGGAACAAGTGACTGTATGATGATATGACAGTGATAGGGAAGGGAACCACAAATGGGAAATGGGCTTTAAAGCACTTGGCACGAAAATCACACCTTTAAAATTCAAATACAAACCCTAAGGAGTGGTTTTGACAAAAATAGGGTTTATATTTTCAACATTCAAACATTCATATTCTCCCTTTCAAACCATACTAAACACCATTTGATAGCAATTACAAGGGTTCACAAACTTACTCGGAGCGAAGAAGTTGAGTTAATTTGAAATTTGATGAAGCAATGGTGAAAAACTTGCTTGGAGGCTCTCTGCGCCGCACGCACAACCCAGTGCGCCGCGCTCACTGTATGCGCCGCACCAGTTGTAATTTACACAGTGGAGAGTGGTTGTGTGCGCTGCGACCGGTGTATGCGTCGCGACCTCTAACCAATGCGCCGCACAGCAGATTTAACACACAGTCGGTCCCCCAAACCCTGTTTTCCTTCCTCCAAACTTCAACTCGACTTCTCTCTTGGGTTTTTGATATCTCCTTGTGTGCAAATGATTTTTGAATTTTGGAAAATATATTGTATAGAACCATGGATTTTGATTTTTGTTTTGAAATAACCCACTTTGTAAAGTTGTAGAACTTTGGCAATTTGACATTTCAATACAAACTCTGTTTTTTTTTGTTTCCATTTGAATTTTTGACTTGAATGATGAAACTTTGATCAATTTTTTGCAGGGATGGTTGGCATTGGATTTCAGCAAAGGATGACCAGGGCTGCGCCTGAAGTACTTCATGACTGAATTTTTTTTTTTTAAATTACATATTGATTACAAACAATAAATTTGATGATCTCTTCTTCAAAACAAAGTTTTGAAGAAGAATCATTCTCAAGCATTATTGATAATGAAAATTTTGAAATAGAAACTTATTTTGAACCTCCCTCTGTGCCTGCTGGCATTATTGGACTCTTTGAAGGCAAAATTTGTGAAATCCTAGACCTAATGACTGTAATGACTCTTTGCTGACCAGAAGACCAAAGGACTGTAAATGACTTAAAAATTGATTTTGATGAATAGGCACGAACCAGTAGGTACAAGACATGAGGGGTATGAGTAAAAATCCTCCTACCGTCAGATAACTGATGCCCCTAGCGGAATTCAACTGAGTGAACTGAGTGAGACACCTAAAATGAAATGCAAAAAAGAGAGATTTTGATCTCTGACGGAGGGATACAAAGACCGACTCTAACACAAGGAATGCCTTTTCCCTGAAAACTCATCATCCTTGAAGTCTATCCATGCTTTGCCTTGTATGCTTTACCTTTGCTGTTTTTCCCCTCAAAAGGCCCACATTACCCTTCATACGCCTACAAAATATCCCTTTGGAACTTGGTTTTTCCCTTTGCCAGGGTTCTCTTTTTCCCCCTCTACTTCCCTGTTAGCCTCTTAAATCTCCCCAAAATCCCCTTTAACTTTCTCCTTTACCCTTGGTTTCCTCAGTTTTCCCCTCTGTCTCCCTATCGTTACCCTTATAAGGCTTCGAAATGCATTAAAACGGCTTAAAAACCCACTTTGAACCTTATATCAGGCTTAGCCCCTCTTCCCGTTAGCCCGCGCCTTTCCCTCCATATGATCCGCCACTGGAACAATCCACTAGCCCCGAAGGCGATGTCCATTTGTTCATCGGGCGCAATCACAGCCATTCGATTAGCCCGCCAGATCAACGGTCCTCCATGCTCCTGCCCCTGTGGCCCCCGCCAACGCGCCCGCTCAAAAACCGACGGTATCCATCGCAATGCTTATGCGCGGTGGGCGGTTTTCCCCGAATACCCAGTGATTCCATACACTTTGTGACGCGTGGCTCTTGTACGACTTCAAAAACACTGTTTCATCGCGAGTTATCTTCCAGTACAGGGCGCCAAGCGATATCGTTGTCGGCCGTCAGATCTATCGCTCCCCATCCAACGGTCATCATCCGTCGAAGCTACACGAGGTTTAATCCAAGGTCTCCATACTCCTGGCCCACCGTCATCGCCCCCCGCTGCATCGTTAATCGTTGGTCTTCTTTGAGATCGACGGTCCGCGCTTGTTCCCCCCGATGGTTGAATATTCCACTATTTCCTGGTCATCGTCACGTCACCCTCTCCACGTGTACTTTTTCCCCGTCACATATATTTGTTCCAGAGTCATTTTTCATGGTTTTCTATGTAGAACTATCTCTGCTCCACGCACATCCTCCATACTCTCATCATCGTTCTTCCATCACAAGCCTGCACGATCCCGCCATGTCACCTATTTGCATATCCTTCTCGTTGCTTTTCCCACTGTCGCGTCCACCACCTCCATGTGTGTTTTCTTAATCAGTTTTCATATTTTGCAGGGTTATCAGCTGTTAATGGTCACTGTGATGCAAAATCTCTGTTACAGTGACAAAGAAATCGAGGAAGACCTGGTGCAGAGGCCAAATTTATAAGAAATGGCCCGGGAAGGTAAAGACAAGACGTTCGTTTAAAAGAGCAGGGTTTATACTTTATAAAAGCCTTCCAGCGCCATTAAAGCTCGAGCTAACCTGACAGAAGCAGAAACGGAGCAGCAAAGTATTTCAGTGCAAGGCAGAGAGATTAAGGCACGCTAATGAGAATCTTAAGCCTTAAATCGGTGGTTTAAGAAGCTAAGCACCAGTTCGAAGACCCCGAGGATCGATCAAAAGGTCCTGAGCACAAGTAAAAGATAACATCAGGGTTTACTCACCAGCAGAATGTTTTTCTTCATAAAGTACAGGGCGCCCATACCATTTTTATTCAACACCGAGTACCAGAAGGAATTTCCACCCTAGCAACAGTTTGAAGCCACCAAAACATTTATGAAAGCAGACTTCTCAACAGTTGTTTATCATTTGTTTATTCGCCAGAAGTACAGCAAAGTACTACAGCCAAAATATGTCAAAGTCATATCTGGAGAAAATCACTCTTTCATAAAAGGGTGACGGAGATTAAATACTCAGCATTCAAGTAGAATGGGCTTCGGCCCTCTTTCTTTTCAAAAGTGTAATACTACATTTAGTTCTTCACCTACCTATTCTGCTTCTCTTCAGCTATAAAGCTCATGAGAGAACATTGTAATGGGGGTTGATTGGATATCAGTGAAAGCAAGTTGTTTCTCTTGAGACGAGTTCTCTATGTAAATATGTAAGATAGACTGGGGAAGGCTCATCAGGCTGAATATCAAGCTGTAAGCTATGTTGTACTTGATTGGTGTTGTTCTTAATATGACAAGCACATTTCTTTGGATCCTGATCTAAAGCTGCGGTGATGTTTTTCTATTTCTGTGTTTTATTTCATTCCATTTCATTTCCTCTAGCTTGCATCAGAAATATGGTATAGGATTCACCCTAGTTAGGTGCCCTATGCTTCTGCTCTCCTTGCCTTCTATGTTTTCTGCTAAATGTGTTATCTAAGAATTGGTTTCAATTGATTTAACCAGTGTAGTGGATGTTATTTCCTGCTAGCTGATGTATGAATTAACGAATCTATTTCTTAGATGTTCTTGTCAGGACATAATTGGATGAATTGAGAAT
The DNA here is from genome assembly GCA_034641835.2 of Pinus albicaulis. Classification (NCBI taxonomy): domain Eukaryota; kingdom Viridiplantae; phylum Streptophyta; class Pinopsida; order Pinales; family Pinaceae; genus Pinus; species Pinus albicaulis. Next base: position 586,986,560 of record CM076569.1, read on the forward strand.
ACTGGGAGGACTGAACTTAGTCTCTACCTCACTAGGATCCTTTTCACTCCAGTTACCTTTTTAAGATCCCTTAAGTGTTCCTTCGAGAGTGGCCTTTGAGTATGTCCAAGCAGGTCTGGAGTTAAATGACCTCTGACCTAATCTATAGACAGAAGATTGGTTCTCTCTCCTCCTTTCACCTTCTTCCCTTATTGTTCCACCTCACCTTTCATCTTTAGGATCCAAGGCTTTAGATGACTAGCCCAACTAAAAGCTTGCATGTTGACAGCAAGTAAACCCTTTCCTGATTCCATTACCCAATGGTCTTGATGTTCTCCTGATTTACCTCTTTTCTGCCTAAATTACTCTTTTCTCAGCCTTGCCTTATATTGGACCCTTCCTTCCTGATTCCCAACAACCAAACTTTAAATCAAACAAACCCTGTGCATATAACTAGCCTAACATCTTAAATCTGAGCTTCAAAGACATATACCTTCGACTCACATAAGAGATATCCCTCTCTGGACCTAGGAGGGCTAGATCCTAAGGCCTGAAAGAGGTTCTGATGTTGTCTCATCTTTTGGTCTTGCCAATCTGGCCAAAACATGGGAACCCCAACAGGGATGGTTTATGAAGTTGGATGTAATGTGTAGAAATGAATGAAAATGTAATGAAAATGGTCACGAGTGGTGGGACCCGGCATGGGTGGAGGGCGATTCATTTAGGACCGTCAGATCTCAGGAGGAGATCAACGGCTACAATTCAATCAGGAGATCGCAATCGGGGGAGGTGGAGGGGGAGACATTTTAGAATTTTCGATTGCGATTGGAAGGATGGGGCGATCAAGCGCCGACCGTTGGATCGCGCAGGGGATCAACGGTGGAGATTAAATTAGACGGGGAAAACAGGCGGGGAGCGATGAGATCTGGGCCGTTGGATCCGAATGGATGGACGGCCAAGATCAGATCGGCGGATCACAATCGGCGAATGCAGTTGGGTGACACATTTTAAGACTTTCGATGCGATTGTGCGCTAGCCTTCAGATCTGGTGGGAGATTGACGGTGGAGAAGCAATCGGGGAATCGCAAACGGGGGGGAAACAAGGGGTGGAACCATTGAAAGTTTCGATTGTGATTGGAGTGGGAATGCGATTATGCGCCAACCGTTGGATCTGGCGGGAAGATCGATGGTTCCAAACCGATCGGTGGAGTGAAAGGGGAGGGGCGACGAGCACAAAGTGACCAGCGTTGGGCCGTCAGATCTATATAGATCGATGGCCCAAATCGCAACGGAGGTCAAATAAATGAAACACAATCGCATCAGAGATTTTCGACATTACAAAGGAAACTGCCTGCCTGACAGCTCCGATTGCGATAAGTGCCCGAGGCTTAAAAGCTTGGTCCTGGGCGCGGTTCACGTGGGGAAGTGGTTAAGGGGCTAGGCCAAAAGGGGCTAGGCCTTAATATAAAGTGGAAAGTGGGTTTTTTACCCCTTTTTAATGCATTTTGAGGTTGGGAAAAGGGTAACGGTAGGGGTAAAAAGGGGAAATCAGGCCAAACAAGGGGAGCTTGTAGGATTTAGTGGGGGATTTTGGGATAGTTTAGGAGGACTAAGGGAGGTATTTTGGGCTGGAAAGGGGGCTTTGAAAAGGGGAAAAAATGGGTGAAATGGAGAATTCCGCAGAGGTACAAGGGGCAAATAAAGGCCTTTTGGAGCACAATTTTTTATCATCAGTGAGGCTTATTGACTCAAGAACAGCAGAGGGAAACAATCAAAGGGCAGGGAACATGGAAAGCCTTCAAGGATGATGTGTTTTCAAGAGAAATGCATTCCTTGAAGGCTCATAAAAAAAATTAGCCCCTTGCTTGCCTGTCAAGGAATTTATAAGGGGCTAACAGTGGCTCCACATGGGGATGGCTTCTTCTTGAAGAAGTCAAGAATTCAGAAAATGATCTTTGGTGTAGGCCAGATGCCTGTTGCTTGAGCCACCTTTCTTCTTTGGTTTTTCAGCTGCCACAATTGTGAAGACATCAATTAGCAGAGACATTACCCAGACAATCTACCTGCCCATCCTACAATCCTAGCATTTTTTCTTCTAGGGTGCATTTGAACTAGCAGACCCTTTACATCATTTTTATTTTTTACAAACAAGAAAATAAACCTATTCTATCTCTACCCTTATTACTCCATGAGGCCAGATTAAATTGTTGGCCTCACATGTTTCTCTACCTAATCTAACATCTGTTGGGATTAAACTGTCTAGCAGATCTCTTCTCTCTATTCTACAACAGAAATTTAAAAACAGCCAAACTAGGATTAGATAGTCTAGTTTCTTGTGGGTCCAAGGCATAAAGACAGTTGCACATGGACAAAATTTTTCAGAAAACTGAAAACAAAATCTTGAAGGCTTGAAATCTGAAGTTTGAAGCATCCTTCTTTTCTTTGTGACTCAAGTTTTGAGCTTGTTAGAGTCACTTTCTTTTCCTCATTTCAGCTCTAATTTTGGGCTTGTTAGAGCTGCTTTTTCTTTCTTCTCTACTGGTCCTGGTTTTGGGCCTGTTTGAACTAGCCATATTTACCTTCTTTGGCTCAGGTTTTGATCATATTAGAGCCAATCTTTGCACTTCAGAGGTCCATGTTTTGAGTGTGTATAAATCTCTCCTTTCTCTCTATTTTTTGAAACATTTTCTCTTTTTCTTGAAAGTAAAACACTGCAATGGTATGTACAATGGACATGGAAACTGGAAGTTGGAAATCAGCAAAAGTAGTGTTTGAGCATCTTGCCATTGACAGGACCCCCAAACAGCTTTGTACCATCTAATTCTTGTAGAAAAAAGGCATTTGGACCCACAGTGGCCTGGATGATGTATGGACCTTGCCACAAACTGTCAAACTTGCCATGCTTTCCTTTATCCTCTCTCCTTGAGTCCCACTTCAGAACTTTATCTCCGATTTTGAAATCAGAAGCTTTGGTTCTCTTGTCAAACAACTTCTTTATACTTTCCTGAACTTTCATAGCTCTGTTATAGACCTCTTCCCTTGTTTGCTGGAGATGAATTGTTTGATTTATCCTTCTAATCATGTTGTCTTCTTCTGTCTCGATCTCTTGGACAAGTTTGATCACTGGTACACCCAAACTGGTAGGAAAAACTGCTTCTGTCCCATAGACAAGCTAATATGGTGACATGCCAATGGATTTCTTTTTTGTAAGCCTGTCAGCCCATAGGGCATGCACTAACTTGTTATGCCATGACTTTTTGTTCTGTTCCAGCAGCTTTTTGATGATGGCCACCAAGCTCTTGTTTGATGATTCAGCTAAGCCATTACCTTGTGGGTAATAGGTCGTTGAATGACCAAGCGTTATTTGATACCTGTGACAAAAATCAACCATTCTCTTGGATCCAAAAGCAGCAGCATTATCGGTGATTATTTTCCTTAGGCAGCCAAACCGAGAGAGGATATGTCCTTCTAGGAATCTAATGATGACTGAATCTGTAGCATTCCTAGTAGGTATGGCCTCTATCCACTTAGTTAAGTAGTCTGTGGCTGTTAAGATCCATTTGTGTTGTGCAGAAGAAGCTGGGTGAATTTCTCCTATGAAATCTAGGCCCCATTGCATAAAGGGACCTTCAACAGTGATGGGTTGTAGAGGTAAGGGGAGGAGCTTTCTTTTGCCTTCAAAAATCTGGCATTTGTGGCAGGCAATTATCATCTTATGGATGTCATTGAAGAGTGTAGGCCAGTAGTAACTGGCTCTGAGTATTTTTCTTGCAGTGGCCTTCCAGCTCAGGTGGCCTCCACACTCTCCTGCATGGAATTCTTGTTTAATCCTCTCTACCTCATTTTCAGGCAAACATTTAAGCAATAGGCCATTTGTATTCTTCCAGTATAAGCAGTTATTCAATATGCAATAGCTTCTAGCTTTTAGTTTTAGGAATCTGGCCTTGGTATTTGACAGTTCAGGAGGGGCATTGAGGTGTGTAAGCACATACAGAATGTCAGAATACCAAGGAGAGCTGTGAAAATTCTCCTTGACAGTGGGATCAGGCAATCCCTGTTGCTCATCCAAGGCATCTACCATGTTAATGTCAAGGGCTTGTAGGTTTGATTCAGCCATTAGTTGAGCTAAGCCCTGACCTTTGATCAGTTTGGTGTGTTTTATCTCAAGGTCGTACTCTAAGATCACAGCAATCCATTTGCCCCTTTTCCCATCTGGGTCTTGGGACAAGATGTCTTTAACCACTATGTTCGGTACATAGGCTATGGTGTGAGAATGCAATATGTACACCCTAAAATCCTTCAAGGCCTTAATCAGAGCATAGGAATGTTTTTCCATTATGTTTTATTTCAAGGGTGTATCCCTCAGAGCTTTGCTGAAAAAGGAAATCGGCTGTTCCATTCCCTCTATATTTTTCTGCAGTAGGATTGCAACCACTTTATGCTCAGAGGCAAATGAAAATATCAGGAAATCCTTTGAGAAATCTGGGCTAATTAGGACAGGAGCCTGGGTGAGCGCAAGTTTGACTGATTCAAAATATTTCTTAGCCTCAACAGTCCATTTAACTCCAACACCTTTCTTTAGCATGTTGGTCATATTCCTGAGGTGTTCAGCTAGGTTGGGAATAAACCTCCTTAGGAAGTTAATTTTCCCAATGAAGGACTGTAATTCTTTGATGTTTCTCAGGTGTGTAATCTATAGTATTCCCTCAACTCTTTGTGGGTCTATCCTAATCCCTTTCTTAGATATAATATGGCCAAGGAGTTTTCCTTTTTGCAGCCCAAATACAGTCTTTTTAGGATTCAATGACAGACCGAACCTTCTACATTTTTCAAAAACTTTTCTCAGATGTTTTAGGTGCTCCTCTTCAGTCTTGGAATAGACTGTTATGTCATCCAGGTAGATGACAATGAAGTGCCCTATTTCATCTGAAAAGGCTATGTTCATTTCTCTTTGGAAGGTTGCACCAGTGTTCATCAGTCCAAAGCGCATTTTAACATACATAAAAGTGCCCCATGGAGTGGTAAAGGCTGTCTTGAGTTGATCTTCTGGGATTACTAAAACTTGGTTGTAGCCTGAGAAACCATCTAACAGGGAGATTCTTCTTGAGCCTACTACCTTCTGAAGAATGTGTTCCATTTTTGGCAAAGGGTAATTGTCTTTGAGTGAGGCTCTATTAAGATTCCTGAAATCAATACACAGCCTCATCTCCCCTGTTTTCTTTCTCACAACCACTAGGTTTGATACCCAATCAGAGAACCTCACAGGCACAATTATGCCTGCCTCATACATCTTTTTAATCTCTTTTTCAACTGCAGGCAATTACTTTGGGTTTATTTTGCGAAGTTATTGTCTAAAGGGCTTCTGATTTTCTTTCCAAGGTATTTTGTGTTGTATAATTTTCGTGTCATAGGCCTTTAAGTCCTCATAGCTCCAAGCAAACACATCAATGAATTCCTTGAAAAGGTCAATGCATTTCTTTTTCATGTTTGTAGGAAGGGACTTAGCCAATTTAATCATTTTGGGTTCATCTTCAGTGCCTATGTTGCATTCTTCAACGTCAGAGTCTGTGGGTTCTATAGTGGGCTTTTTTGCTAAATCATCAAAGTCAAAAAGGTCTTCTAAAGGTGCCAGACTCGAGGTATGTTCTTATCTTTGGCCTGTAGCACCTCTACTTCTTCGCTATCTGTGTTTTCACATTCTTCGTTTGGGTTTCCAATCTGTTCGTTTAGAACGTTTATTTCTATGTTACAGGGTGGTTCTTCTTCATCTGAGGAATTTTCCCTTAGGCGGCTATTGTCAGATTTAGAGTCTGAATCAGAAAATTCAAACTCATTCCTGCCCATCAAGAAATCCTCAATTTGTTTATCGCCCTCAAAGACCTGCCAATATTTTTCGTTATCCGGCATTGCAGGTCTGAATTTGGTCTGTATTATGATTTGCTGGTCACTTGAAGTCTTAGGGTATGAACTAGCTAGGCAAGCTAATCCATTTACAATGACGTTTTGACTCCTAGGAACAAACACCAATTTGTATTCAACAAATGTTTTCAATATATCCACGGCATCGTTCCTATATGCTCTCAACCTAGGGTGTTTGGCTGTGTATTCACCGTTCACCTGTTTTATAACCAACTCAGAGTCTCCCTGCATGGCTATCCTACGGGCTCCTATTTTCTTCAACAGATTTAAGCCTAGGATAAGAGCCTCATACTCTGCAATATTATTTGTACATTTGAAATGCAGGTTGTAGGTGTGGCTCTCCACATAGTCACTCTCTATGTTATGTAGCCACACCCCAGCTCCGGCAATTCTCTTGGTGCATGACCTGTCAAATTTCATTTCCCACAGGGGCCCATTTTTCGCTTTATCGTCATTTCCCTCCCTATCGTGGGTTTCACTGGTTTGTTGTATTATGGGTTCTGCATTGTGATGCGGAGGGTTTCGATGCTCGTGTGGTATATGAGTTTGTGAGGGGTGACTAACTGGCTGATTACAATCAATTCCTTGTTTGGTCTGAATCTCTATTTCAGTGCAATGTCTAAGTGTTTCTCCTTCGTTTTCCTCTAAGTCTAGACTAGCCATTATGTTAAAATCCGTAGTCTTAAACCCTCTGTTTGCATCTATGTCTTCTGGTTCTGGCTCTCCCAAAGATTCATCGTTGCAGAAGATAAAGGAGTCCAGGTCTGTGTGTACGGAGTACAGAGGATAATTTTCAGGCTTCTCAGGGCTACTAACCAGGAACTTCATTTGTGCCTCCCTGTACAATCTTCTAGGTTCGCTAAAAATAGGGATTGTGGTGTATGCCCCATCCATCTGCATTGTACCCTGCAGCTTGGCTCCCCAGGACCTTGACAATAGCATGCCATACTTGGGTGGCACATCTGCCACGACAACATCCATGACCATGCACTTGGCTGGAATCTGGGTAAGGCTCACACATAAATCTTTGATTAGGCCAAGACACTTTACCCTGCTAGAATCAAATGAATATAAGTCTTTGTAAGGTCGGGTTATCTCTAGGCCTAACCTTTCCATTACTACCTTAGGCATTAAGTTGTGGGATGCTCCAGATTCATGCATTGCGTTGTGAAGGATCTTGTCATGGATATTGAGACTGATATAAAAAGGGGGAATTACCCCTTCCTGAAACTTCCCTTAAATATTTGGACCAAACAGAAGGGATGCTTGATCATCACTCAAGTTTACAGTGTCATTGTTCTCACCTAAATTTAATGCTTTCAAAATTTGGCCTTTATATACATCCTGAGTGGCCAGCTCAGAGAGTGGGACAGAGATTTTAATCTTTGCAATCTCACTCTCTAAATTGAAATTGGACTGACTTTTTGGAATGTTCAACTCTGTTTTGTTAGCCACTACCTTAGTGGCTGAATCAGTGGGCTGCTTCTCATTATGTACAGTGTTTGGAATTTTTTTATCAGGAGCACTAACTATAGTGATAGTGCTGCTAGTTGGTTGACCCTGTTTATCAGTGTTTTGGTTGTCTTTTTCTTTGTTCTTCCCAGAACTCTTAGCTGTTGATTTGTTGCTCCCGGCAGCTGCTTTAGAAGTTTTCTCAGGCCTTTTCTCGATAGTGACCTCAGAAGCTTTGGGTTTGGAATTTTCTAGGCTCTTTTTGCTCCTAAGTTCATACTGTTCTTTGACCTGCATGATAGCATTTTCAAATCCTAACATGTAATCCTCAGATTCTAACCATTCCTCATCCCAATATGAGGGTGAGGGTTGATCTTCTTCTGTGGAACAGTTGTGGATTGAAATTTCTATTTCAAACATGTTTATTTTGTTTCCCTTAGACTCCTCTATGATTCCCTCATCTTCATCAAGAAAGTTCTCTTGGAATGGGGGGATAACTTGCTGATCTGATTCTCTTTGTTTGTTGGGGGCGGTATTGTTTCTTCTAAAGTTTTGGTTCTGGTTGTGATTTTGACTTCTATTTTGGTTACTAATTGTGACAACCATTTTTTCCATCATTTTTTGTAGCTTTTCCACATTCTTAGATAGACGGTCATGATTTGAATCAGATGTGGAAGTTACATTGTCATCTCTATATGTTACCCTTTTCTCAGCTCTCAACCTTGCTTTCTTCTCAATTAGATTTTCCTCTACATTCACTGCTCCCTTTTGCATGTCTTCCAATGTGTTGTAATCCCTCTCCCTAAGATGGTAGGCCATGTCAGCATCCAAGCCTTCAGGGTATTTCACTAGAACCATACCTAGGGGAGGTTTCATGTGTGGTGGAAGAGCATTATAAATGCTGTTAAACCTTGTTGAGTAGTCCTGGACACTCTTTCCTACGTTTCTTTTTAGGTTCTTGTATTCTTCTAGGATTTGGAGAGGGTTGGCTTTAAATGTCGATTTTTTTATGAAAGTTTGATATAAAGTAGGAAGGTCTTGGATACTATTAGGAGGTAGGCTTTTGAACCATTTTTTCACATCACCTCTTAAGCTCTGGGCAAAGATTCTCATTTTGACTGTATCATCATCTATTTCCATGTAGTCAAATGAATCCTCCATCCTATCTACATGGAGCTGAGCTGTGGTGGACTCATTTGCAGTGAAGTGTGGGATATTTGACTGATAATCATTGGGTAAGGGCACTAGAGGCTGGGGTAAGACTAGAGGTGCATACCAAGCTGCCATAATGATGTTCTGATGGGGTAAAGGGTTAACTTGACCAGCTGGTATATGGATGATAGGGATATTATGACCAACAGAAGACTGATGAGAAGATTTAGGGTGGCAAAGCCCCGAGTTTTGAAGGAAGTGAATATCAGGGGGTGTAGACGGGGGGGGCTCTCTGTCCATATTGTGTTGACCGCTATGAGATGGTGACCCGGGAAATAGGCTACTTTGGACTACTTTGGAAATAGGCTACTTGGGAAATGTCCCTATTAGCATGGGGTAGGCTACTTTGTCTACCATGTTCAAATTTTCAACCCACCTACATTGCAGGAGCCAAAGGTGGAGAAGAATTTTCAGGAGTTGCCATGTTGGGAGGTGACTCATGTTGTATGGATGATAGCTTGGGGATGGGAGATTCACATGGGGATGATAGATCCCAATCTATATCAGATTTCATGCCTCAAGAAGGCCTTTAGATAGCCCGTTGTTGCCTTTGTGGATATTTTACTTCTACATGATGATAGCTATTTGGGATGCTCACAAAAAGATAGCTTGCATAATTGGGAGGGGCAACCTGGAAATGTAGTAATGAGACAACATCTTGATCCTTGGAGGATTTTATCATATGAGGATGCTACAGGGAGAGAAGAGGAGGCTCTTCAGTTCTATCCTTGCATTTGCTTGAGGACAAGCAACATTTGAGAGGGGAGGACTGTAATATTACAAGTTTAGCATGTAGCTAATTGGAATATTGATGTTTGTCTTTTACACTTAGGAGATAAATAAATGGGTAAGGAGGCCCATACATTTCAGAAATAGGAATAAAATCCCTTATGATGTGAAGAGGGATCATTATTATGGCTGGATTTCACACCCTCGTGTGTAAAAAGGGACATTTGCATGTGGACAAAGTCAAGTTTGACCAAGTCAACAACATAAATGTAGGAGGAGTGGATCATCAATAAAATAAGCTCAATATGAATGAGGATCAGTCTAGAAAAATATATGAGAGATGTATTGAAGACCCTTAGGTGTGGAAAGGGCTCAAGCAGGTTGAAGAGGTCAACCTTCACCAAATCAAATAACGCTGTCATGGAGTGACATTGATGAAGGTACATCGTAGTTTTGGAGGGAGATTGTTTGTGTGATGGTGGAAACCCTAGTGAGTGGGAACCAAGGTGAGAAGGCTCACTTATTTTATAAGGAAGAGGATGGTAGCCATTTGAGGTTAGCATATGAATTATATTTTGATATTTCTGCTTAGACTTTTGCTCTCTTCAGCCATTTAGCTAATATTGCTGGTGTTGTTTAGCACTAAGGTATTCCTGTTTACGAATTCCATATATTCCCTTTGAGTATCTCTTAGGAGAGAACTGATCTATCATTCCACACATCCGGCATTGGTGCCAAGCTTTAGTCTTCAGTTTCAGCATAGTTTCTACAAGATATTGTGTTGAGTTGCAGGGTGTTGCACTAGAGGGTTGAGAAACCCACTTTCTGAGTTGGTTTTGCAGAGGAATAAGGATTCCTTCTATTGGGAGATCAGTTTGGAGAGTTTTTGGGCTGATTTCAGATCTTTGGTAGCAGGACAATATATTTCCATCACCTACAGTGTTATTCCAGTCTAGAATTGCATTATTTCTGGAGGGCAATTTCAACATTGTATCTTGTGGTTCTTTTTGGGAGTTTTCCTGTGATTGGAGGGTTGATCCTTCCATGGGGGAAGACCTTCGATAAGATCTACATAATTTCAGCCTTATGTAATCCTGTGCTTTATTTTTCAGTGATTATTCAGTCTTGTTGCTGAAGATCACCATTTGTATTTGGGTGGATTCCTAGAAACCATTTCCGGGTTCTCTAGATTTTGTATAAAGGAGACTAGATCTCAGTTCATGGGCCATATTGTTTGATATAATATCAGATCTATTTGTCTCTTCTATTCCTGTGTATAAACCCTCATTAGACTATGTTGTCTCTTTATGTTGTAATTTCATGTTGCAGTAGTTTTCGGGTTTCAGCAATTTTGAGCTATACTAGGTGTGGGAGGTCTTTTTACCTCATCTAGTTTGATTTGTTTCTAATCTATTATTGGATTTGGGTGCTATGTTGTCATATCTAAGGGATCCAAGTGTTGATTTCCTTTTCTGTACCATATATTTCTGAAAAATCATTTTTTATGCATGCATTGTTGAGCAGTCCCATTTTGGGATTTTACAACTATAATGGAATCCCACTTGCTGATCCCCGCAATAGGCTCTATCTAAAGAACTATTTCACCTAATATTTTACTGGTAATTTTCTTTGTAATTTTATGTGTATATTTTTTTGTTTCTTTGGTGTGTCTAGAATATTTTGGATTTTTGAGTATTTTTTGTCATATAAACTCTCTTCATTTTACACATATGTATTTTTCATCCTTACCATACGTTGGATATGCTGATGGTGCTAGTCGTCACACACGGCACATTGCATTAGTTGCTTCAGTCCTCTATACACCTGAGTCAGAACTACTTGGTTCGGAGGGGATATTCCTCAGCAATGTTGTTGGATGCTAACAAGGGTCTTTAAAAACTCCTAATTGCCTCACATCAATTATCAACCAAGGTAAGTCCTTTTATCTCAAGCGTGTACACAATATGTGAAAGCTATTAATACAAAGAGTAATGATAAAGCCAATCGTTTAATATAGATGCAATCATAAATCTTGAAGCTTTAAATAAAGTGCTTCATCTAAGAATTATAACCAAAAACTGTGATTGATTCTTAATTCAACTAATGACAATCAACCGAGAGCACTGAAGCATTAAATGAGCTCTTTTAGCTGGATCTAAACTATTGAACAGAAGGAAAGTATTGGAAATAACTGTCTATGTTTTAAGTAATCAAAACCAATTCTTTTAACTGGCAACTAGTTCCTTAAGGAAATAAATTGGAAATGTGTATTCAATGGAAATAAATACCAGAGATCCGAATTATCAACTGCAAAGTGGAAAAGTAGAATACACTTACAATAAATGGAAAAGTATAACACAGGGAACAACAGTGAGATTCACCAGAGACCGGGCCCTTGGCCACCGGAGAATACTTCTTAACTACTCCAGAATACTTGAATGAATAGCAATGTGAATTATATATTAATCATCACAGTCAATTAACGTCACAATCCGATCTTGTTGTTCAGAACTATGTTCTATGAATTACAATTACAAATTATGCAAAAATGAAAGATACATCATTCATGATCCTTGGGAACTAGCTCTCCATTTCCATTTATAGCTAAAAGGAAAGATAAGTGTGATCCTTCAAGATAAGGAGATCCTAAGGGATCCATGACAAAAATGATATCCTCGGACATTATGTTCATTCTTGTGCTAATCCTTACATATTTATCTTTGATTTGATCGCATTTAACACATCTTCTTTCCCATGATGAAGTCCTATTGTTTATGTTATTTTCAGCATAAAAAGCAACAGGAATTAGTGTAGAAACTATATAACTAATACGTTATATGTCTAATATTCTCCTGATCATACACTATTTGACTTCATGCACAATACAGAATCTATTCCGCCATTGATCATCATATGCAGAAATTAAATCAATTACATGCACACATTGAAACCATAAAAATTCACACACATTAACACAGTGATTTAACGGGAAAGCTTGAAGCTAAAAACCCCAAATATCTATATATAATATATGTCATAGAGATCATGTAACAATCCTCATACAAAGCTTCTCACAAGATCTTAGTACAATACAATCGCTACACATTAATCAGGCCCTGATCTAGCAAATCCATGCATCGATCTCTGCCACCCGCTAGCCTACCTCTACTACGCAATCCCTAGTGAAGAATGGATCTAAATGAACTCCAATTGGTCCAGCCTTGTTCACACAATCCTCATTGGCATCTCCACTGAGTGTTGGATGCAATCAATGCATCACTATAGTCACAACTGATAGTCATCTTGCCCTTACACCTATCTCTCCACTGGTCTCCACTGAAATTTTCCATCCACTATAGTTAACTGATGTATTCTTCAGTTGATTAATGAGTTAATATTTAGTGAATTCATTATTAATTAATTCAAACCACTCTCACTAGTGTATCAATCAGTTTGACTAGATACAACTAGCTCAACTATGTCTAACTGAGTTAAACTGAACACAACTCCACCAACTACTTCTCCAACTCCACCAAACTCTGTCAAATGAGTTCTAACTGAAGTCTCCATGCAATAGCTCCACTTAACCCTTAGAAATAGCATAATTCCTTCTGTCATCTCCTGTGCCACATCTGTGCACTTAACTGAAGTGCTCCAGGAGAATAAGATAATGTTTAGAGTCCAAATATTATTAAGAGCTAATAATATTAGACATATCTATCTTTAGACTGGTAATCTAAAAATAGATTCTGCCCAATATTTCTAAAAATAGAAGTCCATCTATTTTTCCAACTTGACCAACCATCCACAAATAGCATCCTGCAACTCATAGAATATGATCGACATGTCTAAAAATAGACATAGTCTACAAATAGACTTGCGCCAAAAATTGCCTGCGAGCCCACTTAGTGAAGGTGACTCTTTTCACTAAGCTTATCATCTTGTTGAAATCTCAACACTCCCTCTCAAAAAGATAGGGATTATCTACCACCCCGATCCTACCTCTATGGTATTCTAATTTTCTCCTGGTGAGCGCCTTCGTCAAGATATCTGCATCCTAATCCTCCGTAGGAATGTAAGAAAGTAACATGATCTTCCGCTGCACACAATCTCTGATATGATGATACCGGATGCCAATGTGTTTAGATCTATCATGAAATATTGGATTAATAGAGATTTTAATGCAACTCTAATAATCACAATATATCACAGTAGGCTCTAAGTTTGAACCGAACAACCCGACCAGGATCTTCCTCATCCATATAGCCTCGCATGCAGCCAAACTTGCTGCCATGTACTCGGCCTCCGCTGAACTGAGTGCCACCAATATTTGTTTCCTACTGTACCAAGAAACTACTGTAGACCCGATGCTAAATATCCCTCTAGATGTGCTCTTTCTGTCCATTGGGCTCCCTGTCCAATCTGCATCCGTGAAGCCATGCAGCTTTACCTCATCCGACTGTCTGTACCATAATCCATATCCCAATGTGCCTCTGAGATACCTCAATACATGCTTCCCCGCCTTCCAAAAGAGCTTGGTAGGCTTAACCATAGCTTGTGAAAGCTGGTTAACAGCATAGCATATGTCCGGTCGTGTATTGACTAGATACATGAGCGAACCAACCAACTGGCGGTAAACAGTAGCATCCACTACCTCTGCTTAGATGTAGCATCCCTCTTTCCCTCAACCACCAGAAGAGAGAGGGATTTGATCGGCTTGCCAGCCTTACCATGTTGAACTCTCCATTTAATCTCCCAGAATGCTTGCCTCCAAAACACCAGCAGTCCATCACTGCGTTGCCAAATTTCCAATCCTAGGAAATAATGAAGGAGGCCTAAGTCCTTCATCTCAAACTCCTTTGCAAGATCAGCCTTGCATGAGAGTATCAACTGTTCATCACCCATCAGTATCAAATCATCTACATAAAGTACAATGATCAACAACTTGTCCTCCACCACAATCTGGTATAGGTTCAGATCCACCTCACTCTTGTTGAATCCAAGACCGATGAAATAACTGTCTATCTGTGTGTACCAAGTAGGAGGTGCTTGTTTCAGCCCATACAGTGCTCTTTTGAGCCTGCACACATGCGACTCGCTGCTGAAGATTTCGAATCCTTTAGGCTGCTATATGTACACCTCCTCCTCAATGACACCGTTGAGGAATGCAGTCTTCGCATCCATCTGATGAATGTGCCAACCCATCTGCGCTAAGAGAGCTAGGATGCTCCGTATGGAAGAATACCTTGCGACAGGTACAAAGGTTTCTTCATAGTCTATCCCCTCGATATGTGAGAAGCCCTAGGCAAAAAATCTTTCCTTGTACTTCTCGACGCTCCCATCAATAGCTTGCTTCACTTTGTAGATCCATCTTGAACCTACCACTAATTTCCCTTCCGGCCTTGGGACAATCTCCCATGCACTGTTTCTGACAATCGAATCATACTCTTCCACCATGGCATCTACCCATGCAGGGTCCTCCACAGCTTCCTCAAAAGAGGATGGTTTTGTCATGATACACTTGCTCATCAGAGCCATGTATCCAGTATATTGGTCAGGTGACTATCTCTGTCTACGATGTGATGTAGGTGCTCCTACAATCTTCTCCACATCAAGATTCAGTCGCTCAGCTTCTGTAGTGCTCTTCTACCCTGTGATGTTTGTCACTACATGAGTGGTTTCTTCCACTCCATGAACCTCCTCTTGAGGCTGCTCCACATCCTGAGGTTCATCCTTAGGAACTAAAAGCTCCTCATCTGCATGCAAGTGTAGCTCCCTCTCCAGTGAACATTTCATGGCTTTCTCCTCGGGAAATTTGATATCCCGTCGCACAACAGTCTTCAGACTGTCTAGAAAATACACACGATAGTTGTGGGGTTTTTCTGTGTACCCCACAAATATCCCAACCTCTGCGGTTGGCTCCAGCTTCTTCCTTGCATCCTTCGTCACATGAATGTAAATAGGTGAGCCAAAAATATTCAAATGAGAAATATCAGGCTTCTTACTAGAAAACGCCTCTTCGGGTGTACTCATGACAAGTACTCTATGAGGACAATGGTTTTACATATAAACCGCAGTGTTGCAAGCTTCTGCCCACAAGTGTATGGGAAGGCCCTGATCATGCAACATCGCCCGTGCAGCACCCACAATCGTTTTTTTCTTTCGCTCCGTGACCCCATTCTGCTGTGGGTTATGAGGCGCTATGAGCTCTCTTCGAATTCCTTCTGTGCTGCAAAAGTCTTTGAATTCACCAGAGATGACTTCACCACCATTATCGCTCCTAGGAGCCTTCACCTGCTTCCCCGATTCTTTCTCAACCAGTGCCTTGAACTCACGGAATTTTGAGTATGTCTCGCTCTTCTTCTGCATGAAGAAGATCCAGCACTTATGAGAAAAATCATCAACAAATATCACATAATACCTGTGCTTTGCTGTCGAAGCTACTGAGAAAGGTCCACACACGTCTGTGTGAATTCTCTCAAGGATTGTTGTGGTGTGACTATCCTTCTCATGAAAGGTGGCTTTCACAAATTTTCCCAAAGTACATCCCTTGCACTAATCTGACTGTGCAAGTGTACCTTTGGGAAGCCCAGTTGAAATCTGCTGCAAAATTTTCAAAGCGCCATGGTGAATATGGCCCAATCTCTTGTGCCAAAGTTTGCCCTCATCCCGGCTCACCACTCCTTCTACTTTCCCTACTTCGCACAAACATCTACTTGCAATTGATAAAGGTTCTAACTCAAACCCCTATCCTCCTGCTTCTCACTGGCTTGCCTTAATGCTAGAAAGCTCTTCTCGCTAAAGACAACATCATATCCCTTGTCTTCTAACATGGCCACTGAGATCAGATTCTTCTTCAATCCTGGAACATGCATGACATCCTTCAATATGAAAGGTTTATCAGACTCCCTCTCAAAGGAAATGGTCCCGATACCAGTCGCACTGTATCTACCATCATCACCCATCTCGATGTGCACTCCAAGATCCTTCTCATCTAGATCAAGAACACAAGAACAAATCTTCACTCTCTTTGTCTCCGATCATAAGGAAAGATGTACCACTATCAAGAAACCACACCGATCCCATCACACTTGAGACTAAGCATGCGCATCGAAAAATCCACCAAACCGTGAGGCTAAGGCCTCTCCACCGCAGATCCAACACCGCTTATTTTTCTCTTCCTTCCTCAGGACAATTAGTGGCGTAATGTCCATGTTGGTGACAGTGAAAGCACTTCACCTTGGACATGTCCTACTTCTTGCCTTTCGCACCGGATTGAGAAGGATTTTTCTTTCCCTTCCCTTTCATTGCTCTGGCAGCCAAAGCGCAATTTTCTTCATCTTAATTCTTCAATGAAGATCCATCCTTGGTACTCCACCTTATCTCCTCCTGCACAAGATCCGACCAAAGTCGCTCCCATCCTGGCAGTTTCTCCCGACCATTAACAGAGTCTTCATAGGAATGCCAACTCTTTGGAAGCCCAAGAAGAGCCAAGCTCACCAAGTTCTCTTCATCTACAGTAACCCCCACACTTCCCAGCTCATCCCTGCACTGGACAAACTTTGTGAGGTACTTGGGTATACTTTCACCCTTCTCCATTTTTATTTTCCTGAGTTTTTCTTTGAGCGCCAACTTCCTCTGGTTGCTCTTGCTTTGGAACAAGTCTGTCAAAGCTTTCCACATCAAGAACGGAGAATATTTACCATGAAGGCTGGACACTATGTGATCCTTCACACCTTCCAACAGAATCCTTCGACATTTAGCTGTCTTCTTTTGCCATGCGTCAAATGCGACAGCATCGTTAGAAGCAGGTTTTGGAATTTCTGCATCTATGAACTCCTTCAACCCATTATCCTCCAGTAACGCCTCCATCCTGTCCTTCCATGGAATATAATTTGAGCTGCTAGCAAGGGCATACTCCAACCGCAATTCGTTGAAAGACATCTCAACTTCAACACCAAGAAAACACTGCAGCAAATTCGAATTCCACCAACACAAAACTCAACCGCTTCAATGATTTGCAATTGCTCCAATGATCAATGCTCTGATACCATGTATAAATTATATAAATAATGTGTTATATGTCTAATATTCTCCTGATCATACACTATTTCACTTCATGCACAATACAAAATCTATTCCACCATTGATCATCATATGCGGAAATTAAATCAATTACATGCACACATTGAAACCATAAAAGTTCACACACATTAACACAGTGATTTAATGGGAAAGCCTAAAGCTATAAACCCCAAATATCTATATATAATATATGTCATAGAGATCATGTATCAATCCTCATACAAAGCTTCTCACAAGCTCTCAGTACAATACAATCGCTACACACTAATCAGGCCCTGATCTAGCAAATCCATGCACCGATCTCTGTCACCTGCTAGCCTGCCTCTACTGCGCAATCCCTGCTGAAGAATGGCTCTGAATTAACTCCAATTGGTCCAGCCTTACTCAAGAAATCCTCATTGGCATCTCCACTGAGTGTTGGATGCAATCAATGCATCACTATAGTCACAACTGATAGTCATCTTTCCCTTACACCTATCTCTCCACTAGTCTCCATTGAAACTGTCCATGTAGTGTAGTTAACTGATGTATTCTTTAGTTGATTAATGAGTTAATATTTAGTGAATTAATTATTAATTAATTCACACCACTCTCACTAGTGTATTTGTCAGTTAGACTAAATACAACTAGTTCAACTAAGTTAAACCGAACACAACTCCACCAACTGTCTCATCAACTCCACCAAACTCTCCCACATGAGTTCTAACTGAAGTCAACCATGCAATAGCTCAAATAACCCCTAGGAATAGCGTAATTCCTTCTGTCAGCTGCATGTGCCACATCCAAGCATCAAACTGAAGTGCTCCAAGAGGATAAGATAATGTTTATAGTCCAAATATTATTAAGAGCTAATAATATTCGACACATTCATTTTTAGACTGGCAATCTAAAAATAGATTCTGCCCAATATGTCTAAAAATAGAAGTCCATCTATTTTTCCAACTTGACCAACCATCCACAAATAGCATCCTACAACTCATAGAATATGATCGACATGTCTAAAATTAGACATAGTCTAAAAATAGACTTGTGCCAAAAATAGCCTGCTGGCCCACTTAGTGAAGGTGACTCTTTTCACTAAGGTCATCATCTTGTTGCAATCTCAACAATTAGTTTATATGGTTAAATCAGGATAATTTTTCATTCATTCTTCATCAAAATATTTTCATTATATTATTATATCATGGCATAAGATGGATAAGGAAGAGGAAAAAGGGCAGTAATCAAGAGTAAATACATACCTATTGCAAGGCTCAACATACTCCCCTGCTTACCTTTTTTCATGTCCCCATGAGAAAGGAGTAATTCTTATGCAAAGAAGTTAAAGAGTAGGCTGGAGAATATTTGTCCATAATAGGCCTGAGACCATGGTGTCGTGCCAGGTTTGCAAAGGCTGCCGCTTCTTGTCCTTCAGGTAACTCATAGTTATGGTGATACCCTTCAGGAGGATACCAAATAATGGGGCTTCTAAAGTGACATCCCACCCAATAGGGTCCTTCTCTTAAGAGAAGATTGTTTTATGGGAGTAATTGTCTCGCAACAGCTTTGAAACTTCCATAATTAAATGGTTCTCTTTCCTTAACATTGTTGCTTGAAACCATCCATCTCATTTTGGATGCAACCAGCGATCTTTCCTGAATGGAGAGGAAATATGCTATTCCTTCCTACACAATTTCCTTATATATGGGCCCTAAAATTTTAAGCACACTTCCTGTGTCATCAATCTTTTATTCTTAGTAAAAAATTACAGAGGGTGAGTAGGTTCACTTCTTACCAAAAGATCTAAGTTGTGTTCCTGTCTTTGGAACGAATTATAAGCCTTCAACCACTGGATTTGGTTGACTGCAAAAGAGATAAAAGCCCGAAATTGAATATCTCCAATAAAAGGGCTAGGATTCACATCCACTTCTTTATCTAATATAAAATTATGCAAATAAAATTCACAAAGAAGCCTTTGGACCTTTACTCCATGTTTCTTATAGCAATTTATAAAATCCTCCATCGTCTTCAGCTCAACTAACTTGTCGGCGCTAACAGCTTTGATTTTTAACAATAAATATCATTCTAATAAGAACAACGCATAGTTCGTAGTGGGAGATCGACAGGTCAAGATATTCAAATATAATGAAAAAATGGTGTCCAACTGATTCCTGGCGTTGTTCAGCTTTTCATCCTCTTCAGTTTTTCTTCTTCCTGTCTAACCCTGTCAAAAGCCTCATTCTCTGCTAGGGCTAATTCCCTCAATTTTTTTGTAATTTTTGGTATTGTTGCAGGGAGACTATTTGCTATTGATGTTGTTCTAAAGCAAGCTGGGCTTGCGTCAGTTCTTCTCGAATTTTTAAAATAATAAGGTCATTCCTTGATAAGAAGTCCTTGGATTGCCCTTCTATCTGAGTGTCGATGTTGTGAGAGAATACCTCTTCAATTTTTATTACCTTATTGTGGGCAGGGAAAATTTTAAGGATGGAAAATTATTTTGAAGTTTAAAAAATTGGCGAATCTCACTAGTCCCTAATATGCAAACTATAAAATTTTTATTGATGTATTTGTAAAATCATTCAAATTTATAATGATATTATATATACTGTATATATAATGTTGGCGATTTTTAACATAAAATAATTTTATATTGTAAAATTTGGGCGAATCATTTTTATAAAAAAATAGAAATTGGCGAATATTTTTTTTGGAAAAACCATTGAAAATTAGCCCACCTGTGAATATTAGCCCCTAAAATTTTCCATGATTGTGGAAGGACCAACCCTCCATTTGAACAGCCGCATTTACCAAGTTTTCATGAAAATTAACCTGGGTGGCTATTGTTCGAGTGGGAGCGAGTTCGGTTTGAATTCCTATTGATTTATTCTCGCATATTCATGTTTGTGTAGCTAAAGAAGTTACCTCAGGAGCGGTGTTCTGAGTTTTACAGTTTCTAACTTCTCGTCCTAGCCTTCTGACTATCTTCTGGAGCTTTCAGTATTTTTGTCGCAGCTTATTAATTTTTGCTCCGGCTCCTTGACTCTTTTGAGGAGTGTCTGCTCCACTAATAGGTTTATCAGTGGTTTCTAGAGCTGCTTTTTGGTCATTGAGGTTGTGTCCCAAAAGAACCGTATCGCCTGACTGATCGTCCGACTGGTGACTAACTTCTATGTCTACAGACTTCTGTTGGTCCTCATGCATGTATTCCAACGGAATTGTGTCACCAGACTGGTTGTCGGATTCCTGAACATTTTCTGTGTCTGCAGCCTCTAGAGATGGCAGGGTTTCTATATGCCCGGAATTCTCTGGGACTTGTGCTTCCATTGTGCTGAGACCAAGTGGTCCTCCAGGTTGCATATATACATTAATATTTGCTAGGACCTTGGCTATCCCTGTCTCAAAATCTGGTTCTACTTCAATTTCCAATTCATTATTATAATCTTGTTCTTGTTCCTGTTTTGAATTGGCCTCTTCTTCAGGCTCTTCTTCTGAACCGGGTGCCTCTTCTTTAGTTTCTTCCTCGGATTCAGAGTCTCTTATCCTAACTGCACTAGCTGCCTCTGCAGGTTGGTTGCTTTCATCCCAAATATTTGCAGACATCCTTTGGGCTAGTTCAATTCTTACAGACTTCCTGCGTTTATGGGGTTGTAATGTTCCTTTTTCAGGAATATTGTCAATCTGCTCAATGGGAATGCTGTATAAGGAAAAATAGGCAATTAAAATGAATAACCAAGCTTGGTTCCTCTTGAATATGCTGTGTGAGACTCAAATATGGATTTTCTTCAAAAACAAATAAAGTTAGATCTGCTAAACAGATCTCCCACAACTGGTATCAATGTAATGTCCTCTTTCTGAAACATTAACAATCAACAATCTGATCTATACCAGAGATTGAATGAAGGGGAATTGACCGGATGTGTCACCTTCTCAAGGAAGTGTGAGATCCAGAGGCTATCTAGCCCTTTTCAGACTCTATCCATAGACTCTTGTCGAGAGGTAATGCCCAAAAGGGTTTACTCAGCAAGGCGTGCCTGAAAAATTCATTATTCAGGAATGGGAGCTTAAGCTATCATAAAATATGCTTAATAACACTCAGTAACCAATATAAAGTACATCAGCAACCTTTACTCAACTGTTATTCTCAAAAGGTGAGGAAAAGCAGCTTTTTACGCACTAAAATGGTTTTATTCAAAAATATGCATAAAAAAAAGGGGCATGGCTCCTAAATATGTTATATTAGGTTACGAGAGACTCACATGCATAATTTCAGCTCAAAAAAATAAGTTTTTCTATATTAAACAATTTCTCCTTCCCGACTAGTCAAGAAAAACCCTGACTTCCCATGACCTACTTTATGCAGAAATTTTATGAAGCATGGATAGCATGATTTTTGAAGGGATTGGCTCATTTTATTCATGAATATCAGTATTCAAGTTCAGAATAGGAATCATATGGATTATACTAATAAAAACAAGCATTTTCATAAGGAAAATCCCCGCAATAAGATGCTGCAACTCATAAGAAAAGACTGCATAACCATGACAGCGTTATTTTCTGGGGCTGAAGTAGCATTTCATTAATATTCAGATATAAATCATATAAGTACATAAAAATATAGATCTAATATATAAATAAGTACAAGAAATTTTGATCTATACATTCCCCTTGGGGTTTTGTGCAAAACATGAAATGCCGGAAGTAGATCTGAGATCTAAAATTGTAGATATGCAGAATGATTCATAAATTTATGAATAATAACATGTTACAGCAGATCATATCTGAAACTAACATGGATTGGATGGCCAATCCATGGATCACCACAGTGAGAGGAAGAATCCTAACACTGGAGATCTTTCCTCCAAAATACCAATAAAACACCCAGCAACTGTAGATCTCCAAATAACGTAGTTTAGGGGAAAATACTGCACCGTCTCTTCTAGAATGGGTTTGGCCTAATGCCAAGATGTAGATCTGAAGCCCAATGAGTCTAAAACCAGCTTATCAATGGGATAGATGAGTTTCCCAGTGACAAGGGGTGCTAGAACTCACTAGATCTGGAGAGATCTAGTCTTCACTTGCTCCAACTCTCATGAACAATTCAGCCCTAAATAGGACTGTGTTGTAGATGCAAGATGAAGCTTGGCCAAAATGCCGGATATTGGAGAAATGCAATACAATATCCTCCAAAGAGCTACTCCATGGAAGGAGAGAGGATTCCTAAACAGGAAATCCTCTTCCCTTTGGCTAAGCAGCCAAGAGAACTCAAGTTGCTCAAGCAACCTCAACTTCAAAATATCCTCAACAACCTTTTCTTTTTTCTCTCCTCCTTCTTTTATAATATTGGAGGCTTGGCAAAACCCTAAACCACTTCATTGGTTTAGCCCCTTTCACATTTAGAAGCTCCTTCTAGAACTGCGTAGTCTAAGATGCCCTCTTGTGATTTAGCCCCTTTCACACCAGCAAAATATAATTTAAATAGCCCAGATATGTCTCTGTTCACATAGGCATTGATTTATTCTTAGTTTTCAGGAGTTTTACATGTCCTCCTTCACAATTTATTCATTAATCATGAAATACAAAATAAATAAGGAAAAATTAATGTTCCAATTAGCTGGAGCTAATTTAGGAACATTACAGTCTCCCCCTCCCAAATGTTGCTTGTCCTCAAGCAACTGCAAGGGTGCTGCAAAACTTCCTCTTCTTCTCTTGTGGCCTCCTCATCAAATAGTCTCTGCCATTGTTCTGAATTTTCTGCAATACCTTTGTCTCCCAATGGTCCTTCCTCAATATGCAAGTTTGCCTTTGGTGAATAAACCCAAGGGCTCCCATCATGAAGAAATGGAAGGTTGTTGTGGAAACCTTCTTGCTAATCCATGGCCTCCTCAAGATAGAAGTGATGAAAATCATGGGGATTTTCATGATCCAATAAAGACTCCGACCATCTCCATGCTATCATCCAAATGAAGTGGATCACCTTCCAACTTGGAAATCCATATAAGAACTCCTCCCCAGTACATATGAGAGGCATGTCACCAATAAAAATATGGCTCACTTTACAAAGAGACAAGTGATATATCATAGTGGCCAAACAAAATGTCATTCTTCCATGGAATCATGCAATGCAAAAAGAATGGGGAGCTCCTTCCCCCAAGGGCACATTCAACAAGGGTGCCTTTCCTCCAACTATGCTCCTAATAAAGATAAGGGCATATTCAGCTTGTGGAATCATGATTAGAATCATGCTAGCTAGCATGTGTTATAAATGAGAAGGAAGATGTTCCCTCATGTGCAACCAGCGCAGTTTTAACCTTAACTGCCATAGAATAGAAAATGTCAAGTGTCCTCCCCAACACTTGCTTGCTGCCTCATCCTTCTTACATGCTTGGATACGGTGCATAAAAGTTGGTGTAAAAGAATCACACCATGGAAAGAGCATCTCCCCTCCAAGGTTCTTCAAAGGATGATCATCATCATCATAGCTCATGGCCTCAAGTGGCCCATGAAGCCCATCATAAATAGTGCTCCCTCTTGGAGCAAAGCCCTACAAATGAGTGTCAGAAAAATACAAGTATACATCATGAGATCCAGCAATATAATATTCATTATATACTTGTTTAATATCAGCAAGGCTGCTCATGGGTGAGCCTCCTCTCACACTTCAATGAATAAGGAGGTGTAGATGATAATTCTTCCCAAGAGCTATGTTCCTCCTTATCTAACAAATGGTCCATGCACTCCTCCAAAAGAGTGTGCACCTCCTCTTTGACATACTTGATGCCAAATTCACATGTTAGAGCCCCATAAACTTTCCTTTGCTACCTCGCTTGCAGCTGATCTTGCTTAAGAAAATATTGAAGCATGCGGAAGTCAACTTCCCTTACAATACTTCCTCCATTTGGCCAATGCATGCAGGAGTATTAAGATCCTCTTGCCATGTTCAGAAATCTCTTTTGTAAGAGAGAAGACCATGGGCTGCCCCAAAGATATGGTTTTTCCATGTATCCTCATATCCATACCATCATAGATTTCTGATATTTCACTTCTCAGCGCAAATTAATGAATGGAAGATAGAAATGTTCTATTTAGAAAATTGCTTACCTCTTTTCTGGATTCATGGGAGATCCTCTGCGCTGTGCTTGCTTCTCCCAACGCTCCTTCATTAGCCAAGTATGCAATTGTTGCCCCTAGTTGAGAGAACACTTTGGTTTTCCTCCAATCAGGAGGTATTCTTGGTGGAATGCCTCCTTGCAAAGAGGCATCAAGGCATGGAGAAGAATTTGGATGTAGGTGGACATATTTGCCCCTACCATTGCAGCATGGGTTCTCTTGCCTTCTTTTTTCTTCCAACCCTTGGAACATAGAAGGGTATATTCTCTTCTTCTTGAGATGCTCTTCCTCCCCTCTTCATCCTTCTACCTTTGAGATCTCACCACTTGGAAATGATAATACATGCTTCTCATGCATTGTGCCAAGATGTTGATGTGTGAGACCTTTTGGAACTCCTTGCAAGAGTGCAAGAGTTTTCCTCCTTGGAGCAAATTCCCCATTCTCCTCTTCATGAGATATTTGAGGTGCCTTTGTTGTGACTACGTTAGTACCTCCTAGCTTCTCCCCCTCTTCAATAACTGAAATTGTTTCAACATCAACAAGAGACCTTAGATCTTGGTCATCTTTTGAAGGAGAAACCTTCATGCTTTCCTCTTGAGAAGAGGATCCTTCACCCAAAGGAGATATTTCCCTTGGCAATTCATCCAAAAAACTTACCCCTTCTTCCTTCCTTATCATGAAGAAGTCACTGATAGAAGGTTTAAGCTTTGGTTATATGGTTGAGTGCACATATCCATGAGATGAGGATTCAAAATGTCCCTCATGTATAGATCTTGTAGATCTAATCAGAAGATCTTCTTGTTCTTGAAACTTCCCGGAAGTTTCGCTGCTTCTGCTTTCTTCTTCTTGTACAATCTCTTCACTGGATCTGAAGATTGATGAGAGTAAACTCATCTCCTTTAGCTTTCTGCTCTCTGGTTTGCTTCTTTCTTCTTCTGATAGCTTGATCTCATAGGCTGAGCCAGAGATCATGCTCTGATACCACTGTAATGTTCCTTTTTAAGGAATATTGTCAAGCTGCTCAATGGGAACGTTGTATAAGAAAAAATAGGCAAGTAAAATGTAGAACCAAGCTTTTTTCCTCTTTAATATGCTGTGCGGGACTCAAATATGTATTTTCTTCAAAAACAAATCAAGTTAGATCTGTTAAACAAATCTCCCACAACTGGTATCAATGTAATGTCCTCTTTCTGAAACATTAGCAATCAACAATTTGATCTATACCAGAGATTTACTGAAGGGGAATTTACCAGATGTGTCACATTCTCAAGGAAGTGTGAGATACAGAGGCTATCTGGCCCTTTTCAGACTTTGTCCATAGACTCTTGTCGAGAGGTAATGCCCAAAAGGGTTTACTCAGCAAGGCATGCCTGAAAAATGCATTTTTCAGAAATGGGAGGTTAAAAAATCATTAAATATTCTTAATAAAACTCAGAAACCAATATAAAGTACATTAGAAACCTTTACTCAACTGTTATTCTCAAAAGGTGAGGAAAAGCATCTTTTTATGCACTAAAATTGGTGTATTCAGAAATATGTGTAAAATGAAGGGGCATGGCTCTATAATATGTTATATCAGGTTAATAGAGACTCACATGCATAATTTCAGCTCAAAAAAATAATTTTTGATATGTTAAACAGTTTCTCCTTCCAGACTAGTCAAGAAAAACCCTGATTTCCCATGACCTACTTTATGCAGAAATTTGTTGAAGCATGGATAACATGATTTCTGAAGGGATTGGATTATTTTATGCATGAATATAAGTATGAGAGTTCAGAATAGGAAGCATATGGATTATACTAAGAAAAACAAACATTTTCATAAGGAAAATCCCCGCAATAAGACGCTGCAACTCACAAGAAAAGACTGCATAACCATGACAACGTTATTTTCTAGGGCTGAAGCAGTGTTTCATTAATCTTCAGATATGAAGCATATCATTACATAAAAATATAGATCTAATATAGAAATAAGTACAAGAAATGTTGATCTATACATTCCCCTTGGGGTTTTGTGCAAAACATGAAATGTCGGAAGTAGATCTGAGATCTAAAATTGCAGATCTGCAGAATGATTCAGAAATTTCTGAATAATAACATGTTACAACAGACCAGATCCATGGATCACCACAGTGAGAGGAATAATCCTAACACTGGAGATATTTCCTCCAAAATAACGACAAAACACCCAGCAGTTGTAGATATGCAAATAACGCAGTTTAGGGGAAAATATTGTGCTGCCTCTTCTGGAATGGGTTTGGCCTGATGCCAAGATGTATATATGAATCCCAATGAGTCAAAAACCATCTTATCAATGGGATAGATGAGTTTCCCAGTGACAAGGGGTGCTATAACTCCCTAGATCTGGAGAGATCTAGTCTCCACTTGCTGCAAATCTCATGAAAAATTCAGCCCTAAACAAGACTATGTTGTAGATGCAAGATGAAGCTTGGCAAAAATTCTGGATAGTGGATAAATGCAACATAATCTCCTCCAAAGAGCTACTCCATGGAAGGGGAGAGGACTCCTAAACAGGAAATCCTCTTCCCTTTGGCTAAGCAGCCAAGAGAACTCGAGTTGCTCAAGCAACCTCAACTTCAAAATATCCTCAACAACCTTTTCTTTTATAATATTGGAGTCTTGGCAAAACCCTAAACCACTTCATTGGTTTAGCCCCTTTCACATTTAGAAGCTCCTTCGAGAATTGCGCAGTCTAAGATGCCCTCTTGTGATTTAGCCCCTTTCACACCAGCAAGATATAATTTAAATAGCCTAGATATGTCTCTGTTCACATAGGCATTTATTTATTCTTAGTTTTCAGGAGTTTTACATGTCCTCCTTCACAATTTATTCATTAATCATGAAATACAAAATAAATAAGGCAAAATTAATGTTCCAATTAGCTGGAGCTAATTTAGGAACATTACAGGGGTTCAACCTTTGGACGGGCATTCTTTTTTCTTTTCGAAACAGGGTTCTCCTAGCTTGTCTCTAGAATTACGAGATATTGGATTACAGGGTTTTGCATGCTCTCTAGGACCATCATGAAACCATTCCAAGTTAAGTTGTCTTGAACCATACTATCACTGATGATTAATATAATCAATCCATGCTGACTTATTACAGCTTTAGGGTGTCTGGCCCATCTTATTCTAACAGAAGTATCATGCAGTGAATAATTCAAAAGAGATTTCATATTAACAATGAGTTTTTGTTTCAAGACAACTAATAGTTTAAGTTGTCGTGGACTTACCACATCTTGGCGTCCATCGTAGGTAATGTATCTTTGGATAATGCTTTCTAATTCTCTCCATGATTCTTTCAGAGAATATGGTTGGATGCCTTTTCCTTTCCTAACTACTTTCTCACTTTCTTCTTTGAAAGTTTCCACCACATCTTGCAGCAATACGTGTTTTTGTGACCATATAGTTCCTTCTGCCGGAAGCCCAGATACTTCAGCTATTACAGTGTCTGTGGCTATAATTATTCTACCTTTCACCATGGATTCCCCATTCTGCAGATGTTGTAGAAATTCAATGGAAATTTCCTCATTCGAGGGATGAAATCTCGTGAGATAGGATATCCACCCTGCACGGATTAGAATTTCCCTGGCTCTATCAGAGACCTCTAGCACTAAAGGTTCGCGGCGTACTGCCTTACCACCCATAATGCTTGAATTATTCCTACTATTACAAAGGATGAGTGTAATGGAAAAATGCAGCAACACTGAAAAAACGCAACAATACTAAAACACAACAACACTTAGAGCGATAGAACAACAAGTTGTTATAACAGCTAAGTGTAGTTGGTATTAATTGTGTTATTAAATTGCCGCATACTGCATGATCATGGAATATCTTATCAGTCAATGAAATAGTTACAACGCATGCACGAGTATAATTCTAATTTTCTCCCCCTTCAAAATGAGATTTCGCCTATGACCGAATAGACGGGGAAGGGCTGTTCCGACGGTGGAATATAAGGATTAAGGGTACGGTAGTAAATGGAACAGAGTACTTAAATAAATGACGGGAAAATAAGAGAGATGGATAGAGTAAAATCGTGGTGTATAATCATGGTAAATTACAAGAGACAAGACGCTTTGGTTGATGATAAGTTATGTGATAAGGAAAGAGGACAAAAATATGTACAAAAGGAGGCTTTGCTGATGATATTCTTGCTGTACACGATATGATTGAGTAAAAACATGAACGTGTTGGGGTTCCCATGTTTTGGCCAGGTTGGAAAGACCAAAAGATGAGACAACATCAAAACCACTTTCAGACCTTAGGATCTAGCCCTCCTAGGTCCAGAGAGGGATCTCTCTATGATTATCAAAGGTATTTGTCTTTGAGGCTCAAATTTAAGATATTAGGCTAGTTATAGGCACAGAGTTTGATTGTTTGATTTTTTTTTGTTTGGTTGTTGGGAATTAGGACAGAAGGGTTCAATATAAGACAAGGATGAGCAAAAGGATTTTAGGCAAAGGAGAGAATGGTTTTAGGAAACATCAAGACCATTGGGCAATGGAGTCAGGAAAGGGTTTACTTGCTATTCAACCTGCAGGCTTTCAGTTGGGCTAGTCATCTAAAGCATTGGATCTCAAAGATGATAGTTTGGTATGAAGCGGTAAGAAAGAAAGGTGAAAGCAAGGAAACCTCCAAGGTGACCTTTCAGAAATCAAATCTAGGGACAGGACATGCCATTGGACAACCTGTGATCCAAATCCTAAAAGGCTAACTCTTCAGACAAGGAAACACAAAGATTTAGAACACAAATATGAAAACCTGAGATCAGAGAGAGACTTTGAACTCTCAATGCTTCGGCCTCCAACTTGGGGAGCTTAGACAGGTTTAACTAACTAAACATGATCCTAGTGAGATAGAGACACAGTTCTAAACTCCCAATATCCCAATTCATTCAATTAAATCCTACCAAGAACATCTAAGAACTGATTCATTAATTCATACATCAGCTAGCAGGCAATGACATCCACTACACTGGTTAAATTAATTAAAATCAATCCTCAGATAACGCATATGGCAGAAAACATTTAAGGCAAGGAGAGCAAAAACATACGGTACCTAACAAGGGTAAATCCTATGCCAAATTTCTGATGCGAGCCAGTACAAATGGAATGAAATGAAATAAACACAGAGATAGAAAAACATCACCGCAGCTTTAGATCAGGATCCAAAGAAATGTGCTTGTCATATCAAAGAGCAACACCAGTCAAGTACAGCATTACCAATAGCTTGATATTCAGCCTAAAAACATCCTCCTCAGCTTATCTTACAATTTTACACAGAGAACTTGTCTCAAGAGAAAAAAATTGCAATTCACTGATAACCGAACAACAACCATTACAATATTTTCTGATGAGTTTTATAGCTGTATAGAAGCGGAGGAGGTAGATGAAGAACTAAATGCAGCATTAATATTCCGAAAAGAAAGGAGAGGGCCGAAGCCCATTCAGTTTAAATCCTGTGCATTGATTTCTGGCACTCTTTGGAAGAAAGAGTGGTCTTCGTCGGGTTTCCAATTACTCCAAGTATGTCTCTGACGTACTTTGGCTGCAGTATTCTGTGCTACTCCTGGTGAATAAACAAAGGGTAAATAAATGACGGTGAACTCCGCCATACTACATAACAAATTCTCTGGTAGCTCCGGACTATGGTTAGGGCGGAAATTTCTTCAGGAACACGGTGTATAATAACAACTGCATGGGCACTCCGTCCTTTCCTGAAGAAAAAAATTATGTTGATGTAGCGACCCTGGTGATACGACTTCCCGTGCATTTGACTTTCTGATTGATCCTCGGGGTCTTCGACCTGGTACTCTGCCTGTACATACATGGATTAAGGCTCAAAAGTCTTCAATTCCGCACCTTAAACTCTTTGTTGCCCCATTTCTGTCTTTGTTAGTGAAATCTGTGTTTTCATGGCTCCGGGACATTCCTTCAATGCAAGTCCTGTCATATTTCTTTCCCAAGAATTTTCTTCATGATTCCGGCCTCTGCACACGGTCTTTTCTATGTTCTGTGCCATAATAATGGCGCGTATGGACCATGGCGGGTTTTACCACCTGATAAACCTGCAAAACACGCAAACAGTTAGGAAAACCATGAATGGGGTGGTGGTATGGATGACTGTGATCATGGCAGCATGGTGTGGATGGGGATGATGACCGCAGAGGCTACAGTGGAGGAAAATGTGGCACAGTGGGAACTGCGTTGAAAGACGTCGGAGCAGACCATTTAATGAAAAAACAATGAAATTTGAGCTTTTGATTGAATATATATAATGGGAGGGGCGAATGTACGGTAAGACACGTGGAATGGTGACGTGGCGGGACCAGGCGATGGAGGAACAGTCAATGGCGGGGAATCAAATCTGGACCATCCGATCTCGGGAGGAGATTGACTACTGGGAACGCATCGGAGGGCGACAGACGGTGGGCCAAGGGTACAGTGGCCATGGGTTATCGACCGCGCAACTCCGTGGAGCGACAACCATCGGATGGGCAGCTTTGGATCGGACGGCGATTATGCATACCACTCCGCGTCCACGGACGAACTTTAATGCGTGATGGGAGGGTGGTTTTCCAGCCGTACAGGTGCCACACATCATTCGATGTATGGAATCGCTCCGAAAAAATAAAAACCGCTTACCGCCCAAAGGCAGTGCGATAGAAACTGATGGTTTTCGGAATAATGCTTGGGCGGGGACCACCGGGGCAGGAGCATTCTGGACCATCAGATCAACGGTGAAACGGACGACAATGGCGCGATCAGAAAAATGAGCTGTGAACATGGGAGGTTGTGGGGGCCGCGATCGTCGTCCGATCTATACAGATCGACTATTGAAAATGCGCCTGATGAACAAATGCAATAAGCGCCTTTCGCCCTGGCGCCTAGTCATGGCACTTGGTCAGGTGGCGTAAAATGTACAGGGGGCTAGGCCGAAGGGGCTAAGGCCTAAAATATGTGGAAAATGTGAGTATTGGCCCATTTTAATGCATTTTGAGGGCAGAATTGGGTAATGATAGAGGGAAAAAGGAGGAATTGGGCCAAACAAGGGGTGTGTGCAGGATGCAAAGGGGATTTTAAAATGGTTTAGAGGGTTAGTGAGGAATTTAGGGAGGGGAAAAGATGAAGAAAAAAGAGGTCAAATGGGGTATTCTGCAGGGATACAAGGGTCAAATGAAGGCCTTTGGAACACAATTTTTTTGCAATCAGAGGCTTGGTGGATGGCAACAGCAGAGGAGATTTCATCAAAGAGTAAAGGTATGCAAATACTTTCAAGGATGATGTGTTTTCTGGAAAAACGCATTCCTTGGAAGCTCCAGAACAAATTAAGCCCCCTGCTTGCTTGTCAGGAAATTCATGGGGGGCTAACAGAACGCATGCATAAAGGTTCAAAGTAGGGAAGTGTTTAGAGGAAATAATCTCTCAGATAAAAAGATAAATGGGAAGAGGGTATTATAAGAATGATTGATTGAGGAAATAGAACTTCAATACCATAAGCAAAGCTTCTACTACCAGCAGACATCCATAGCCTCAACAGAGTTTCCTTTTAACCCTTGTGAGCCAGGATCCTCAATTTATAATTGAAAATTTCATTGTTGTTTCTACAGAAGAGGCTAGTGTGTTGGCATGGTAACCAGATAACCATACTTCCATTCACTGGGAAGTAGCAAAAGTGAACAGGTCGGCTCATGATGAGACCTCCTATCCCAAGGATGCTTTAGTCATCCAATGGATCATAACCCTGGTGTGGTGGCCATAGTGGGAATGTCACATAGTTAGATCCTTATGAACATGGTAGGTTGGCTCTTAATGAGACCCCCTATCCTCTATCTGTAGATAAAATTTAGTTGTCATTACATATTTTTATGATAGATAGAGGGAGGCTCAGTACTCCTTAAGAGTAGGGATGGTGTAAGAAGTTGAAGCATGTCATTAATAAGAAAAATTATACCCATAATCCCATTGATAATAGACAGAGAGAATTATAACCAGGGAGAGTAGAACCAACATGGTAAAGATGATCAATCAGTATCATATACAGTAGAAATCAATACAGTAAAGTGAAATATAAATAATTGTGTCCCTTTCAATTTTTTTAAGTCTATCATCAAGAAGATGTCTTTGTCAAAGATCATAACGTCAAAAATATTAACCTGCTTTAATAAAATCCATAATTGTTATCCGCATGAAGGTACTGTACTTCGGGCCATAAGAGGAATAAAATAAATAAGGTTGAAATGAGCTAGGCATAATTCCATAAGGGGAAAGAGGTGTTTGTGAAATATATATAAGAAAAAGTGTTGTTCAGAACACACAAAAATTGTACAAGAAACAAGAGTGTTGTTCCAAAATTGGAACAAAAAACAAAAGAGAATGATGTTCCAAAGATGGAACAGCAAAATCAAAAAGTTTTGTTCCAAAGATGGAATAGCAAAACCAAAAAGTGTTGTTCCGAAGATGGAACAACAAAACCAAAAAGTGTTATTCCGAAGATGGAACAGCAAAACCAAAAAGTGTTGTTCCGAAGATGGAACAGAAAAATCAAAAAGTGTTGTTCTGAAGATGGAACAACAAAATCAAAAAATGTTGTTCCGAAGATGGAACAACAAAATAGGCAGAGAAGAAAAAACAAATTGAATCAGCAATCCTATTTACAGTTTTTATTTTTTTTGTTTTTTTTTCAGCAAAGAAATAAATTTTTACAAGGATGAAGTTGCCGAAGGATTATCTTCTGCAACTAAAAATTGCATGGTGGAGTCCTTGCGTATCTATTGACAAAATATTCTCTTGTGAGTGGTATTTTGTAGAGGCACACCCAATGCCCATTTGCTTTAAAGGAACAATTAGACCCATCAATGGTGGGCAATGTAAGAGTGCCATTGTCATGTACTTCCTTTATTTCATAGGGACCTAACCACCTAGTCTGCAATTTACCAGGGAAGTCTTGAAACTTGGAATTGTAGAGAAGTGCCTAGTCACCCTCATGGAATTTCTTTTTCTTGATTAGAGAATCCTGCCATTTGGCTCTTTTTTGTTGAATAAGTGTCTTATGCTACAGAGCCAAAAGCCATATTTCATCTAATTCATTTATTTGTTTTAATCTATTAATCTGGGCTTCAATTAAATCGAGTCCCACTTCCTAGGCTATCCTTAGTGTTTGTATCTCAAACTCTATGGGAAAAATAGGTTCCTTACCAAACACCAGTTGATATGGGGAGTATCCAGTAGTGTTCCTCCAAGTTGTGTGATATGCCCACAAGGCTTCTAGCAGTCGAGTAGCCCAGTCTCGTCTGTGTGATGAGAGTGTATTTGTTAGAATAGCTTCAATTACTTTGTTGGTGCTTTCTACCTACCCATTTGCTTACGGGTGGTATGGAGAGGTAATTCTGTGAATAACATGATGATTTTTTAGTGTAGCAGTGATCTTGTGGCCTACAAATTGCGGCCCTCCATTAGTGATTACTTCTCTGGGTAACCCATATCGTACAAAAATTTTGAAAAGAAAGTTGATCATACTTTCTTTTGTGGCTCTTGGTAATGCTACTACTTCTACCCACTTAGTTACGTACTCTTTTGCAACCAATATATATGATTTCTGGTTGGATGATGGGTTGATTGGCCCAAAAAAATATAATTCCCAACACTCAAAAGGTTCTATGAGTAGTTGTGGATGCAGGGGCATCTCATCAGATTGGCTAGGGTGGCCCATCCTTTGACAACTATCGCAGGCCTGAACAAATTTCTTAGCATCCTTAAAAATCGTGGGCCAGTAGTAGCCCATTTGTAAAATTTTATGTCCAATTCTACAGTCTGCAAAATGTCCACCGCAAGGTCCATTGTGGCAGGCTTTTAAGATATCATAAATTTCGTCTTCCCTGATACACCTGCGGATATGCATATCGACCCCTGTGTGAAAAAGGTATTCTCCAATTCGGGAGAATCGATTGTTGCGTTGTAATATCGATTTCCTTTCTCTGGGTGTCAGATGTTTAGGTAGTTTTCCCATTGCTAAATAGTTCGCCACATTTGCATACCATGGCATTTTCATGATTACAACAAATAGATGTTCATCCGGAAATTGATACTCTATTGCTATTGTGTCATCTCTTCTTGGCACTCAGGAGAGGAAATCTGCCACAAGGTTTTCCTTCCCTGGGCGATCCCTTATAGTTATATCAAATTTCTGCAAAAGTAGCAACCAGCGTGTCACTCTTCCATTCGTAATGGGTTTATTAGCTAAGTATTTGATAGAAGAGTGATCCGTATATATAATTACAAGGTATCTAGTTATATAGTGTCTGAATTTGTTAATAGCATAAATAACAGCTAAAAAACTCCTTCTCTGTTACTGTGTAATTCAATTCAATAGGGGTTAAGTTTTTGCTAATGTAATATATAACGTAGGGTTTCTTGTCTTCTTCTTGGGAAAGAACTTCTCCAATGGCTGTGTTTGATGCATCTGATGAAATCTGGAATGGTATATCCCAATTCGGGCCTCGTAATACTGGTGTTATTGATACTAGCCGTTTTAAATCTAGAAAGGCAGTGTTACATTTGTCAGTCCATATGAAATCATTATTTCCTGTTAAAGCATATAATGGTGCAGCAATTTGTGAAATTTTTTTGATAAATCTATGATAATATACAGAAAATCCTAGAAAACTACGTACCTTTGTTTGAGTGCAGGGAGTAGCTAGTAAGATAATTACCTGTATTTTTGCCGGATCTACCTGAATTCTAGCTGTTGAAATGTAATGACCCAAGATCAGGCCTTCTGTCATCATCATATAGCACTTTTCATGACTTAAACATAGGCTGGTAGCAATACACCATTCCAAAAAAATTTCCAATGTTTGTAATGCTTGCTCGAAGTCATCTCCATAGGGTGTGAAATCATCCATGTATACTTCAAATCCTTCATTTATCAAGTCTACAAAAATATTGAGTATGGCTCTTTGGAATGTGGTAGGTGCGTTACACAATCCAAAAGGTAATACCCTGTAAGAGAATTTTCTCCACGGATAGGTAAAGGTAGTCTTATCTTGGTCTTCAGGGGAAGTTTGAGTTTGGTTGTAGCCACTGAAGCCATCCAGGAAAGAAAAAAATTTCTTCCCTGCTAGTGTATCTAGGACCTGATCAATAAATGGAAGGGGAAAATGGTCTTTTTGCGTTGCCTTGTTGAGTTCTCTATAGTCAACGCATATTCACCATTTCCCATTCTATTTGGGAACCACAACTAATGGAGAAACACATTTACTGTCAAATATAGGATAGATAAAATTCACATCTAATAGTTTTTGAAGTTCTTATTTAACAATATATTTTAGGTGAGGATTTAATCTACGTTGAGGTTGTCGAATGGTTCTTGCATCCTTTTCAGTGTAGATGTGATGCATGCATAGCTGAGGGTCAATTCCTTTCATATCTAAGTAATCCCAAGCGAAAGCCCCTATATTTTTTGTAAGGACTTGAATAAGTTTCTATTGCTGGTCATCACTCATATTACTGTTAATGTTCAGGATCTTCCCTGGCTCAATTTCGATAGGTTTGCTATTACAAACAGTGGTTTTTGGTATTGTTTGGTCATTGATATCTCTCATGGGATTTTCTTAGATTTCGTTGTCAAGGATTGCTTTAATCATGTGGCATTTTGAACTTGATGTTGTGGTAGGATGATTGATAAAATTATTAATGACATCGTCTTCAGTTTGGTTTTTGAATTCAAGGGCATCTACCACAGTCAATGGTGACCGAATATTTTCTGTTAAGTATGTTGCAGGTTGCTTCCTGGTTTTCATAATAGTCAAGCTTGGCTGAGTAGGAGGGTATAAAGCTAAATTTTTCACATCATTCCACCTTTTTATAGTCATACTGCATGTCCGGCAGCTGATGTAAGCATCAACAGTCGCTAGCCAAGGCCTTCCTAATATTAAGGGATGTCCATCTAGCTGGTTCGTAGGGTTAATAATCAAAAATTCCACCGGGTATTCCCAAGTGTCTACAGAGACCATCACATCTTGTAATGTTCCTTCTGGTCTAATGACTGAGTGGTCAGCTAGTTCTAGTAAGGTAGTTGTTGGTTCCAAGGCTGTGATGCCAAAACTATTGCAAGTTGTAGTTGTGAGAATATTAATGGTTGCCCCTAAGTCAACTAAAGCATTGGGAAAAGAATGGCCATTTATCTGGACTGTGGCAATGGGGTTTCTAGGATCCTCATATTTTACAGGAGTCTCTTTGCCTAGTAATAAATCAGAAAAAGTCCCGACAACATGGACAGTAGGGGTTGTTTTTGTTTTCCTCACAGACTTCTTTATACACAATTCTTTAATAGTTTTGGCATATATTGGAATATCTTGAATAGCCTGGAGGAGGGGAATTTTTATACAAATGTTCTTAAGTTCACCCAGAAGATCAAAGTCAGGGTATTCAATCGGGCATGGTATCAGCAATCTTTCTGGGAATGGGGGGGAAGTGGTTAAGGTTTGTTCAGGATTTTTTTGTCTGACTGTATCCTCCCCTTGTTTTATTTGTTGATAATCTAGAGTCAGAGGCTTATTTGTGTGCAGTTCTTTAGGTTGCAAATCTTTATCCTTATCTAGAGTGATTATGTGTCTAGATCTCAACTTAAGTTCATTACATTCTTTCAACTCATCTTCAGAGGCTAGACCCTCAATGATTTGTATTGACTGAATTGGTCTGTTGTTAGGATTTGGGTTAGGTTGAGCTGGAATTTGCGGTCGTATATTAGATTGAGGATTCTGCTGCAATGTGTAAGGTGTTGGTAAAGTTGGTTGAGGCAGAGGAGCTGTCCCCATAGGCTGGTTCGTAAATCTTTGCCAATTTGATTGCTAGTTCTGGTTCTGTGAGGTGGAAGGGGACCATTGGGAGGAATAAGGGTTGTTTTTCTAGAATGGTGGCAGGTAAGGGGAATTTTTCCAATTATTATTATTTGGATTTGACTAATTGGGCCATGGTGGCATAAAAAATGATTGAGGTGGCAAAAAAGGTGGTTGATTTTTCCATGATGCCCCTGAATATTGCTGGGAATTATATTGCGATGGAGGAAAGAATGAAGATGGATCGGTAGGCATACTTGTCTGACGCGCTTTCCATTGACGACGTTGGTTCAATAGATATACTGGTTTCACTTCTTCTTCCACTTCCTTGAAGACTGCTTTTAATCCTAGAAGTGATGGGCAACTTTCCGTGGCATTTTATTTAGTGCATATGGCACATGTTCATATCGTATCTAGGGGGCATTCTTTATGACTGTGCTTCTGTCTGCAAGGGGGGTAGAAAATAGCCAAGTTCTGTTCTGTTATAGCCTACTTTTGCTTAGCTTGCATGACATCCAATTGTGTCACCAGGGTCCCAAAGATATCAGTCTTGAAATCCTCCAACAGATTTATGATTTCGCTTCGTGTAATGCTTCCTCCTTGTAGTGTTCCAAATCTGGAATTTTCTGCTCCATTGGGAATATCTTAAGATATTTCAATTCCTTCTTCAGTGAGGTATCACAAGTCCATTTCAGAGATTGAATATTGGGGAATTTACAGGATATGTCTCCTTCCAAATAAGGGAGAGATCCTGAGGCTAGCTGGCCCTTCACAGACTCTGCCTATGGATATGCAATATTCCACTTTGGGAATTTCTGCTACAGGGTTCTTGAGGACACTGTATAAGGAATCCTTTGCAAAAATAAGGCAAACCACCATTGGGATGCCCTAGAACACATCCAATAAAAATCCCTTGTAGAAAATGAGCTCAAAGAAATAACTCTAGATGGGTTATATAGATCTCCCCAATCTAGGTCTCTAAAACAATGCTCAATGAGAGAGCTTACAACAATATATGAACATAACCATTAAACTCTGCAAATATGAATACACCATAAGAGGGAAATGTATGCAGCCAAAATTATATGATGATATCAGCAATAAAATACAAGAAATATCATGAGGGGCAAGCCACTCAAGCTTTAGTAACCATCCTCCAATGATTAAGCAAAAAAGTACATGAGTTGTTGCAACTCCACAAAATGCCGGAGAGCAGTGACTGTGTTGTCTCTATGAAGGTATGAGCTACTGAATATGAATGAAATGTACATGTGGCTGAAGGAATACAAAGAATATCCCAATAACAAAGGAATGTGCTGAAATACTAGATTTCTAGCCAATCTAGGAGAGATTGCTAGAAATGCAGGAGAATACAAAATGTGACAACTAAGTTGTCACTGCAGCCGGTACAAAATAAGAATGAGGTTGTGGCTGATCTGAAATATGATTTCCCTCCTCTGATTATGTCTCCAAGCAAAGGCCTGATCCCTTTGACTAAAAAACACTCCTCCTTTGAAGCTCAAGAACCACTCTCTCACTGCCTCCTCTGAAATAATGCAGTTTCCTCCATGGACTGCGCAGTGGGAGATGATGAAATGTTGGCCTCATGCAAAAGATGTGTAATGAAGCCCGGGGATCCTCCTTGCAGCTTTTCTAATGAGTAGATCACTCCTCCACTGAAGAAAACAAGTCAAGAATGACTCCATGGGTTCCTCTCTTGCTCCACCCAACAACACAACGTCCTCTCTGCTACAGAGCTAACGCTATAGGTGATGAATGTAGATATAGCCAATGCTGGATTGAGGAAAATGCAGCTCAATCATCATCCTTCCTTGAGTAAGAGGTGGGGATTCCCGACCGGGAACACCCTAGTGCCCGAGAGCACTATCACCCTGCTAAACAGCCCGGGGATGCAAGCCTTTACAGGCCAAATTCGAAATTCTAAACCCAAACATGATACAAATGGGCTGACATCTCCTCCTTATAAATAAAGGTAACTCTTCTCCACCATGGTCCCACCAATTAGGGTTTCCACCCTCATGTGAATTTCCTCCCTCCAAAACTATGCAGCTTCTCTAACAAGCTTCTCCTCTATAGGCAATGTTGTTGACTTTAGTCAAAGAGGACTAAATCAAGTGATATGAGTTCCATTCACACCCTTAGGTGTTTATTTTAGCTGCTTATTTGTCCTCCTTTCACACAAGGAGTGTTATTTCTTCATTAAAAGAGGGCTAAGGTGTCTCCTTACCCATTTTATTAAACAAAAATAAAATATTCAACTATAATGTTCCATTTATCTTGAGGCTAAAAATTGGGAACATTACAGTCCTCCCCCCCCACATGTTGCTTGTCCTCAAGCAACTGCATAGAGAGAACAAAATTTCTCCCCCCTTTCTTCTCTTATGGCCTCCTCATCAACAAGCTTTACCACTGCTCAAAAGATTCTGCAATAAACCTATCCTCCAATGCTCTCTCCCAAGTATGCAAGCTAAAAATGATGCTCCTCATGGAAAGATAGAAGGTGTAGTGGAATCCTTCTTGTTGTGATATGGCCTCCTTAAGGTAGGAATGATGATATGCATGGGAAAAATTTTCTCCCAATGATGATCCTCTCATCCATGCTATCATCCAAATGAAAATCTCACCCCTGATTTTTGCAATGTATTGGGGCTGAGTGGAGAGTTGTGCTTTGGTTTCCCATGATGGCCCTCTCACCATTTGTGGTGTGCATGGGGTTGCCTCTATCCTTGGGCTAAAATGGCATGGCCTCCAATAATGGCCCAAGCCACCCCACCAAGAAAATCAACCATGAAATTCCTCCTCAAATCCTCCAAGTGGTTCCTCCCACAAGAAGAGACAAGTAGTAATGTGGCAATCATGGTTTGCCCATGGTGTCTCCTGCAAAATAAGACATGTATAATGGGGAGGATCATGCTCCCAATGGGCTGTACATCCAATACTCTCCAAATAATTCTCCTCATGAGTGTACAAACATCAGAAATACAAGGAGCAATACACAATAAGAGCAAGTTGTCAAATGACAACTGGAGAGTGGTTCAAAGTTCCACTCATGGAACCTGCGCAGTGCCTCTTGGCCTACCTCAAAATCACAAATAACAAGTGCTTTGCTAGCCACTTGTTCACTACCACAACATCTCATCATAAGATAAAAACATGAAATCACAATTTGGTGCCAATGGTGCACACCAAGGAATATGTGTCTTCCCCCACAACCCATCATGACAATAGCCAAAATCAAGGCTACAAGTAGTTGCAAGTACATCATATCAAATGCAAGAAGGAATAATCCTTCTTGGGATAATGTGTTGCTCATATGAGGTAAAGAGGTACAAAATATAATGGGAAAGTATACCTCCTCTACCATGTACTTGAGACCTTGAGCTGAAATGGCTCATCTGAATGCTCTTCCTCTCCTCCAATGAGTAAGGGAATGGTTGTGCCAACCTCTCCAAAATCATCCGGGCTATGCATCTATCCATATGCTGATGAAGATCATGATGAATGCCCTCCCAAGTGAACTCCTCTAGCAAAGCAAAGTATGCATCCAAGTGCATAGCTAGGAAGTCCTCATGTGCTGCATGCAATAGTTTCTCCTTGAGACTAGAAGCTCTAGTCAAGAAGATCCTGCCATCGGTATAGATGACCATCACATCCATCATGCATCTGTCATCTCTGTCAGGGTCATCAAGAGTCATGCATACATCTAGATCCTGGGAGTACTCTACCAAGAGCTGAGTCCTCCAACCTAGATCAATCCTCCACATAGACAGTGTTGGTGATCTACAATAAGGTGCTCCCCTCACGTTGTCGCCTGCTATTTTGACATCCCCCATGCCAAATTCATCCTCCAAGTTTCTGCCATGCCCACCATGTAGCTGCTCATGCTCAAATAGAAATGATGCTCTCTGAAAATGAGCCTCCCATGAGAGACTATCACCACTAAAGAATCTCCCTGTCCTGGCCGATGTAAGCATGAGTGGCCTCCATCTACTCCAATGCATGAAAGAGTCCTTCCTCAAAGGAAGTATCCTCTCACTCACAAAATATATGGAGCAGTCATCCTGCATCATGAAGATGTTATCCTCCATCCATGCAGCAAACTCTATCAGCGCAGTATAGCTGATGAGAGTGGGTGAGACTGAAAATGAGAGAGTGTATCCCTCCTCCTTGAGCTTATCCCAAACTCTCTGCTCTGTGTTGGATTCCTCTAATGTCTCCACCTCTCTGAAATCCAAGAATGGTGAACCAAATAGCATGATGCTTCTCATCAACTCTAAATCAGGTGGCCTCCTTAGTGGAATGCCTCCAAAAGTGAGACATCAAGATAGGAAGTGGACTGTATATATGAGAGGAATGAAAGGTCCCTCTCTCTCTACTGCGCAGTGCAGTCCCTCTCCTATGTGAAGAGAATCTCCTAAATAGATAAGGGTGAATGCCCATCATCCCTTCATGCTGATCCTTCTTCTCTTCTTCTTCTTCCAATGGTTTAGTGTTGTAGGTTCTTCTAAGGACATCCTCTATACCAACATGTGAGTGTATCTCCTCCTTAATGAGAGGCCTTGGATCTTGGCCTTCCTTTGAGAGAAATATCTCTACACCCTCACAAATGGAAGAGCACCCTTCATATAATGGGGGTCTTGCCTCTAGCAAGCCATCCTCTTGATTTACTCCCCCTCTAGAAAGATGGAATTATATTTGTTTGATGGTCCCCTTCCATGCATGCAAAGTGTTTGAAGTTTTGTCACACCATGTTGCACATTGGTTTTCATCAATCCCCTTTGAAAAACTCTTTTTGACTTCAACATATGATCTCTAATTTGCATGAAAACATGAAATAGAATTATGAAACCAATCCTCATGAATCATACCTTTGAGCTGTAGCGCTGCTCCTCCAAAGGCCTCAACTTTTTCCCTCCATCCTTCTTGCAGTAGCTATGGGCAATGTACTGCGTTGTGGATCTCCATGTGTGGCTGAATGCTCAAACCCTTCATGAGAATAGCTAGGGCTTGCTTCATCCCCAAGCCCCTTTCAGAAAATTTCTCCAAAATTCCCTTTATGTCCCTTCAAGATTTGCAATGATGCCCTCCATGGTCTGGAAAAGAAGAAGGGAAACCTCCTCTTCCATCATTCCTCTTTCCTTGTTTCCTCTACAAATCTCCTCCCCTTGGAGAGAAGCTCCTCTTGCTGATGGCATTAAATATTTTGTACAGGCTGAGCCAAGATTGATGCTCTGATACCACTGTAGGGTTCCAAATCTGGAATTTTCTGCTCCATCGGGAATATCTTAAGATATTCCAATTCCTTCTTTAGTGAGGTATCACAAGTCCATTTCAGATATTGAATGTTGGGTAATTTACAGGATATGTCTTCTTCCAAAGAAGGGAGAGATCCTGAGGCTAGCTGGCCCTTCACAGACTCTACCTATGGATATGCAGTATTCCACTTCGGGAATTTCTGCTACAGGGTCCTTGAGGACGCTGTATAAGGAAGCCTCTAAAAAAATAAGGAAAACCACCAATGGGATGCCCTAGAACACATCTAATACAACTCCTTTACAGAAAATTAGCTCAATGAAATA
The DNA here is from genome assembly GCA_034641835.2 of Pinus albicaulis. Lineage (NCBI taxonomy): Eukaryota > Viridiplantae > Streptophyta > Pinopsida > Pinales > Pinaceae > Pinus > Pinus albicaulis. The sequence goes on from CM076569.1 coordinate 587,029,486, forward strand.
ACTCTAGATGGGTTATACAAATCTCCCCAATCTAGGTATCTAAAACAATGCTCAATGAGAGAGCTTACCGCAATATATAGACATAACCATTAAAATATGCAGCCAAAATGATATGATGATATCAGCAATAAAATACAATAAATATCATGAGGGGCAAGCCACTCAAGCTTTCGGAACCAACCTCCAATGATTAAGCAACAAAGTACATGAGTTGCTGCAACTCCACAAAATGCCGGAGAGCAGTGACTGTGCTGTCTCTATGAAGGTATGAGCTACTGAATATGAATGAAATGTACATGTGGCTGAATGAATACAAAGAATAGCCCAATAACAAAGGAATGGGTTGAAATACTAGATTTCTAGCCAATCTAGGAGAGATTGCTAGAAATGCCGGAGAATACAAAATGTGACAACTGAGTTGTCACTACAACTGGTAAAAAATGAGAATGAGGCTATGGCTGATCTGAAATATGATTTCCCTCCTCTGATAATATCTCCAAGCAAAGGGCTGATCCCTTTGACTCAAAAACACTCCTCCTTTGAAGCTCAAGAACCCCTCTCTCACTGCCTCCTCTGAAATAACGCAGTTTCCTCCATGGAATGCGCAGTGAGAGATGATGAAATGTTGGTCTCATGCCAAATATGTGTAATGAAGCTCGGGGATCCTCCTTGTAGCCTCTCTAATGAGTATATCATTCCTCCAGTGAAGAAAACAAGTCAAGAATGACTTCATGAGTTCCTCTCTTGCTGCACCTAGCAACACAACGTCCTCTCTGCTGCAGTGCTAACGTTGTAGGTGATGAATGTAGCTATGTCCAATACCAGATTGAGGAAAATGCAGCTCAATCCTCATCCTTCCTTGAGGAAGAGGTAGGGATTCCCGACCGGGAACACCCTAGTGCCAGAGGGCACTATCACCCTGCTAAACAGCCTGAGGATGCAAGCCTTTGCAGATCCAATTCGAAATTATAAACCCAAACATGATACAAATGGGCTGCCATCTCCTCCTTATAAAGAAAGGGAACTCTTCTCCACCATGGTCCCACCAATTGGGGTTTCCACCCTCATGTGAATGTCCTCCCTCCAAAACTGCTCAACCTCTCTAGCAAGCTTCTCCTCTATAGGAAGCGTTGTTGACTTTAGTCAAAGAGGACTAAATCAAGTGACCCAGGTTCCATTCACACCCTTAGGTGTTTATTTCAGTTTCTTATTTGTCCTCATTTCACACAAGGAGTGTTATTTCTTCATTAAAAGAGGGCTAAGGTGTCTCCTTACCCATTTTATTTAAAAAAAAAAAAATATGGAACTATAATGTTCCATTTAGCTTGAGGCTAAAAATTGGGAACATTACACTCCTAAAGCTTTGCTGTCTCTGGGGCTTGCATCACGACCAACTAGTTTCAGCCTCGTACTGCCCCTAGAACACTTGATGCACAAATCTATAATATTGTTATATTTTTCCTGATAAATATCACCTTTATCCATTATATTTAGTGTCTCTACCCATTGGTATTTCATACCTCTAATCATCATGGTTTTTAGAACATTATCAGGTAGATTTATGTAAGGAGATATTTGCAGATTATATTGGAAACGCTCTACATATTCTTCCAGAGTCTCGCTAGGCTTAGCTACCATTTGAAAAGTTTCATCTTTTAATTCTCTAGTTCGGAAATAATCTTGGTAATTTTTAAGGGAAGATGTTTTCATTTGGTCCCAGTCATTGATGGTGCCTCCACCAAGTCCCATGAACTAATGCAGAGCTTCTCCCTTCATACTAGAGGGGAATAGCTTTAGCTTCTTAGGGTCGGTAGTGTAATCATAACCCCTTCATAATACATCAAATCTGAAAAGGAATGCATCGGGATCTTCTGAAGTTTTCCCATGGAAGGTAGGAATGTTCTGTAATGGGATAGCCTTCATGGGGGCATTGACAGTTGTGTCAACAATAGGGTATTGCAATGTAGAAGTTTGGGGTTTCTGGTTATTAGCCATTTGGTCAAAAATATGCCAATATTCTTTAGGGATTTCCAGAGCTGGACAGTTATTCCCAGGATGTCTGCAAGAGGCTGGAATGGTTCTAACAACACTACCTTGTTCTGGAACACTGGGTGTCCTCTGCTCAGTCACTACTTCAGGAGATCTAGGTTCTGATAATTTAATTTCAAAATTGCCTGTTTCTCCTTCTCCTTCATGGAGGTTGCAAGAATTTCCTTCTTGTGAAGGGCGAGTTTGTGAATTCTCAGTATCTTCGAAACTTTTCTCAATCCTTTCAGCCTTACTGTGAATCTCAGCGTTAGCTACAGATGGTGGTCCTAGGGCTTGAAGGAAGTCAATAGGATGTCTAGCAGCAACAATTCGGGGTCCTACTGATGACTGAGACTCAGCTTTTCTTAAGATTTCGTCGATAAAAGTTGATCGTCCAAGGGTCACCGGTTCCTTAGGTTTTTAAGGTTTAGAAGGAGGAATTTTTCCCTTTTCAGGTCTTTTAGTCATTCATGCAGAAATACAAGCATTCATTCCTATCTTAAACTCTTACGCAATTCTGCTAGAAAGCAGGCAGATGAGCAACAATTTTACTCGTTCGCTACACAAGTTCTTACCTTCCATTTTTAATACCCAATTCTCCCTCAGCAGAAAAAAACATCAATCATACATTACTCTTTTTACAGAGTGGCAACACACTCCCTGACAACGACGCCAAAATGTTGGATGCTAACAGGTGTCTTTAAAAACTCTTAATTGCCTCACATTAATTATCAACCAGGGTAAGTCCTTTTATCTCAAGTGTGTACACAATATATGCAAGCTATTCATACAAAGAGTAATGATAAAGCAAATCATTTAATATATATGCAATCATAAATCTTGAAGCTTTAAAGAAAGTGATTCAACTAAGCATTATAACCAAAAACTGTGATTCATTCTTAATTCAACTAATGACAATCAACTGAGAGCACTGAAGCATTAACCGAGCTCTTTCAGCTAGATCTAAACTATTGAACAGAAGGAAAGTATTGGAAATAATTGTCTATGCTTTAAGTAATCAAAACCAATTCTTTTAACTAGCAACCAATTCCTTAAGGAAATAAATTGGAAATGTGTATTCAATGGAAATAAATACCAAAAATTCAAATTATCAATTGCAAAGCGGAAAAGTAGAATACACTTACAATAAATGTTAAAGTATAACACAGGGAACAACAGTGAGATTCACCAAAGACTGGGCCCTTAGCCACCAGTGAATACTGCTTAACTACTCCAAAATACTTGAATGAACAGCAACACAAATTATATATTAGTCATCACAGTCAATTAACCTCACAATCCGATCTTGTTGTTTAGAACTACATTATGTGAATTACAATTATGAATTATGCAAAAATTAGAGATACATCATTCATGATCCTTGAGAACTAGCTCTCCCTATCCCTTTAGAACTAAAACGAAAGATAAGTGTGATCCTTCAAGATCAGGAGATCATGAAGGATCCATGACAAAATGCTATCCTCGGATAGTACGTTCGTTCTTGCGCTAATCCTCACTTATTTATCTTCGATTTGAACGCATTTAACGCTTCTTCTTTCCCGTGATTAATTCCTATTGTTCCTTTTGTTATTTTCAATATAAAAAGCAACGAGAATTATTTTGTATGGTTAAATCGTATCAGGATCATTTTTCATTCATTCTTCATCAAAATATTTTCATTATATTATTATATCATGGCACAAGCTGGATAAGGAAGAGGAAAAAGGACAGTAATAAAGAGTAAATACATACCTATTGCAAGGCTCAACAAATGCCACCAAAAATATTTCTTTGTATATGTCTGTTATTCAACTCCTTACTAAAGTTGTATCTCGCGACATCTCCAATCAGGTGGTCTGGTTATATTCCCAACTAGTCGTTATGCATTCGAACAATTATTATCGCATCTGATATCCTATATTATTACGCTATTACTTACGGGTACGACTTATGCAACATCAATTTGAATTCATTACCTTTTAACACATTCCTAGAGAATCTAATGCATTAACTAATTTGTTAGCAAATGATGTATTGGATTGGCATCTGTCACATTTACTATAGAAAGAGTCATGCATGACTGTACATTTTTCAATATAAAATTTTAAAAATACAGCATCAAAATCTCCAAAATATGTATGTATATGTGTGTGTGTGTGTGTGTGTGTGTGGCTGTGTGTGTGTTTCATGTCCAGTCGGTTACATCAGAAAACTCTTCAAAACTTGGATGTTTTATACAAAATTGGCTCTGCTAAGCCTCACTATGACATCTACACATCTATTTATACTCCTGCTAAGCCTCCTGCTCATGATAGTAGATAATTGCCCTAGCTAACCTCCTGAGAGGCACCAAAAATCTCTGTGGAACACCTTTTATGTGTCGCTGCAGATGAACTGGGATCTCCCTCATAGGAAGTGGGGGCACACCCATGCTCAAATATTTGAGGCTCCTAGAAACCTCGTGCGAACTCTATGTGTCATCTACCTCTTCGGCATTTTTCGCGGCCTATGCTACTACTCCAGCCCCAAGTAGTTGCATTCCTAGCCGTGGATAGCGAGGGTCTCCAGCAGGTCATACAAGTTCCATATCTATGTCAAGAAAAACACTTCATATCAAAAATAGTTTTCACCCATTAAACAAAAAAAAAATTGCATAAAAATTCAAAACACAAAAAAACACTTGTGCAACTAATTTCTCATCTTACCTATTGGCCCCCACTGAGTTCCAGGTCGAAATCTAAACTCTAGATCTCCTATCAGGTTCGTCTCAGAATAGGGATAATTCTTAATCATCATAATCTGTTCGTTGACCCACTCAAAGAATACATCATCAAAGAAGTTTCGCAGCAGACCCTCTCTAGTCTGAGGCATCAGGGCGGGCCATCAACCATGTCTAGGCTCCCTCGGTCCAGCAATGTCCATGATGATTGAAGGCCTCATAACAAGCACTCTCTCTAGTAGAAATGAGATAATCAGCATGCCATAACCAAACTCTCTATGCGACCAGGTCTTGCAATTTTTGAACTCTTCTCGAATACGACAGACAACACCTTCACACCAATCGAATATCTATGGTTGTAAATGATTCAGTGCTAGTAATTATTGGGCCTTGGTGGCCACATTCTAACTCTTGGATCCTGCCAAGCATACAATCATCCACAATAATGACATCATCGGTCTAGAGGCTATCTGTGTTATAGGTACCCAGTTATTCAATGGCGCAGTGTTGTTAATAAAGTGAGATTAGATCAGTCCTATGGTGGTTTGGGGATCAGCTCTAGATCCTGTCCAATTGGGCCTTGGACCTATACATGATAGGTTGGTCAAAAAATATAAATCCTCCTTTTCTATCGAGAGCTCATGACACCTGATGCAGAATAGATGATGTTGTTCATCCCACCATTGGATAATCCAGCTCAGAAGGTCCTACTGCCCTTTCAGCATCTCAAGTCTAGCATGTTTCAGTAATCCGCATCCACAGAGAACTAATAAACATGTTGGATTGGAAACCATTTCCCGTTCCTCTCTCTCGTTCTCTTGTTCTCCTCAGATACTCATGGTAATAGCTTGGTACCTACAAAATTCAAGTTTTTCATGGATTAGTTACTGGCTAAATCATTGCAAACTAAGGCAAGACAAGTTTTAAATTTTTTTTTTCTGGCCAACACGGGCCTCTGTGTCAATCAGAGCATGCTAACACATTTTCCCTTAATGGGAAATGCATGTAACACAGCCCTACCTCTAGAAGACTGCATTACCTGACCAAAATTTCTAGGGCTTTCCCAAAAATCATTTTTTGATCAATAGAAAGCTTTAAAACACTAATGAAATGCAATATCAAGGCCTAAGCTCTTACTTGGAACACACGGAATCGAAAACGGTTGCTTGGATAGTCTACAATCAGCAGCGGAATTTTCACCCTTTTTCACACTCCAAAGCTCCTTCACCGAACACAAACAGTGAAAATACAGGTCTCTATCCTTCTTATAGACATTCTGGAGATACAACTCACTCATCTAGTTATTAAAAATTGGTAAATTTCCATTATTTTTTATGCAACTATTATTTTATCAATGTTATCGATGCTCTGATGATTTTTTAGTATTTCTATGCATATTTGACCATGCTTCACCTAGATTCAACCTTCTTTTTAAGGAATTTTTCTAGCTCGTAAAACTGAAAAAACCCCAAGTTTCCTTCTTTGGGCTTGTTAAACTACCACGGTGAAGACTACGAGTCATTATTTTCCATCTTTTTATAGATATTTAAAAATCGAAAATGACACCGAGGTTTTCTTCGTTGGACTCATTAAAATTTCATGAAAAGGATCAAGTTTATCTTCGTTCGACTCGTTAAAACTTCACAAATAATATTGAGTTTGCTTTGTCTCCTCATACTCATAACAAAATGAGGTAGACGTCCATTGAACATAGGTTTATCACTTTATCTAGACTTAATGGACTAACTTACGGAAAAGGAACTATTTCGGGCATACTATTATCCCTTTGTCGTACCTGGTCATCAACCATGACTATGGTACTCCCTTAGAGTTGTCCTTTATGATCTTTTTCAAACTCCCTAAACATGAAAATATCACAAAGTTTACCCTTCTGGACTCGTTAAACCTAATCATATGGGGAAAATTTTTGGACAAAGTATAGACTCACTCTTTTATACTTTGAAAGACGATTTGGCAACAACACCTTAAACATGGCACCCCTGAGAAAACTCTCTGATAGCGCAGTTTTAGATGGAGGTGCCTTGTGTGAAAGACGTGATCTCATTAGAAGTGGTTTAGGGTTTACAAGCTCTTGACTTATAAAAGGAAGAGGATGGCAGCATCAAAAGGTTGTTGATGTATATGATATTTTTTTGAATATATGGTATGTTTAGACATATATCTTTCTCTTGATGTTTAGCTGAGATTGAATGTTGTTTAGCATTGGGTGTTCCTGATTGGGAATCCCATCTCTTCCCATTGAGTAGCTCTTGGGAGATTTTATATTGCATTTTCCACTATCTGGCTTAGTTCCAAGCTTCTTATTTCAACTACAGCGCAGATCCTGTTCAAGGTTTGGTTGTTTTTGCAATTTGTAACAAGTGGAGACTAGATCTTTCAGATCTAGGCCATTTTAGTGCTCATTTTCAATGGAGGAGGTTCCTACTTCATTGGGAGGACAATATTGGAGTGCTTGAGCATCATTTTCAGACCTTGGCATCATGCCAACTATATTTTCATCCCTACAATGCAGTTTTCTTCTAGATTTGCATTACCTCTGTAGGTGCAGTTGCAGGGTGGTTCAGCACACCATTTGGAGAGCCGATTTTCTAGTGTTGGGGATCTGCCCTTCACTTTGAATATCTATTGGAGGAGTCTATTCTGTTCATCATATCAGATCAGCCACACTTTCCAGATCTTTATTTTTCAGTAGATCTGTATTCTTAGATATCAGATCTACAACTTGTACTTGGTATTTTGCTGAAAACCGCAAGGGGGTTCTTTAGAGGAGCTTGTATAGTGCATGGATCTAATATAGATCTAAATTATTATGCACATAGAAGCTCTAGATCTGATGTATAATCTACTTTTGTTGAAGATTCAATAAAATAATGTTTTAAGGGTTTTCCAGTCTATATATATGGTTGCAGCACCTCATATTGAGGAATTTTTCTCATTGGAGACTTGCTTTTCTTGTTATACATCTTATGGGCCATTTCTTACACATGTTTTGCTATTGTAATAACAAATGAAAGGTCTCCTTGTTTGCCTCTTACTTTTTAAAAGACGATCTGCGTTATTTTTCCATCATTCTGCATTATATTTCTACTTTTTCCATTTGGGAATATTACAGTGCTATCAGAGCATCATCTTGGTACAACCTGTGCATTCTAAAGCCAATATTTCTTCTGAAGAAGGAGAGCTTATTACTGACAGAGAAAATAGGTATCAAAAGAGAAGGCATAGAAAGTTTGATTATACAAATTATAATGAATACAAGGATAAAGCCCCTTTATCTGGAGGTGAAGATGAAGAGGAGGAGTTCCTAAGATCCTTCTTAAAGCCATGCAAGACATTTCTAGAGAGATCAAGGAGATGAGAATTGACAAATTCAAGGAATCCCCTAGATTATTTCATCATGGAGAAGGCTCTGGCATGTCTCACCACTGGAATGATCAACCAATGCAACATCCACAAGTTTCCCAACACTCTACCATGCCTACTTTTTGGCTATGGGAAATGAAGGGTTTCAAGAGCATGAATCCCTTGAAGACTATTTTGAAGAGTATGAGTCTCAAAATCAGAGATTCAAATATCACTTGAGTTTTTAGGAGTTTTGTCAAATAAAGGACAATATAATACTAAGGCATCATCATAGAGGTGGTGGATTCATCCAGAATCATGATCGACACCACACTATGGGCAGATTATTTTTACCCAATTTTGATGGGTCATCCAAGTGTTCTGCCAAATCTTAGGTAGAAAAACTTGACATCTACTTTCAGTTGAAAAAGGTTCCAGAAATGGAATCCATTAAGATTGTAGCGCAGCACCTTGAAGGTGAAGCACATGACTAGTGGTTCCATGGCTTGTCTACATTGGGTCATACCAATGTGACTATTTATTCAGATTTCACTAGAACGCTGGTGGAAATATTTGATACAAGAGATCCTAAAGCACCATTCATGAGCCTTACAAAGTTGAAACAATCAAGTAATGCAGAAATTTACATCTCTAAATTTTTAAGACTTTTTGTGATGGTTCATGATTTGTCTACAACAAGAAGGGTGTACATGTTCGTTGATGGATTAGATGAGATTATTCATGGGTTGGTTAAGTATACCACGCCCACTACCCTACATGATGCTATTGAAAGGGCTAGAGACCTTCAAGATTCCTTGCCAAAAGAAAAGGCAACATTTCAGCATAAGCCCTCTTTTCCGTCAAAGGGAAAATAAGAAAAGGCTACTCCTACTAAGGAGAGTCAAAATAAAAAACCTCTTGATGATGATGTCTGGAGAGATCTAAGAAGAAGGAAGCTTTTCTTCACTTGCCAAGAATCATGGGAACTTGGACATCGATGTGTAGCTGGAAAAGCACATTACATAGAGGTCTTCTCAGATGATGAGGAGGAAGAAGAATATGAACCAAGAAGAGGTCACAGCACTGACACTGCAAATGGAGAATTTGGTTCTATTGGAGGGGCTCTTGCATCTTTGAGAGGAGTACCTAAGTACTTGATCCTAAGAGTTCAAGGTTCCATCTTGAATCATAGGATTTCTGTATTGGTTGATAGTGGGGCTACCCACAATTTTAATGATTCCCAACTAGTGCAAAGGAGGGCAATATCCACTGATGATTTTGAGGGATTCTTTGTTTTGGTCCCATGAGATAGAACAATGCAATGCATGCATTATGTCCCATCACTATCAGTCACCATGGGAACATGTACATTTCTTGATCACTTCTTTGTGGTTGACATACCTGATACCAATGTGATATTAGGTGTTCAATGGTTGATTACTTTGGGGAAAGTCACCACTGATTGGGAGGCTTTGCAAATGGAATGGGTGGATAAGAAGAGTGGTAAGGCTAAAATGATCAAAGGCATGCATACATATCCCTCACATACAAATTCCACACAGAAATCGGAGATGGATTTTTGCAGTGGAAACAAAGACCTTACAATCCCATCTATTATGCTCATGTGATTGCTACATGGGACACTATTATCTAGTGGCAAACCACCTGGGAGGCCACCTGATTCAGATATTGTGGGAAATTTCTCACAACATGATGCTCCAAGCATAGATGTTGGAGGGATGGAAGCATTGGAAGACAATGATACAACAATGGGAGGCTTGGGTAGGATCAAGGAGGAGGGAGACATTCTCCCAACATCATCATTACCCACTCTCATTTCAGATTATGCGCTGTGGGAGGAGAAGCATGGAAGGGATGAACTTCCAACATGTACCTTTGGTATGGGAGATGTCAAGGAGGAGAGAAATCATATGAAAAACATTTATGTTGATAGATTATCAGCACTGTCACTATGGAAGATCGATCCATATTGGAAATCCCAATTGTTGGTGGATTATTCCAAGAATCTTCACACATGCATGATACTTGATGACCAGCTACATGAAGATGGCTATTTAGTCCAAGAGGGAGTCATCTATTATCATGGTAAGATATTCTTGTCTAGATCCTCCAAGCTCAAGGCAAAGTTGCCACGAAGGGCCTATGAAGAGTTTTGTTTAAGCCACACATATTCCATGAGATTCTACAACATCATCATGAGGGGTTATACTTGGAAAGGCTTTGAAGGAGAACTACATCAACATCTTCAAAGATGCATTAACCATGTGGATTTGGGAAAACAACATGAATCTATCAAAGAGTTAAGTCAGCCATCTCTTTCATCTTATGAGAAAGGAGATAGATCTATGCACCACTCCATTTGTTTAAGAAGGAATTTTGGTGGAAAATATGCTCATGTAAATAATGTTTCATTTGATTATTGTTTGCATTCTTTCACCATGTACATGCTGTTAGCTCCCTGTAATTAGCAAGATTGACAAATTCCAACTGTAGGGAGAACACTTATTTCAACCACTTTGGGATTCTAGGATCTAGCCCTCCTGAATCTGGAGAGGTATCTCTCCAGTAAAGTGCAAAGATTGATTTATCTTTAAAAAGCTTTTGGGTGATAATATTAGGCTAGTTATGAAGGCCAAGGGTTTTGTTTTGTTTTGGATGGTTGAACATGGTTATTATTTGATGGAAAATCCTAAATGGAAAGAGTTTAAAAGGTGTGAAGTTGCAAGCAATCAGAACAAGTTTTGGCTAAGAAGATAGATATAACATTGGTTTTTAGTCCATTGGGCTATGGAGTCATAATAGGGTTTAATTGAAATAACAAGGTGCAAGAGTGGTCCATGGGGCAATTCATCTATGTCTAAGGATCTATTTAAAGTTGATTTTATGGAATTAAATGATACAACAAGAAGAGAAATAAAAAAATGAAGAACAAAGAGCAACCTAAGATCAGGTAAGTACTTTGAAACTATCCTGCTTTCGGCACACACTTAAGAAAGACATAAAATCAATCTAAGATCTTGTAAGTACTTTGAAACTAGCCATCTTTTGATGCACTTTCAATAGAAAACATTTTTAAACACAACGGAAAACACATAAGATAACAAAGAATAGTCTAAGATTAGGTAAGGACTTTTAACCTAGCCTGCTTTCAACACACTCTTAGGGAAACTTTCAGCTAGTTTTTGGGGATAAAACTAAAGGACAGGGCTCACCATTACTTCCTTAGTTCATCTCTACTTAACATAAACTGAAAATAACATTCAAGAACAATATTCAGCTGAGACAGTAGGATGAGGGAATGCCATCATTCCTAACTGCTTAAATTGAATTAAATCATTCCTAAACAACACAATTTGGAAGAAAACATGTAGATAAAGCTTATCAGTTAGAGAAGGGTACTGATATACAGTAAATCCTAACTCTATGCTTGTTGTTCTTTATCAGATAATATGGACAAAGTGAAAACAGAAATAAAATAACAATTTACAATAAGAAATAACATCACCGTTTACATAGACCAGGATCCCATAAATCAGCTTGTATTGATGCTTCAAACCAGTTACAGCTTTAAGTCCAATTTTTTAGTTCATAAAGCATCTTCACTTCTCAGCCTAACTTATTTAATCACAAGCAGAGCTTCAAGAGCCTGTGAACACTATTTACAAGTAGAAGTTTCAAGCTCAAGTATATTTCAAAGTTCTGCAACCAACGTTTACAATGAACTCCTCGATGAGATTTTATAGAAGCATGAGGAGTTCGAAAGAGAAAAGATATAAGGTTTCAATTAATACAAATTTAGTACTTCTCGGCCTTTGAGGGGCTCAATGGAGAAGTTTACAGATATTTTTCTGTATTAATTGTTTTACATTTAAGAGTTAAGGTCAATGGGAGCTTTTGTTGACTTTAAGGCTTTGTTTCATGATATAATAACTCTGTTGATATTTTTGCATTGAATTATTTTGGCAGAATTAACTATTCAACTGTGTTGAGGCAAATATATTCTTTTCTGATCATAACTCGGCCTCTATTGAATGTTGTGAAGCCACAGGTGGAAATCTGGTAGTTGAGAGGAATCAATTTGCCTCTTATGTGGCAGTGAAGGCTCTCTGTCTAATAGATATTATTGATTTTTTCCTTAACTGTGTTTAATTGAATGGATTAGGCTTTTGATTTCGATCTTAGCCATAATCCATCCATACTGTGTAAATCAGCTTCAATTCTCCATTTCTGGATTGATTTAATCTTCAACACTAATACTCTTTTGTTTTGATTTAATACTCTGTGTCTTGTTGATGTGCAGGTGCCGCAAAGGGCTCATATGGCATCAATGCCCATGAAGCATTGGTGAAACGTGAAGTTTGAACCCCGTGGAATGATTTTCTTTAAACAAACAAAGCCTAGAGGATCGTCATCCTCGGCTTTATCATTTCTTTCAGAATATTTGAAATTCATTGGAACCTATAAAAAACATACAACTGTTGTGAAATCCTGTGATATTTGGTAAAACTTCTTTAGAGGTTGTGGGGAGGAGCGTGGTCGTTGGATGGCAGTATCCAACGGTAGAGATTCGTTTGTGAGAGGTCAAAAATGGAAGCGGGGGAAGAATTAAGTTAGATCCGTTGATCTACAGAGATCGGCGGTCAGGATTAATCGAGAGGAACATAATGCAAATGGTCACATTATTGGAAATTCAGAAGAGAAATAAAGGAAATAAATGAAATTTCCTTCGACAGAGGAAAAATGCATAAGAACTGAAATTGGGGTTTTGGGATGATCGTGGGCCATCGGATGAGACCAGGCCACGAGATCAACGGCAGAGATTGCACGTTAAAAACCCTTTGGAAGAGGCGGAGGGTGATGGTGTAACGCGAAAATGATCTGGGACCGTTGATCTGCCGAGATCAACGGTCGAGGAGGAACTCGATAAATCATAATAGAAATGTGGAAAGGTGGTTTCAGAGGGAAAAACATTTGTTTTCATGCGATGAAAGGGCAAATAGGTGGTATTTCCTTTTCGAACGCGATATGCGTTAGGAGGCGACACGTGTCTTTTGAAAACAGCCTATATCGCGTAATTTTTCAGAATTAACCTCCGTGCTCAAACTCACACGAAAACGCGTGTGAACCATTAGTTATGGGGTCTCAGATCTGACGGCAGAGAGCAAGCGCGATACGGGATAGATGCGAGGGCGAAAGCGGGAAGGGCGATTTTATTATGGGCCATCAAATCAAAGATTTGGATGGCGAAGATTAAAAACCGAGGAAGGCACAACCCACAGGAGGCAGGCCTGTTGGGGTTAATAAGAGCCATTGGATGAAACAAATCAATGGCTAGGATGAAAATTGGAGTTTGAATGAAATAATAACAAAGCGTAGAAAGGGTTGATAAGGATCGTTGATCTACAGAGATCAACGGCTGTGGATTGGCCAAAAACATTATGAAGTGGGACACATGTTTTTAACCAAAGTCAAGAGATGCGATATGGATTGTCCGATCTGGACACATGGATGGCCCAGATGCAATCGTAGGCATGCGATCGGTGGGGAAAGAACTTTGAATGGCACCGATGCGATTAACTATGGACCGCCGATCTACAGATCGGATCGACGGTGGAGAACTCATCGGGAGTTGACCAATCGGGGGTGGAATAATATTAACGTGCCCAATGACAACTCCTGATGTGATTTTGCGCAGTCCGTTGATTGGCTTAAGATCAACGGCGGATATTGTTTCAAAATATGCACCGGCGGAAACCCTTTAATACTTAACAAAACCGAAAATTTTATGAAAATGTAAAGGTTTTATGGCTCAGGGCGGGTTATATATATGAAATGCTTTGGCACCCCTTTGCGGGGCCGTCAGTCTATATGGAAGATAACAGGCCCAGGGATTTATATGTACAAGGGCCAATCGGGATCAGGCCTACGGGCTTTTCAATCTACCCATTTTGATTTTCTCCGATGCAATTAGCGCTTTGGGACTTTAACTCTTGGTCCCGGGAGCAGGTTTATATGTAGAGAAACGGAGGGCGGGAGTTCGTACAAATTGGGCTTAATCGCATCGGAACTTTGATGCGGGGCTTTTCAATCTACCCATTTATATTAAAAAACATTGCTTCGGCGAGTTTAGACCGAAACTTAGGAAAGTGGGTTTATTGAATTTACAAAGGGAAATATGCATCGGAGATGGGTTTTAAACAATGCTTAGTGTTCAATGTGGGCTATGTGGTTATATGAAATAATACTAAGATCAAGGGTTTATAAACAAAGGGCTTAATCACACCGAAGGTTTTAACATGGCAAATAGACCCGCACACTCCGATTTTTCCGATGCGATAAGCACCAGAGGGTTTAGCGCTTGGTTCTAGCGCCTGGGCATATGGTGGGGAAGTGGTTTAGGCTTAGCCCAAAGGGGCTTAAGCCTTAATACAAAAAATGTACTTTTTATGAAATTTTCAATGTTTTTCGATGGATTTGGGGGTTTCGGCAAAGTCTAAAAACAATTTTTAAACTTTGTAAAGAGGACTTTATGGAGGGGAAATGGAAACAAATGGAAAATAGAGGAATTTCATGAGGAATGAAATGGGTAAAAAATGAAGGTTAGTTTGAAGTGAAAAGGAAGGGGAAAATGGTGTTTTTGCAGCAGTCTTATCCTCATGAAATCAACATAATTTTAGAGTTTAAAATGGAAATAGCAGTGAAGGTAAAACAAAGGTCATGATGTCTTCATGAGTCTTCAAGAGATAACATTTTTAGCAATAAACTTGTTTCTTGAAGGCTTGAAAAAATGATTTAATCACCCTTTGATATAAAAAAAATTATAGGTGGCTAACACATGCAGGACATAACTTGAAGAAGGAGTATTATACCTTATAAAATTCATGGCCAATTTTGGGCCACAAAAATTTCTGAACATGGCCAGTCCCTTGGAGGACAAAGGGAGATTTTTTTTCATGATGGGTGCATTCCTAAGGCACCAAATATATCTCACACTTTCAGCCATATTGAGATGACTTGGATAGCAAGTAAGTGGTGGGAAAACCACTTACCACATCATGATCTGATGCACTCAGGAGATGAACTACGTTGGTTCCACATGTGAGACTATGACCCACCTCCATATGCACAATTTTTTGTTTGTATGTATGTAATTTTGATCCCATACATTGATGATGTACTTGTAATTTTTATGGGAATGTATGGAGGTAGGATGGGAGGTATGTACGTGCCCTATGGGATGGAGGTTCTCCATGTACCTTATGCTACATGTTTCAGGGAGAACATTGGGCAAACCATGTTTTTTTCATTTGAGCTATTGTCTCCTTATGGGATGGATTATTTACATCTCGTGAGAACTTTGGAGGAGAAATTCATGGAGAGATGGATTGGTGAAAACTTAGCTTATGGAGGAATTTGATCATATGTTGGTGTCACCAATGGAGGAGAAGAAGATTTGCAGCACTCACCTTGTCAATTGATTGAGGACAAGCAACATTTGGGAAGGGAGAACTGTAATATTCCCAATTAGTCATGAGCTAATTGGAATATTCATTTTTGTTTTATTACTTTGTTTAAAGAATAAAAGAGCAAAGGAGGTCCATAATACTCCTTAATAATGAATAAATAAATGCCAAAAATGAAAAGGCTAAATCTTGGTTGTTAAAACAGGCACCCTTAGGTGTGAAAGGGGCTGGAAACGTTTGACTCGGTCAACCTTGACCAAATCTACAGCGGTGTCATGGAGGAGTGGCCATCAATGAGGGACAAGGCAGTTTTAGATGGAGGTGCCTTGTATGAAAGAAGTGATCTCGTTGGAAGTGGTTTAGGGTTTGCAAGCTCTTAACTTATAAAAGGAAGAGGATGGCAGCATTAGAAGGTTATTGATGTATATGATATTTTTCTTAATATATGGTCTATTTCAACATATATCTTTCTCTTGCTGTATAGCTGAGAATGAATGTTGTTTAGCATTGGGTGTTCCTGATCGGGAATCCCACCTCTTCCCATTGAGTATCTCTTTGGAGAGTTGTATTGCATTGTCCACTATCTGGCTTAGGTCCAAGCTTCTTCTTTCAACTACAGTGTAGATCCTGTTGAGGGTTTGGTTGTTTTGGCAAGCTGCAGCAAGTGGAGACTAGATCTTTCAGATCTAGGCAATTTCAGTGCGCCTTTTCAATGGAGGAGGTTCCTACTTCAATGGGAGGACATTATTGGAGTGCTTGAGCATCATTTTCAGATCTTTCCATCAGGCCAACTATATTTTGATCCCTATAGTGCATTTTTCTTCTAGATCTGCATTATTTATGTAGGTTCAGTTGTAGGGTGGTTCAGCACACCATTTGGAGAGATGATTTTATAGTGTTGGGGATCTGCCCTTCACTTTGAAGATATAGTGGAGGAGGCTATTCTATTGATCATATCAAATCAGCCACACTTTCCAGATCTTTATTTTTCAGTAGATCTGCATTCTTAGATCTCAGATCTATAACTTGTACTTGGTGTTTTGCTGAAAACCCCAAGGGGGTTCTTTAGAGGAGCTTGTATAGTGCATGGATCTGATACAGATCTAACTTTTTATGCACATAGCAGCTCTAGATCTAATGTATAATATACTATTGTTGCAGAGGCAATAAAATAATGCTGTAAGGACTTTCCAGTGTTTATATATGGTTACAACACCTCATATTGAGGAATTTTTCTCATTGGAGACTTGCTTTTCTTGTTATACATCTTATGGGCCATTTATTACACATGTTTTTTTGTTGTAATAACAAATGAAAGGTCTCCTTATTGGCCTCTTACTGTTTAAAACATGATCTGTGTTATTTTTCCATCATTCTGCATTATATTGCTACTTTTCCCATTTGGGAATATTATAGCTTCTCACCGAACCCTACAATTCTATGAGTTTAGCCTTCGTATGCCAATGTTCCTTCGTTTGTGAAACCTAACACTCTTTGGTGTTCATAAGTCCAAGTTTCCTGGTACCCTATTCGTTGTGCCTTTTATTGTTCAAGAGATCTCACTATCTAATGCTTCATGTATCAACCAAGCCATCATATGCTAAAAATTATTTTCCCACCGTAAGTTTACACCATTTCTCTTGACTATCTTCAAAACAAAATAATATTTTTTCTCGTTTTGTGTCAACTGATGTAGGATGCCTCATTACCTGCCTTTTGACATATATCTTCCTATCAACTTCAATATCTTATCTAGGAAGTTGATCCAGAAGCATATCAGTACCCTGGAACTTGCAGACCTCAGTGGTAGGTTACGCTTTGTTTGATTGGGCGTTTTCATCATTGGCTCCCAATCGAATGATTCTACAAGTGTTCGACATCAACACCATTTATTCACACTTGCTAGATTGTACTGTGAATCTTGGAGACCATCATCCTTATCGGTGTCCATCCTCTTTGTTGTTATGACATCCCTCACCGAGCTGGGATGTCTAATGATAAGGAGCTTTATTCTGTAAAGCAAATACAACAAGGACTGCATGGACTGTCAAAGCCCCTTTTTCACCTATCGAAACCCTTGAAAAGACCAAAAATCCACCTTTTTGCTTTAAAAGCGCTCATTTTAACATATCATGCCTCTAATTAATTTTTGACTTAAGCCCTTAGCCCCCATTTCTCATATGACCCCGCTCTATGACCGACAGCTAAAAATTCTTAAGCCCTCTTCGACCATCGGACTTCGCTAGTTCCCAAATCCACTCATTTTCTCTTTTGTTTCATTGTTGAGGTTCATCTTTGCTGAAGAGATCCTGATTGTTGATCTCCTAAAATCCAATGGCCATCGTGTGTTTCATTTCTACCTGTCGGCTATCGCACATCACTCATCACCACCCTAACATTCCTTATTCATTGAACTCCTTTTCCGCCGATGTGCGAAACCCCAACGCAATCTTGACTGTTGATCTCTTCCTGAATCTAATGGTCGTTGCGCTTCACATATGCATCACATATCACACATCGCTCCTTCTCGTTTCCATCCCCTTCCTTTTATATTTTTCCGCTGATGTGCGAAACCCCGACGCAATCCCGACTGTTGATCTTCGCAGATCCAACGGTCATCGATCATCGCACCTTTGCACTGTCTCCATCATCCCATTCAAAACCCTTCTGCCTACCATTCCTCAATGACATTTCAATCGTTGATCATCCTGATCCAACAGCCAACGCACCTTTTCCTTTCACCCCGCCCACTTTTCTCCAATTTGTCTCCCGCGTTGATCAAGCCTGATCCAACTGTCACCGCCAATCTTTCGCTCTACCCGCGGGCACTCTCAGCGCATGAGTTAACACCGTGAGTGCCTCCACAGTTGACTTGGTTGACTGCGGAAGATCTCAGATCAACGGCTAAAATTTTCTGTGGAGGCACAGGCCAAGAAGTTGATCCATACCCCCAAGTGCCCCCACAGTTGATCTCCATCGTTGATGTCCTCATGATCCAACGATCCTCGCTCCATCGCTTGTTCGCCAATTTCCCGACCACTCATTCACTATTGCATTCCCCACTCTGATATGGACTGCTAATATTCTCCATCCAATGGTGACCACTCCTCTTCACCTTATAACCCCGAACTTGATCACCCCGCTACGCAACATCTTTTCTAACATCATCATCGGTCCCACCCGACCACGCAAGTACGCCTGTCGCGTTCATCTGCAGTCGTTGATCTGGATTGCCCAGATCGGACGGCTCCCACTCATTTTCGCATCCATTTCACAGAAGCTCCCCAACGCACAACTCTGATGTGAAATGAGTGGTTTTCTTAGGACACGCATCGCTCCCTAACGTGTATCGCATCCCCCCAACCCGATACCGCTTACCGCTCAGCGCCCACGCGAAAACCACCCCGGTTTTCCGCAAAACCGCCTTTCGCACAGTTTTGCACCAGATTGGATTCAAACCATATTTTCACCATGGAAATGCCTCCGCTGCATTCCTTGCCTTTGCACTGCTCCTCCACCTTCACCCGAGCCTTTTGAAGCAGTCTACCCCTCATTGCAGGATTTATTTAACTGGTTTGCTGCCTGTGTAGGTTTTCATGGAATTTTAAGTACACAGGTTGTCTCATAGCCAATCACAGCAGCTTGAGGCCAAGGATGATGATCCTCCACGCCAAAGAAAGCAAAGAAAAAGTGATAATAAGGATCATTTTCACGTCTCAGTCAATGGATCATGACCATTGGCCATTCTATAAGACCCTCCAGCACAGAAGACCAGCTCTTCCACTACTAACGGTATCGCCTTCGCCAGCAGCAGTAGTGGCTCTGCCTCATCAAACAGAAATGATAATTCATGACTGGGCCTATGTGGCATTTTACCTTCTTTTCTTTTCACTTTGTCATTTCGGGTGAAATCCTTATTTCACTCCTGCAGTTTTTACTTTCAGATTAGTAAATTGTTTACATTTCAATTAGAAACGGCTTTAGGCCTGCGTTGTAAGATAATGAGAGGCAGTTTTACCTCATCATCATTTTTGTTTTTTATTTAGACCTGCAACAGCATACAAGCATGCGGGGAAGATATTTTCCTAAAATATCTTCTCGCGCATAGGAATCAGAGGTTATAAAAATAGGAAGAAAACACTAACAAAAGGTTCCAGATTTTCCAAAGGACTCACTAGCTCAAGTATTCTGTATGTATTTTGTATGAACTTTGATAGTGTATGTTTGAAGATCCCGTAAGGATTCAGTAATAGATTTTTTTTTGGAATTGAGGATTCCGCTCGGGATGATTCATAGTTTGTAACTCTCTCTCTCTCTCTGTGTCTTTTAATATAAGTGTTCATTTTGTATTTCTCCATACTTCTCGTATCTATAGGTTTTGGAATGTGAGTGCTCCCATGTTTGGACGTGAACTTATCATAGCAGATACTCATGTTTTATACATCCATAGCACTTTAAATATGGCCCAGGCTTGACACATTGTTCATTTTCTATCTCTTCCGTCATTCTTCCGATACTAACTACAACGGATTCTTATCTTTGAACGAGCCCAGAAATATGGATTCTTATCTTTGAATAAGCCCAATATATATGGATTCTTATCCTTGAATAAGCCCGGTTATAGTTGATATCTTACTCCATCTTCTACCATAGTCATCGCTCACATATAACTTGATAGCTGTGTATTCATTTTAGAAGTCGGCCCCCTTTTACAGCATTCTTTTTTAGAGTTGTTTGATGCATTTAATTATTGCAGTTTGTACTCGGTTTCTACAGTTTTCCTAGTTGTTGTGTTTAACTTTGGGGTCTTGGTTCCACCCTTATTAAAATCATTCATCTGAGTGATAATTGCATGAGAGCCAAACATTTCCAACTGTAGTCAGTTGAGTCATATGCTCCTTGCATTTAAGATTTCCTAGGCACTGGTCTTTATACAACTCAAGGTTGTCTCTAGGAGCTACAACACTCGCGTCTGTTAATAGTTTTCATCATTGAATGGTAATAAAATGATTTCTCACATGTTCTAATACAAATCCTTTATTCACATGTACAAAAATATGCAGTTTAGAGAAGCAGCAACCAAGACCTTGGGTTGAGGCTTACATCATTCAAACCATGGTCTGATACCAACCTATAGCCACCCCTCCCACATTTTCCTACTTTCACCAGTTTGCCGGGCTAAACATGAGTTGAGGGATGTTATGACATGACTCAGCCTCCTAAGTACAATTAAGGAAGTAAAATTGACAATTTGAAACTTTATTGACCTTCTTCATGAGCTACAGGACCCCCACAGGCTCGACAACCACTGTAGGTTCCCAAACCCTGAGATGGAATGTCCTTTTAGTGACATGGGCTCCCAACCATATGCATGACAAGTCCTCCATGCGGTTGAGAACCTCCAATCTCATGCATAAGCCTACCATGGTGTAGTTATTTTTGAAAATGGAACCAAGAAAGATTTTAATTTAATTTTCCCTTGAATTAAACTAGAAGAAAATCATAATTCAACATCTCATGGCAACTTGTACGATTTAAATAAGGTAGTTTGACTTAGTTGGTTCAGTTAATTCGAGTTGAGGGTCTAACTTGAGTCATGTAGAGTGGTTCCTACTTTTTAGGAGCCTTGGTTGAGTTTATTTTGAGTTGTAATTAATTAATTTTGTTTATTTGAGTTAAAGTCAGTTTAACTAGTTCCAACTGTTGGAGGAACTAGTGGAAGGTCAAAGTGTGGAAGTGGAACTTGAACCACACTTAATGATCAACCAGAGAACTGATAGATCAACCATAATTAATTCATGTATGTGTGAACTTATAGTTACACAGTTGAGATTGGAGTTCAAGGGCAGTGCACTATCAGTTGTATAATCATCCAAATTGTACAGTGGTACATGCAGTCAAAGGAAGGGACTAGATGGATTGTGCAATATTGGATGGGAATTTCCCTAATTAATAGGGGATAAAGGAAATAATGCAAGGAAATAGGTACTTGGGAAAACCAAAATTTGGTTAAGTATTGGCCTAGGCTAGTCTAGGAAGTAGTGAGACAAATAAAGATAGTGTATAAAGTTTCTAAGGCTTGAGAAAAGCATTGCAATCTTCTCATATTTTATGACTAATGAAATATACAGATAACAGGTTTTTTAGCTGTGGCTTTCCCTAGGAAATCATTGTGTAATACTTTGATTGAATTATTTCTCTTGTATTCTTCATGATTTCGCGATCGTTTAAATTGGTTTCTATAATTGGTAGATTAGATTCAAGTATATTGTTTTAGAAAATTACAATTAGCAGTTTGAATCTACAAGGAATTGTCATTCTATGGATTGAGACTTGTGTATGCCCTTGAGGGTAGCTCGAATTACATAGCTTGGAAGGACATGATGGAAGTGTTGTTGGAAGATAATAAGCTGAAGGATTTCATAGACAATGATATTCCTAAGCCTCCAACACCTGATGCTCAAGATATGGTGACCTGGAGGAAGAATGTAGAAATGATAAGAAGGATCCTACTGGAAGGAGCTCGAGATCATATTTTCTTGAACCTCCATGGAAAGGAAACTCCATATGCAATGTGGAAGGCCTTGAAAAAAAAATTCATAACAATAGTGACCATAGGAAGTTGTCATTAAAGGACAAGCTCAGTAAAATCAATATGGAGAAGGGAAAAAAAATACCAATATACTTGACCAAGTTTACCCAATGTCGGGATGATATTGGAAGTGTTGGTGTTACAGTTGTTGAATATGATTTGGTGAGCCTAGTAGAGTCTAGGCCTTCCCAAGAGCTGGCACAACTACCAGAATTTGGTAAATGGGAGGGAGAAGCTACCATAGTGGGAGAGTTTGTGGTCCAACTTGGTGCAAGAAGATATTCAATGGTACACCAGAGATGGATCCTCATCCAATCATGATGACACGGAGATATGTGCATTGGCTGGAAAGGAAAATAAAGGGAAAGGGAATTCATCCCATTCCAAATCAAATTCTAGTCAGGCGGGCAAGAAGGACGACTTGTCAAATATTAAGTGTTTTCACTGTCACGAGTTGGGACACTATGCCATGAAGTGTCTGCATAAGAAGGTTGGAAAGAAGCCCTCGGGAGGAGCGACAGGTGAAGCTCTTGCTTCACAATTCGAGTTGGATTTTACCCTCATCACATGCATCGTGTCATTGGTGATGAGTAGTTTGTGGTACCTAGATAGTGGAGCCACATTCCATATGCCATGACAACGGAGAATTCTTCAGTGACTTGGAGGAGAAGGACCTCAAGATGCACATCAAGATGGGAAACGATGGAAGGTATAGCGCGACCGACATTGTTACTGTTACTTTTCAAAGGGAGTCTAGTTCTCCTCTCACATTGAAATATGTCATGTATGTTCTGGGTCTGAAGTATACAGATAGATAAAGTAATCACAATTAAAAAAATATAGTTTTTTTCACTTTTCACTGTGAAGGAAACGTGTGGCATTTAAAAATATTAGTAAAAAGAATAATTTCAACATCACACACACACACATAACGAGCACAAATTCACGTTAACTCTATCAAGCATCAAGAGTCATTAAATTTCTTGAGGTGAAATTTTTCTTCAAGTATTTTGCTCTAAAATAGGTTTGCACCTCGAGAGATTTGATCCATCTCTGTCCTTGATAGATCTGGGATTAACATGAATCTATGTTGGATCATGAGAACCAATGTTATTGTTTTCGTAGTTTCTTGATCGACTGTTATATGCCATTGAGGTTATTTTTATGTTTCTTGTGCTATGTTTTATCATATCCCCAATTTTAGGGTGACCTTTATGGAGGTGGTTTCTTTTTTAAAAACATACTTGAAAATTTTAGAGCCATCTTAAGGTATATATTCATTCCTATAGGTGCCATGCACATTAGACTCTTAGAGTAATCATCACCAGATAAAATTACAACTGTAGAATAATCATTTTGAATTTAGGCTATAGATAAGGCTTACGAACAAATATTTTAATGCAACCCATAAGCAATAGGAGCAATATCAAAACTTAGTGCAAACCATAACCCACAGGTACCAATAGTGTTCCAATATTAATGTTGAAATTTGCAACAAGAAACAATGAAATTGGAAAACAGAAAGGACAAAAAATGCACACACTAGTGTGGGATTCTAGTCACACATTGGTGAGGAATTCAGTTACAAATTAGTGCTAAATGTGGGTGTCTAATTTATTTTTCCCTTAAATAAATTGGACAATAAATTGTAATTTCATCTCACAACAACTTGTATAAGTTAATCAAGTCATGCGGACTGAGTTAGCTCAAGAATTTTGAGTTGAGGGTCAAAGATGAGGCATGTAGAGTGATTCTAATATTTTGGGGGTCCAGTTGCAGTTAATGCATTAGTTTAGTGCATGTGTAATCAGTTAACTCAAATTAATTGAGTTAAAATCAGTTTGACTAGTTCTATCTGAGTGATGAGCTACTGAGAGGTCAAGTGAATTAAATTAGATTTAATTCACAAGTAGTGATCTATCATATAATTGATGATTCGCTATTATTAGCTACATGCATGTCAATTCTGATGAAGACCCAGTTGAGACAGAGGTTAAAGGGAAGTTAACTATCAGTTGTATTATTAGCGAATTTCCTGGGCACAATTATAAAGTCACAGGAAGGCTCATGATGGATGACGTAGTCAAGGAAGGTTGATTATCCTATTTAATAGGTATTAATTTCCTAGGGATTGCATGAGAAAGGCTGGCCTAAGTAGGGGATGATAACTGGCTAAGTGTTGGTCAATTTTTCCTGAGAATTGCTAGTCAGTTTTGAGCAGGATCAAGATGAGACGTGTTAGCCATCAGTATTTTTTACATGTTAGTGATGACTATATCTACAGCTGAGTTTTCTAGAAACTGATTTCCTTATGTCAATATGTCATCCAGAAAACCCTCCCAAAACTTTTTTTTTCCCTTCTACCTTTTCAATCCACCCCTGGCGAAATCAAAACCTCATATCACAATCCTATCTAGCTTCAGCCTTATTGACCTGCCCATCATCTTTAAAAAGCAAATCCACATCTGTTTCAAAAAGTCTCCCCTATGTTAGGAAGTGGCGTTTTAGGACATTCCACCTTTGGCAATCCTCAAAAAGCCAAAAATCCCCCATCTGCAAAAGACCTGCCATGACTGATCCCTTACTTTGCAAATAAAATTGATAAGCAGCCCTAAGTCGCGCCACTCATATCCCCTAGATCTCAGCACTGCACAAAATCCAATCTCAAGCTGACCATTAGGTTTTTCACAAGTGTTCTTTGGTTCTACAAAGGCAGGAAATATATTTCATCTCATGGAGTAAATGTTTTAGTTTACAGTTAGAGGAACAGCTGCTTCTAAGTGTAACTTGAGCATTTAGATATGTCTGCAAAACCGAAAGCTACTCATCTGGACTTTACAGCTCTTTTCAGCATGAAAATCACAGTAAGAAAAGGTCACCACTGTCTCAGCAAACTGGTAAATTCAAGGCCCAGAACCTCCTTCATTTACAAGCAGAGGGTTAGGGCGCCTCCTTCATCCATAAGCAGAGGGCGCAGGCCAGTATTGACTCAGAAGGTTGCAAAATTCCAGGTTTGCCTTTACTGAAACAATGAAACAATATCTTCAGGTTTTATGAATGTAATTGGTGATCATAACAGGAATGGAGCTTGAAATATGCTAGCTCAAAAGAAAGGAGAGTCTGATTTAATAAAAGAGATCATCTGAAACTTTCAAGTCATGTGAATTTTTGAACTTTAAAAAGGCCTGTCATCAGTAAAACATTCCAATCATGAGAAGCCTATTTATCCACAAGATTAAATAGAGTAAATGCTGACAAAATGCCATTACACAGGCAGGAGGAAAGCTCTTGGTTTCAAAAAAGCACTGACCTTCATAGTCACAAAGGTTATTTGTCAAGTAAATCTATCATGAGTTGAACAAGCCAATTGATAAATATCTCAGTCACCCTTAGAACCGTGCAGAGGAACAGTGTCACTGTGGCTAGGGTTTCTTCTGAAATACAGTGATGCTTGCAAGAAAAGATGCCAAGATTGATGTTGTTCAAGTGATCCACTTACCATCACATTCAGAGAAAGGCTGTGTCAAACAGAGTTGTTGAAAAAACCTTCAGATACCTTACCTGATGAAGAGCCTCCTCCATATATGAGCAGATGGCCAAAGTCATTGTAGGTTGTTGAAAACTGATGGGTCTAAAAAGTGCAGAGAAAGGACACAAAGAAATTGAATAAAGGAGTCATTGCACAGGTAAGTGTTACTGTTTGTGGTGCAAAGGTATTGTTTTCCCTCTTCAAGGAGCTATCTGTCAGACTGTACCTGCAGTAGAGAAGAGAAAATATTGAATATATGTGTGCCATTGATACCAAAAAGAAGACTTTTTCTTAAGGGAAAGGTTCAAGCAATGAAACAATATCACATGCCAAGGATCCAAAGAAGCGCTTTTCAAGAAATAGGTGTTCAAAGCTTTCAAATGTTTCTGGCGCATTATGAATGGCCCTTCCTTGCTAAAAATCGCCAAGAGAGGAAAACAGTGAGCATAGTCCAGTTATGAAATGGTTCTATTGACAAAAAGGGGTTAACACACTGATCAAAGAAAAATAATGACTGTGTATCAAAAAGCCCTGTTTTCATATTTTACAAGCTTGTCTTTTCAGATGGAGGAGGCAAATGGGTATACAATCTTATGAATAGGCAGAAGAGGTGGTTTTGATGATTTGCCACTATTTATATGTCTTAAAACAAACACGGTTGTCATCATTCCAAAGGGCAGACTTAGCACAAAGATACAGTATTAAATAAACAGTGGCAGAGATGTGGCATAATGAGTTGTCAAGCAGAGGATTATAGTAAAAAAATGCCCCTCTTTGGAGAACATTGCAGGTCATAAAGGATGCAGCCACTGGTACCTGTACCATTAAACACAGTGGCAAGAATAGCCCCAAGATTATGAAGATTTGTTTTAGGGTCTAAAGGTTCGTGATGAAAGGTCCCCCAAAGAACAAAGCCGGAGGTTCTCCACCTCACACCTGTGCTAAGGTCCGTGATCTACATATGGTCAAATGAATGGAAACTCTCCCAAGCAAGTTTTGAACGTACCAAAGTTAAAAAAATAAAAGGTTTTTCAAAAACAAAAACTCCGCAGAGAAAACCAAACCACAATTCTATTTTACCTTTTAAAATAGAATGACCGTTGAGAGTGTTTTTTGAAAAACGATATAAGGTTGAAATGTGAGAGTGGAAATTCACTTTCAAAAAACTAGAGTCAAAATCTGGTCTCCCTAGCACCAAGGCAAGAAGTCTGGTCGAAAATTCAAAAGTTTGCACTGAGAAGAGGCAGCGCGACGTGCCTGGGTTTTGGCGCGACGTGCCTGGGCAGAAAATTACACGGGGCCCTTTGTCGGCGCGACGTGCCTGTACGTTGGCGCGACGTGCCTGTACAAGGCCGCCCGACCACACGACAGGCCGACCCGACAAGCAACTTCTGCGCGACGGGTTTTCTCCAAAGGATGCCGCACAAGTGCCCGAGGTTTTCAACGATTCTTCAGCCTTCCAAAACCGGTGTTTCACCAAAAATCAAGGTATTTTCGCATCATTCCCCTTCGACTTCAAAAGTTTGCTGACTGAAATTCCAAAGGGAGGCACCTAAAAGGCAGAAGAAAATTGTTATGAAGAAACAGAGTTTATATTTTTAAACAGAGTTATTTTATATCCAAAGTAAGGGCTAAGTTGTTATTCGAAGAACACATACAGAGAAAGACTGGGTTTGAGATTAAGGGCAGCTTGTGTCATCTTCAAATAAATCAAAGGGCAGAAGTTTTCCTGTAAACAACAGTGTTTTGATTAAAGGGAGGTTTCGTTGCAGAAATACAGACCTAATTCTAATGAAGAACCTTTCACACTATCATCCAAACATTTCCACACTACTAAAACAGTGAAGTGCACTCAGTGAGGGGTTTTTGACATTTTTATTGTTTTGAAAAAGAAAACTCATAAAATCTTTGTCCAAGAGCTTGATAATCTTCTAAAAACTCTGTCAGTATCACCCCAAACCTGTGTATTGGCATTCTTAGCATATGTGTGGTGTTTTGCTTGATATTCAAACAGTGCAAAGAAGGCACACTTGCACAGGTCAGCATTGTTAGATGTTTGAAAGTCTCCTTGAACAAGGAGTTTTTGTGTTAAGGTTGACATCAAAGGCTTTAAAAACAGAGTAATTAGTGGCATTTTCTCACAGCACACTACTTAAGCAGATTGCCTTTCATTCACTGTATTCTCCCACTGTGAATTTGTTAACAAAGAGTTTCCAAAGGTGAACAGCATATTGAAAGACAGAGGTTGTTGATAGTTAAATTTTGACATTGAAGGCAGAGGTACCAAAGTGGTGTTGGATTTCTCAAAACTTCACAAGTGAAAGGGGCCATTTTCTAAAGAGCAGAGTTGTTAGTATTTGAAGTTAATATTGGAGGCAGGGGTATAGAGGTGTTGGTGGACTTTTTAAACTCACAAGCAGAGAGTGTATTTATTAAACCACTGTGCATTGATTTTACATCTAACTTGGGTCTGCCTTTACAAAAACCATATTGTATCATGTTGAAGATTTGTTAACAGGGATTTTCTGAAGGTGAATAGAGCCATTTTCTAGAAGGCAGGTTGTTGATGATCAAATTCAACATTGAAGCCAAAGGAACAAAGGTGGTGGTTGATTTCTCAAATTTCACAAGTGAAAGGTGTTTTCCTAAACACAGTGAGCTGATACTTCACCTAACCAAAAAAGTCTCCTTTCTTTTCCACTATATGTTATCTTTGTAGAAATCTGTTGACAGAGGTATTTTTAAGGTGAATGACCTAAAGAGCAGGGTTTTAATATTTGAGTTTTGTTTTGAAAAACACAAATACCAGTATAGGTTGGCCTAACCAAATCACAAGAGGGGTGATTGTTCAAAACTGTGCACAGGGAATCTACAAAGCAGTTATCTCATCTTTTACACATGGTACCATTGTTGAGAAGTTTACATAGCTGAAGTGTATCCAGAGTTGAAGGACTGTCTTTAATGAGTGCAGAGGTGGCTTATTCCAAGAAACATTATTGCATTTTATTCAAAACCACAGGATCCATATCTGTCCAAACAGTGTAGTGGCCAGTTTCAATCCAGCAGAACATTTTTCACACAGTGAAGGCAGTTTGCCTCTTCCAAAGTTTGGTCAAAGTCAGAATGCCTCCAAAACGAGATCACAAAGGCGGTCCACATAAGAGATATGAGCCTATCTCCATAGAAGAAATCAATGCTCACCCATCAGTGCTTTTCAATTTCCATGAAGTAGGTTGTCTTGATTTCTGCCAGAGGATAGAAGAAGTCAAGAGTTTCTCGCCACTTACACATTTGTGCGCTTTGAGATTCAAGGACAAACACTTCCATTTAGCGGGTCTTGACTTCAAAATCTCCCCAAGGTATGTATCCAAGGCTACCAAGATCCCGTATCATGGTGAAAAGTGGTTTAAACAAGCTCATCTTGATCTAGAGGATTATAAACCTTTCATCAAACCTGAACATAGGGAAACCATCACTGCTATTTTCCCCTTCTCCTATCTTCTTGACAGTTATGCTCCGCTGATGAAAGCCATAATGAGATATTTCACTTGTGAAGGGAGGTTTAGCCAAATTTTTGCCTATCATGTCCGCTTGTTGATGCATTTTACCAGAAGCAGGCAATTAAACCTTCCATACTTTTTGTCCAAAAGCATAGAGAAAATGGCAGCTACTGTCCAAAAGAAGGCTCCACCTCAGCAAATCCCTTCTCTCTTTCATCATTCCTTAATCAAGATTATCTTCTTACACCAGCTGGAGAAGAAAGGGGTTTCATGGGATTCATTCATTAGCCATGCAGATTTTGCCACTGTCCCTCCTTTTCATGTGTCTCCTACTCAGCCTGTCCATCGCCCAGTGCCTTTGTCTAGTAGGCCTACACCTAAAAAACTCAAAATGACCACTGGGCAGCCAAGTCAGCAGATACAAGAAGAGGGACAGCAGCAGTTGGAGATTAGTGAGCAGCAGCAGCCAGAGTTTGAAGATCAGCAGCAGTTGGAGGTCGATGAGCAGCAGCAGGTACAGGAAGAGGGACAGCAGCCAGATTTTGAGGGACCACAGCAGCTAGAAGGCAGTGGGCAGCAGCAGCTAGAATTTGAAGGACAGCAGCAGACACAAGAAGAGGAACAGCAGCAGACAGAAATTGAGGAGCAGCAGGTTGAGAAAACAATTGAAGCGCCTTTTGAGCCACAAGCTGGACAGGATGTTGAGGAAGGACAGCAAGCTGAAGCTGCCTCCTTGACAATGACCAAAACTGTTCCTAAAAAGAGGAAATTGCCCAAAAAGACAGCTTCTAGCTTGCCAAGGAGAAAAAGCGCTAGATTGGCATTCAAAGGCAAAAGTAAAATTGGAGAAAGTGCCAAGCATGGAGGTAAATCAGCTGTCATCCCTATCCCAAGCGATGACAGTGATAATGAGGCCCGCATCCTTGAAAACCTCCTCATTCACAAAGAAGGGCAAATTGAGGTGTTACAAGAAGATCTTCAAAGGGCGAGGAATTTCAACCATTTCTTGGAGGTTGAAAACAAACAAATGAAGTATCATGCGGCCATTCATGAGGCAAGGGCGATCAAGTATAAAAAGGAGGCAGAAAAGGCGCAAGTAAGAATTGAAGAGCTCATTGGCGAGTTTGATGATGAAGAGGAGGAGGACCAGCCCAGGCGAAAGAGGCCTAGGACCATCGGGCTTAGAAAAGCCTTGGAGAAACAGAGAGCAGAAGAACAAGCTCAATTCGAAGCCTTTCCTCTCACTGCCCTCTTTGAGCAGGAAATTGAGGAAAACAAGGAAGCATGGTTTGAGAGGGCTAACCAGCATTTGGAAACAAAGCTTGAGAAGGAAAACAGGGATCTTGAGCTACAGAGAAAAAGGACTCTTCACTTTCAGAAGCTAAATCAGTTTGCCAGGCGAAAATTGAAGGTAGCACAAGAAAAATTGAAGAAGTTGAAGGAGAGGCGCCTAGCACGGAAGGAAGCAAAAAGCATATCAGCCCTTGATATTTTGGCTTCAGCTTTGGAGCATGTTTCTATGGACCCTTGAGGGTCATGCATGCCAATTTTGGGCCTGTTTCGGAAACTTTTTGTTTTTTGGCATTTTTGGGTTTTTCGCCAAAAAACTCATAAATGCGCCATTTCAGTTTGATGAGTTGTCAAGGGAGGAGGATGATCCCAATGGGTTCCATAATTCCATGAGCAGGTCTCCAGCGATTTTCAGGGCATTTGAAGATCATTCGCCCCCTCAAATTGGCAAAAAACAGCCTCATTTTGCACATTCTGCCCGCCATATCAGCAGCCTGCTATTTTCTGGGTTTTTGCGCACAGGTACAGTTTTGAGGGACTTTCAGAGATCAGATTGAGGTGATTCTACTTGCGTTGGAAAGCAGACACAGAGAGATTTCCAACGAGCCATCATGAGCCTCATTTCGACATCGGAAAGGCTGCCATTTGCACCCAGCAAGTCAGGGGACCTTTTTCAGGCATAAATATGAAGTATTTTTGTAATTTTTGAACTCTAAAAATCTGCTTTTCCCAAATGTGCGTTAAGCTATTTTTATCATTGGGAAATCATGTAAAGTCAATATAATTTCCGTTTTTAGCAGTTTTTTAGATATTTTATGGGATATTTTGTGCCTTGGGCTTTGCAAAGCCTCAAGGACAAGTTTAGATATTTTGACTTGGCCAATGGGATAGCTAGTTGCTCCATGAGGTTTTCCTCCTTCTAGCCTATTTATCCCATGGTTCTCATTGTAAATCAGGAGGCTAAACTTGAGAGAAGAATTAATGCATTGGTCATATGAGCTTTGAAGAATACACTTGAGTTATGATGTTTGGATTGCCTCTTGGATGCTTTTGAGGAATGTTGAAGGCTTGTTGATGGATTCCTTGACATGGTAGAATGGTATAGTGCTTCTTAATGTGTTTTGTCTTCTAGTTTTCACTCATAATTCATATTTCTTGCTGCTATAGATCGGTAAAGATTGATTTTGAGATATGCCCATGGAGGCACCTCAAAATCCCTGAATCTTCATAGCTTGATGTTTTCTTCTCCCTTAGTTATGCTAAAGAATTCTTAGCTTCTCTTTAGTAACCTAAGGTGTTGTTGCTAAGTTTTATTCATCAGTTCCATGTATGTTGAGTAGGATGTATGGTTTTCCCTACCTACCTATCAGCTGCCCATAGTTCTGTCCATAAAACTTTCTCTTTGACTGAGTTGTTGATCATTTTGTTGAACCAAGGAGGCCTAGTCCCGATCTAGCCCTTTGCCTAAAACTATGAAAACTTATTTGTCCAAGTGCCCAATGACTTAGAGACTATGTTTAGGCGTTCCAGCATAGTTTATGAGTTGTTAGTTTGTCTCATGTGTTTTCCCCAAAATCTGATAGCCTTTTCCCGAAGTTAGAGGGTCTTATACCTCTATGTATGGCTGGAATGTCTGATTTCTATGTATTGATTAGCTTATATTTATTCCTAGCATGATCAATGGCTTGCTATTACATGTTTATGTCTGCTATTAACTAGTTAGCACTTGAAATCCCTTGTCTTTCACCAACTTATTGTTCATTTAATCCATTTTGCCCGGAGATCCCTTCTATTGTGAATCAAATCGGCCCTACAGCAACTTTACATCATCACCTCATAAGCTTCCTTGACCTGTTTGACCCCATAGCCCAATTTATCTACATCTTGTTATCCAGTTTATGTATTTGATCAGTTTCATCCCTCACAAACTTAAAAAACCAAAAAACTAAAAACATACTTCATAACTAGCCTAATATCAGAACATCGCAAGTAAACACACCTACATCTTTTACACTTACAGAGAGAGCCCTCTCTGAGTCCAGGAAGGCTAGGTCCTTGGGCTCCAAAGCTTGGTTTGATGTTACATCGTCATTTGGCTATCCAATCGGCCAAATCACGGGACCCTAACATAATGACGATCACGGTGGGACTCTGAGTGATTAAAAGCTTAGTTTCCCTCATCTTTAGAAGCCTTTAAGAATACTATCTGATTGACTTATCCCGCTGCTCACTAACATAGTGACACTCACAGTAGGACCTTCCGAGTTAGTGACAATATAAGTACAACTTAGTAACTCCCGAAGTCTCAATCAAGCTTAGTAAACTTAGAGATTGTTTGAGGAGTAGAAAATAGCTCTTTCACCATCTTAGCAAAATGATGAGTCAGTTATAGAAAACTCTTCCAAACCTTGTAGGCACATAAAACTCAAAAAAAACCCCAAAACACTCCTTTAGATTGGCTTTGACATTACTGGTGGTGGACCATACAAGTTTATCCCAAACAACTGACAATCCACCTGGCGACTCCACTAAACTTCTAGTAAGCCTTACTACTTTCCAAAACTCTAGGCTACTATCCGATAAACCTTTCCCATCACTCACTAACATAGCGGGAGATGGTGGGATACTGAGTTCATAATAGTCCAGCAAACTCTTATAGACTCTTTAATCCTTTAGGTACCATAAACAAGCAAGCAGTCCCTAGACCCATTTTTTAGAGTAAACTCTT
Source organism: Pinus albicaulis (assembly GCA_034641835.2). Lineage (NCBI taxonomy): Eukaryota > Viridiplantae > Streptophyta > Pinopsida > Pinales > Pinaceae > Pinus > Pinus albicaulis. Next base: position 587,062,719 of record CM076569.1, read on the forward strand.
TTTGTTCTCATCACCCTAGCAAAGTGTTGAAACAAGTCAAGGATACTTTAACAAACCATAGGCTGCACATAAAACTCAGAAAATTCAAAAACATTCTCAAAATAGTTATTGTTGGTGGACCATAGCTATCTTCATAAGAACAACCCATTTTCCACCTGGCGATTCCACTAATCCATCCCTTTTATCTTGACCATCCTTCGCCTTAGTAGAACCTTAGAAAAATCACCCATCCAGAACATTCACCAATACCATTCTCTCTAAACCCTGGATCTAAAATCTGGCTTCACGAAGAATCTATACCAGAGCTCATCCAGACCCAAATCCCCCTATCATAGTAGATGACCCAGAAAATATTCTGTGGCAAGCTTCTGAAACTGATCATCTAGCTTCTGGTAGATTCACCCGTAGAACAAGATCTGTACCGAAACATCGCACTATCCTACTAGATTCACCTTTTGAATTAGAGTCATCACAAACTCTTCCTAGAAGCAAATCATATAGTAAGATAAACTTCGACGATCTTGAACCCCTAAACCCACCGCAGAGTCCTATTAGAGAAGCTTCACCCACCACTCCTCCTGATTTCTAGCTTCTTTATCAATTTGGCTCCTATCATCCCAGATCTGCTCAAAACCAGATCACTAGTCCAAGTTCATCCGCTACACCTGGTCAAACCACCACTGTTCAAACCACTTCATTTCAGCCTACTAGTCCTCATCTGGCACATCATCCATTAGCTCCAGTCATGGCAGCCTGGTACGCACCTTTGGTGTTACCACCACCTTTAGCTCCTCTCCCAAACAAATATCAAGACAAAATCCCACACTTTACTGGAGAAGACACCACCACACCTCAACAGCATATAAGTAGAATGACTGATGCTTATGAATACCTGGAGGTGCAAGATTAGACTGTCAGAATGAGAATATTTGCCCAAAGTCTTGGTGGCGAACCCAAAGCATGGTTCAAAAGCTTAGCTCCAAACAATATCCATGATATCCCTGAACTACATCAAGTTTTCAGAAACAGGTGGGAAATCCGAAGAAACCCCATTCAAATCCTGTCAGAATATAACAGCCTAAAATGGGAAAATGGGGAAAGTGTCCAAGCTTACTGTACTAGGTTCAACAGTGTATATAACTCCCTTCCACCTCATTTCAAACCTCCACATGGTTTAGCCTTGGCAAAATTTCCTGAGGGTTTTGATCCAGACATGACATATCATCTGAGAGATAAAGATCCCCCTACCTTGGAGGAAATGCAACAAATAGCCATAAAAGCAGATGCCAACTTAGCTAAAAAAAGAGCTAGAACTAGATCAGAAAGAAAAGTCACATATAGAGATGAGGTCTCCACTTCATCACCTTCCCTAGATCCCAGAATAGATGACTTAGTCAAATCCATTGCTAAAATGTGGGAAAAGATCAATGAAAAAGCTCCTGTTAGGGACAACCAGCCAAACCCTCCAATCAGAAACCGAAACCAAAACTTTAGGAGGGAGCAACCCCAAAACAGACCAAGGGATAATGACCAATAGATCAGGCCACCATTCAATGAAAACTATGTGGAAGAAGATGATAGGGACTCAGAACCTCTTGATGAACATCATTTAAACCTCATAGGGTCTGACAATGAAGGTGAGGTGTACCTCACCGAAGAAGAACAAGCCTTCTTTTCGCATGATCAAGATGAGACCAATTATGAAGATCTTGATGACCCTGCCATAGAGTTTCAAAATGCTATTGAAGAAGCCCACAGGCAATATGACCTTAGAAGCAAAAGAAACCAAGATAATGTCAAGAGAGGTAACTCTGATACTGCTAAAGCTCCAGATGCCATCCTCAAAAAAGCATCAAACAGTGACAAAATCAAGGTTGAAAAGGCTGATCAAATCCAAGCTAAAGTTACCCAAACTAGTCCTCTCTCATATACTCCTGATACTTCTATAAAGGTCACCAAAACAACTATGGCAAACAAAATCCCTAAACAAGGCCAACAAGCTCAGAACATAGACAAGGTCTCAGCTGAAAAAGCTGAAACAAACATATCTAAACTTCAAGTGCCTTTTAGCTTTGAAGGCGAAATCGCTAAAATCAAAATCACCATGCCTCTTACTGAACTCATTTCCCAAAACTCTTATAAATCCCAAGTACTAAAGGTCTTAAATCTAGGGAATGATGCAAACACTGTTAATCTCACTGATGACATTCCTGAAGTATTGTTTGGTCCAAAGGTAGAGGGAAAATTCCAAGAAGGAGCCACTCTTCCATTTTACATTAGCCTAAACATTCACGACCAAATCCTCCACAATGCCATGCTAGACTCCGGTGCATCTCATAATCTTATGCCGAAGGTAGTAATGGAAAGATTAGGCTTGGAAATCACAAGACCATACAAAGACTTGTATTCATTTGATTCAAGCAGAGTCCAATGCCTGGGTTTGATCAAATACCTTTGTTTTAGTCTGGCCCAAATACCCGCGAAACATCTAATCATGGATATAGTAGTGGTAGACATTCCTCCCAAGTACGGGATGCTCCTATCCAGATCTTGGGGAGCCAAACTCCAAGGGAACATCCAACTAGACATGTCATATGCCACCATTCCTGTGTTTGGTCAGACCAGAATACTGTACCGCGAATCACACATGAAATACATGATCAGCAGTCAAGATAGGCCAAATAACATTCCAATGTGTTCTTTGCGGTCCGACCTAAACTCTTTCATTATGCATATTGATGTAAACATGGAAGAAGAGTCAAAAGAAACTGATAAAGACTTAGATCCACCACATCAGTTGTCCCTGGTACCTTATGATGAACTGGACACTCAAAACTACCATGATCATGAACAGCTGTCTCTTGAGGAAAGTAAGTTTACCCTCTCCAAAGTAGGATTAGAGCAAGAAGCACAAACCCTCATGTACTATCAATCAAATTGCTCTAGCTTTAGTCAAACACCAGCAGTAACTTGTGGAAATTTATTTCGGGTAAAAGCTTTAGAAGACATACACATCATAAACCTATTTGGAACCCGGGAGCAAGGAAGTTTAATGTTTCTACCATACCTCAAAGATTCACCATCATGTGACCCTCCTACTGCAAATGAAGCTTTGACCATAACTTCAGTAACTCGACATCTTGAGAAAATGCCATATGAACTCCTTATGAGCAAGGATGACAGTTATAATCCTAGCATACCTGAACTACTGAAATTGGCTCATATTTTGTCCTTTCATGAAGAACTTAGAAATGCTAAAATCAGGAATTTCATGCAGAATACTAATTTCTACAGAAAAAACAAGGGAAAACAATGTGTCACTACCTTTTCCTCCAAGAGCAACTTTAACAAAAGCAAACACAACAAACTAAAACAAACTGAAATGATCAAAAATAAAACTAGTGGCCATAGAATCTGCTTTGATTTTAGAAATAATACTGCATCTCCATATAACAAAAATCATGTTTTTTCTACTCAAGATCATGATTCACCAATTGAAAATGCTTCTAATCATGTATTCTTGCAAGATCATCTTTCAGATCATAATCATCAGATTCCTTTGCAAAATAGACAACTTAAAGATTTTTTCCAGTTTGCAGGAGGTAAATCTGATTTCAAGTTCAAAATCGCTAAACCACCCAATATCAGAAATCTGTTCATGAAAGCCATGTTCCCAGTTTTAAATTTCTGTGTTTCTGCATACCTTGATGATGTCACTATCTATTTCAAGAATTACCAAGAGTACATACATTACCTGAATAAAGCATACAGTAAGGAAAGGAGTGGAAATCAGATATTCAGAGAGGTACAGAGGGAGGATACCGAGCTGTTTAGAGATTCTTGCATGAATCCCTATGTCATGTTAGAGAGAGAAAATTTCCCAAATTTTTCTTTTCAAGAGTTAAGTGGGCCAAGGGTGAGAGGAGATCCTTACGAGGATAAGATGCTGAAATTCCGTCATTTCCAAGATTTTTGAGTTTGAAACACTTTCAAGTCATTGTACATACCATTGTTTGAAATATTGAAAAGATAGAAAAGTAAAAAACAATAAAAGATAGAAAGGTCAAAAACAGTAAAAAGCAGAAAAGAGGGCAAGTGAAGATAGAACAAAGGCCCCATGTTCCAAAAAATAGTCTTTCAGAAAGCGAGCAAGCCTAAATGCCGCTACTAGTGCTCCAATGTCTTGTTCAGCTATCTAGCCTAATCATAGTTGAGCATGTTTAAATTTATTTGCTGATAAGTTAGTGAGTGCCAAGATAGTCAACATTGTGTAAGATTGACTTATCACAGAGCTTAGATTAGGGAGAGACTCTGGTTCCACATGCTTAAAACAGAACCAAAGAGAGAAGCGAGGGATGAAAAAACACATTGTACATCTTAGCCCCGTTTGTCTAGTTTCCTTTTATTGCAGAATAACATTTGTGTGCAGCTTGTCTTTTATGCCACAAATGCATGACAAATTAGACTGCCTAATCCTGATTTGATCATTTTTGAATTTCATGTTGTAGATTAGAGAATGAAATCCTGTCAAACTGCTTAATCTTGACAGTTGATCTAGCATAGGTAGAGAAATGAAGGAGTTCATCAGCTTAATCTGAACTCCCGGCAGATATAAGAGTAGAAATAGATAGGTTCATTTTGCAAAAAGAAAAAATATGCATTGTCAAAAGGCTGCTAGTTCAAATGCGCCAAAGAGAAGAAAAAATGTTAGGAAAGATAGTGGGGTAGGTAGAAGTATCGTTGATGTTAACCATGCTGTCACATTTCAGAAATAACATCAAGAGAAGGGTAAATTTTGCGCCAATGGACAAGGCATTGGTCTTCATAAGCCAAAGATCTGAATTCTGGACACCTCCTGACGAGGAGCTGCCCTCCCCAAATGGAGCCACTGTTAGCCATCAGTATTTTTACATGTTAGTGATGACTATATCTACAGCTGAGTTTTCTAGAAACTGATTTCCTTATGTCAATATGTCATCCAGAAAACCCTCCTAAAACTTTTTTCACCCCTTCTACCTTTTCAATCCACCCCTGGCGAAATCAAAACCTCATATCACAATCCTATCTAGCTTCAGCCTTATTGACCTGCCCATCAGCTTTAAAAAGCAAATCCACATCTGTTTCAAAAAGTCTCCCCTATGTTAGGAAGTGGCGTTTTAGGACATTTCACCTTTGGCAATCCTCAAAAAGCCAAAAATCCCCCATCTGCAAAAGACCTGCCATGACTGATCCCTTACTTTGCAAATGAAATTGATAAGCAGCCTTAAGTCGCGCCACTCATATCCCCTAGATCTCAGCACTGCACAAAATCCAATCTCAAGCTGACCATTAGGTTTTTCACAAGTGTTCTTTGGTTCTACAAAGGCAGGAAATATATTTCATCTCATGGAGTAAATGTTTTAGTTTACAGTTAGAGGAACAGCTGCTTCTAAGTGTAACTTGAGCATTTAGATATGTCTGCAAAACCGAAAGCTACTCATCTGGACTTTACAGCTCTTTTCAGCATGAAAATCACAGTAAGAAAAGGTCACCACTGTCTCAGCAAACTGGTAAATTCAAGGCCCAGAACCTCCTTCATTTACAAGCAGAGGGTTAGGGCGCCTCCTTCATCCATAAGCAGAGGGCGCAGGCCAGTATTGACTCAGAAGGTTGCAAAAGTCCAGGTTTGCCTTTACTGAAACAATGAAACAATATCTTCAGGTTTTATGAATGTAATTGGTGATCATAACAGGAATGGAGCTTGAAATATGCTAGCTCAAAAGAAAGGAGAGTCTGATTTGATAAAAGAGATCATCTGAAACTTTCAAGTCATGTGAATTTTTGAACTTTAAAAAGGCCTGTCATCAGTAAAACATTCCAATCATGAGAAGCCTATTTATCCACAAGATTAAATAGAGTAAATGCTGACAAAATGCCATTACACGGGCAGGAGGAAAGCTCTTGGTTTCAAAAAAGCACTGACCTTCATAGTCACAAAGGTTATTTGTCAAGTAAATCTATCATGAGTTGAACAAGCCAATTGATAAATATCTCAGTCACCCTTAGAACAGTGCAGAGGAACAGTGTCACTGTGGCTAGGGTTTCTTCTGAAATACAGTGATGCTTGCAAGAAAAGATGCCAAGATTGATGTTGTTCAAGTGATCCACTTACCATCACATTCAGAGAAAGGCTGTGTCAAACAGAGTTGTTGAAAAAGCCTTCAGATACCTTACCTGATGAAGAGCCTCCTCCATATATGAGCAGATGGCCAAAGTCATTGTAGGTTGTTGAAAACTGATGGGTCTAAAAAGTGCAGAGAAAGGACACAAAGAAATTGAATAAAGGAGTCATTGCACAGGTAAGTGTTACTGTTTGTGGTGCAAAGGTATTGTTTTCCCTCTTCAAGGAGCTATCTGTCAGACTGTACCTGCAGTAGAGAAGAGAAAATATTGAATATATGTGTGCCATTGATACCAAAAAGAAGACTTTTTCTTAAGGGAAAGGTTCAAGCAATGAAACAATATCACATGCCAAGGATCCAAAGAAGCGCTTTTCAAGAAATAGGTGTTCAAAGATTTCAAATGTTTCTGGCGCATTATGAATGGCCCTTCCTTGCTAAAAATCGCCAAGAGAGGAAAACAGTGAGCATAGTCCAGTTATGAAATGGTTCTATTGACAAAAAGGGGTTAACACACTGATCAAAGAAAAAATAATGACTATGTATCAAAAAGCCCTGTTTTCATATTTTACAAGCTTGTCTTTTCAGATGGAGGAGGCAAATGGGTATACAATCTTATGAATAGGCAGAAGAGGTGGTTTTGATGATTTGCCACTGTTTATATGTCTTAAAACAAACACGGTTGTCATGATTCCAAAGGGCAGACTTAGCACAAAGATACAGTATTAAATAAACAGTGGCAGAGATGTGGCATAATGAGTTGTCAAGCAGAGGATTATAGTAAAAAAATGCCCCTCTTTGGAGAACATTGCAGGTCATAAAGGATGCAGCCACTGGTACCTGTACCATTAAACACAGTGGCAAGAATAGCCCCAAGATTATGAAGATTTGTTTTAGGGTCTAAAGGTTCGTGATGAAAGGTCCCCCAAAGAACAAAGCCGAAGGTTCTCCACCTCACACCTGTGCTAAGGTCCGTGATCTACATATGGTCAAATGAATGGCAACTCTCCCAAGCAAGTTTTGAACGTACCAAAGTTAAAAAAATCAAAGGTTTTTCAAAAACAAAAACTCCGCAGAGAAAACCAAACCACAATTCTATTTTACCTTTTAAAATAGAATGACCGTTGAGAGTGTTTTTTGAAAAACGATATAAGGTTGAAATGTGAGAGTGGAAATTCACTTTCAAAAAACTAGAGTCAAAATCCGGTCTCCCTAGCACCAAGGCAAGAAGTCTGGTCGAAAATTCAAAAGTTTGCACTGAGAAGAGGCAGCGCGACGTGCCTGGGTTTTGGCGCGACGTGCCTGGGCAGAAAATTACACGTGGCCCTTTGTCGGCGCGACGTGCCTGTACGTTGGCGCGACGTGCCTGTACAAGGCCGCCCAACCACACGACAGGCCGACCCGACAAGCAACTTCTGCGCGACGGGTTTTCTCCAAAGGATGCCGCGCAAGTGCCCGAGGTTTTCAACGATTCTTCAGCCTTCCAAAACCGGTGTTTCACCAAAAATCAAGGTATTTTCGCATCATTCCCCTTCGACTTCAAAAGTTTGCTGACTGAAATTCCAAAGGGAGGCACCTAAAAGGCAGAAGAAAATTGTTATGAAGAAACAGAGTTTATATTTTTAAACAGAGTTATTTTATATCCAAAGTAAGGGCTAAGTTGTTATTCGAAGAACACATACAGAGAAAGACTGGGTTTGAGATTAAGGGCAGCTTGTGTCATCTTCAAATAAATCAAAGGGCAGAAGTTTTCCTGTAAACAACAGTGTTTTGATTAAAGGGAGGTTTCGTTGCAGAAATACAGACCTAATTCTAATGAAGAACCTTTCACACTATCATCCAAACATTTCCACACTACTAAAACAGTGAAGTGCACTCAGTGAGGGGTTTTTGACATTTTTATTGTTTTGAAAAAGAAAACTCATAAAATCTTTGTCCAAGAGCTTGATAATCTTCTAAAAACTCTGTCAGTATCACCCCAAACCTGTGTATTGGCATTCTTAGCATATGTGTGGTGTTTTGCTTGATATTCAAACAGTGCAAAGAAGGCACACTTGCACAGGTCAGCATTGTTAGATGTTTGAAAGTCTCCTTGAACAAGGAGTTTTTGTGTTAAGGTTGACATCAAAGGCTTTAAAAACAGAGTAATTAGTGGCATTTTCTCACAGCACACTACTTAAGCAGATTGCCTTTCATTCACTGTATTCTCCCACTGTGAATTTGTTAACAAAGAGTTTCCAAAGGTGAACAGCATATTGAAAGACAGAGGTTGTTGATAGTTAAATTTTGACATTGAAGGCAGAGGTACCAAAGTGGTGTTGGATTTCTCAAAACTTCACAAGTGAAAGGGGCCATTTTCTAAAGAGCAGAGTTGTTAGTATTTGAAGTTAATATTGGAGGCAGGGGTATAGAGGTGTTGGTGGACTTTTTAAACTCACAAGCAGAGAGTGTATTTATTAAACCACTGTGCATTGATTTTACATCTAACTTGGGTCTGCCTTTACAAAAACCATATTGTATCATGTTGAAGATTTGTTAACAGGGATTTTCTGAAGGTGAATAGAGCCATTTTCTAGAAGGCAGGTTGTTGATGATCAAATTCAACATTGAAGCCAAAGGAACAAAGGTGGTGGTTGATTTCTCAAATTTCACAAGTGAAAGGTGTTTTCCTAAACACAGTGAGCTGATACTTCACCTAACCAAAAAAGTCTCCTTTCTTTTCCACTATATGTTATCTTTGTAGAAATCTGTTGACAGAGGTATTTTTAAGGTGAATGACCTAAAGAGCAGGGTTTTAATATTTGAGTTTTGTTTTGAAAAACACAAATACCAGTATAGGTTGGCCTAACCAAATCACAAGAGGGGTGATTGTTCAAAACTGTGCACAGGGAATCTACAAAGCAGTTATCTCATCTTTTACACATGGTACCATTGTTGAGAAGTTTACATAGCTGAAGTGTATCCAGAGTTGAAGGACTGTCTTTAATGAGTGCAGAGGTGGCTTATTCCAAGAAACATTATTGCATTTTATTCAAAACCACAGGATCCATATCTGTCCAAACAGTGTAGTGGCCAGTTTCAATCCAGCAGAACATTTTTCACACAGTGAAGGCAGTTTGCCTCTTCCAAAGTTTGGTCAAAGTCAGAATGCCTCCAAAACGAGATCACAAAGGCGGTCCACATAAGAGATATGAGCCTATCTCCATAGAAGAAATCAATGCTCACCCATCAGTGCTTTTCAATTTCCATGAAGTAGGCTGTCTTGATTTCTGCCAGAGGATAGAAGAAGTCAAGAGTTTCTCGCCACTTACACATTTGTGCGCTTTGAGATTCAAGGAAAAACACTTCCAGTTAGCGAGTCTTGACTTCAAAATCTCCCCAAGGTATGTATCCAAGGCTACCAAGATCCCGTATCATGGTGAAAAGTGGTTTAAACAAGCGCATCTTGATCTGGAGGATTATAAACCTTTCATCAAGCCTGAACATAGGGAAACCATCACTGCTATTTTCCCCTTCTCCTATATTCTTGACAGTTATGCTCTGCTGATGAAAGCCATAAAGAGATATTTCACTTGTGAAGGGAGGTTTAGCCAAATTTTTGCCTATCATGTCCGCTTGTTGATGCATTTTACCAGAAGCAGGCAATTAAACCTTCCATACTTTTTGTCCAAAAGCATAGAGAAAATGGCAGCTACTGTCCAAAAGAAGGCTCCACCTCAGCAAATCCCTTCTCTCTTTCATCATTCCTTAATCAAGATTATCTTCTTACACCAGCTGGAGAAGAAAGGGGTTTCATGGGATTCATTCATTAGCCATGCAGATTTTGCCACTGTCCCTCCTTTTCATGTGTCTCCTACTCAGCCTGTCCATCGCCCAGTGCCTTTGTCTAGTAGGCCTACACCTAAAAAACTCAAAATGACCACTGGGCAGCCAAGTCAGCAGATACAAGAAGAGGGACAGCAGCAGTTGGAGATTAGTGAGCAGCAGCAGCCAGAGTTTGAAGATCAGCAGCAGTTGGAGGTCGATGAGCAGCAGCAGGTACAGGAAGAGGGACAGCAGCCAGATTTTGAGGGACCACAGCAGCTAGAAGGCAGTGGGCAGCAGCAGCTAGAATTTGAAGGACAGCAGCAGACACAAGAAGAGGAACAGTAGCAGACAGAAATTGAGGAGCAGCAGGTTGAGCAAACAATTGAAGCGCCTTTTGAGCCACAAGCTGGACAGGATGTTGAGGAAGGACAGCAAGCTGAAGCTGCCTCCTTGACAATGACCAAAACTGTTCCTAAAAAGAGGAAATTGCCCAAAAAGACAGCTTCTAGCTTGCCAAGGAGAAAAAGCGCTAGATTGGCATTCAAAGGCAAAAGTAAAATTGGAGAAAGTACCAAGCATGGAGGTAAATCAGCTGTCATCCCTATCCCAAGCGATGACAGTGATAACGAGGCCCGCATCCTTGAAAACCTCCTCATTCACAAAGAAGGGAAAATTGAGGTGTTACAAGAAGACCTTCAAAGGGTGAGGAATTTCAACCACTTCTTGGAGGTTGAAAACAAACAAATGAAGTATCATGCAGCCATTCATGAGGCAAGGGCGATCAAGTATAAAAAGGAGGCAGAAAAGGCGCAAGTAAGAATTGAAGAGCTCATTGGCGAGTTTGATGATGAAGAGGAGGAGGACCAGCCCAGGCGAAAGAGGCCTAGGACCATCGGGCTTAGAAAAGCCTTGGAGAAACAGAGAGGAGAAGAACAAGCTCAATTCGAAGCCTTTCCTCTCACTGCCCTCTTTGAGCAGGAAATTGAGGAAAACAAGGAAGCATGGCTTGAGAGGGCTAACCAGCATTTGGAAACAAAGCTTGAGAAGGCAAACAGGGATCTTGAGCTACAGAGAAAAAGGACTTTTCACTTTCAGAAGCTAAATCAATTTGCCAGGCGAAAATTGAAGGTAGCACAAGAAAAATTGAAGAAGTTGAAGGAGAGGCGCCTAGCACGGAAGGAAGCAAAAAGCATATCAGCCCTTGATATTTTGGCTTCAGCTTCGGAGCATGTCTCTATGGACCCTTGAGGGTCATGCATGCCAATTTTGGGCCTGTTTCGGCAACTTTTTGTTTTTTGGCATTTTTTGGGTTTTGGCCAAAAACTCATAAATTCGCCATTTCAGTTTGATGAGTCGTCAAGGGAGGAGGATGATACCGATGGATGCCATAATTCCATGAGCAGGTCTCCAGCGATTTCCAGGGCATTTGAAGATCATTCGCCCCCTCAAATTGGCGAAAAACAGCCTCATTTTGCACATTCTGCCCGCCATATCAGCAGCCTGCTATTTTCTGGGTTTTTGCGCACAGGTACAGTTTTGAGGGACTTTCAGAGATCAGATTGAGTTGATTCCACTTGCGTTGGAAAGCAGACACAGAGAGCTTTCCAACGAGCCATCATGAGCCTCATTTCGACATCGGAAAGGCTGCCATTTTCACCCAGCAAGTCAGGGGACCTTTTTCAGGCATAAATATGAAGTATTTTTGTAATTTTTGAACTCCAAAAATCTGCTTTTCCCAAATGTGCGTTAAGCTATTTTTATCATTGGGAAATCATGTAAAGTCAATATAATTTCCGTTTTTAGTAGTTTTTTAGATATTTTATGGGATATTTAGTGCCTTGGGCTTTGCAAAGCCTCAAGGACAAGTTTAGATATTTTGACTTGGCCAATGGGATAGCTAGTTGCTCCATGAGGTTTTCCTTCCTCAAGCCTATTTATTCCATGGTTCTCATTGTAAATCAGAGGCTGAACTTGAGAGAAGAATAATGCATTGGTCATATGAGCTTTGAAGAATTGAGTTATGATGTTTGGACTGCCTCTTGGATGCTTTTGAGGAATGTTGAAGGCTTGTTGATGGATTCCTTGACATGGTAGAATGGTATAGTGCTTCTTAATGTGTTTTGTCTTCTAGTTTTCACTCATAATTCATATTTCTTGCTGCTATAGATCGGTAAAGATTGATTTTGAGATATGCCCATGGAGGCACCTCAAAATCCCTGAATCTTCATAGCTTGATGTTTTCTTCTCCCTTAGTTATGCTAAAGAATTCTTTGCTGCTCTTTAGTAACCTAAGGTGTTGTTGCTAAGTTTTATTCATCAGTTCCATGTATGTTGAGTAGGATGTATGGTTTGCCCTACCTACCTATCAGCTGCCCATAGTTCTGTCCATAAAACTTTCTCTTTGACTGATTTGTTGATCATTTTGTTGAACGAAGGAGGCCTAGTCCCGATCTAGCCCTTTGCCTAAAACTATGAAAACTTATTTGTCCAAGTGCCCAATGACTTAGAGACTATGTTTAGGCGTTCCGGCATAGTTTATGAGTTGTTAGTTTGTCTCATGTGTTTTTCCCCAAAGTCTGATAGCCATTTCCCGAAGTTAGAGGGTCTTATACCTCTATGTATGGCTGGAATGTTTGATTTCTATGTATTGATTAGCTTATAGTTATTCCTAGCATGATCAATGGCTTGCTATTACATGTTTATGTCTGCTATTAACTAGTTTGCACTTGAAATCCCTTGTCTTTCACCAACTTATTGTTCATTTAATCCATTTTTCCCGGAGATCCCTTCTATTGTGAATCAAATCGGCCCTACGGCAGCTTTACATCATCACCTCATAAGCTTCCTTGACCTGTTTGACCCCATAGCCCAATTTATCTACATCTTGTTATCCAGTTTATGTATTTGATCAGTTTCATCCCTCACAAACTTAAAAAACCAAAAAACTAAAAACATACTTCATAACTAGCCTAATATCAGAACATCGCAAGTAAACACACCGACATCTTTTACACTTACAGAGAGAGCCCTCTCTGAGTCCAAGAAGGCTAGGTCCTTGGGCTCCAAAGCTTGGTTTGATGTTACATCGTCATTTGGCTATCCAATCGGCCAAATCACGGGACCCTAACAAGACGATCGATAGAGTGCAAGATTTTCTCGGTGTGAGAAAGCATTGTATTGTTTCATGATTCTTTGAGTATGTAAAATATATGATAGAGGGGTTTTGAGCAAGTTATTTCCCTAAGAACATCTTGTATTTTTTGATTGATAATTTCCTTTCTCTTACTTGCATGTGATTGAGCGATCATGTTTTATATTCTGAAAATATTGTAGAAGGATCTAGTATATTGTTTTAGTACATTACATGATCGGATTGAATCCATTGGTATATAGTTTCTATATAGTTTCTACATGGTATCAGAGTGCCAGGAATCACAATAGAAGAGAAGAAATTGAGTTTATCTTGAAAAGGTTCAAATTTGCAGATTTATTCTTCAGGATCCAACAACAGATCAAGGTGTCTTTCAATGGCCTGAGACTCGAATTTGCACTAGAGGGAAATTTGAATTATATTGCATGGAAGGACAGGGTGGAGGTAGTGTTGGAGGGCAACAGGTTGAAGGAATTCATAGATTTTGATATTCCCAAGCCCGCAGCAGCAGATACCCAACTTCTTGATGCATGGCAGAAGAAGGTAGCAAAGACAAGAAGGATATTATTAGAGGGAGTTGCAGGTGAAAATAACACTAGAGAAGTGTTTCATGCAGAACATTCCAAAGGTACCGGATTAGGATAGATTGAATTCCTTTCTTGTTGAGAGGGAGCGTTGCAATTTGCAACAAGAAACAATGAAATTGGCAACCAGAAAGGACAAAAAATGCACACACATTGGTGTGGGATTGAAGTCACACATTGGTGAGGAATTCAGTTACACATTAGTGCTAAATGTGGGCATCTAATTTATTTTTCCTTTAAAGAAATTGGTCACTAAATTGTAATTTCATCTCATAACAACTTGTATCAATTAACTAAGTCATGATGACTGAGTTAGACCAAGAATTTTGAGTTGAGGGTTTAAGATGAGGCATGTAGAGTGATTCTAATATTTTGGGGGTCAAGTTGCAGTTAATGCATTAGTTTAGTGCATGTGTAATTAGTGAAATCAAATTAATTGAGTTAAAATCAGTTTAACTAGTTCTAACTGAGTGATGAGCTAGTGAGAGGTCAAGTGAATTAAATTATATTTAATTCACAAGTAGTGATCTATCATATAATTGATGATTCACTATTATTAGTTTCATGCATGTCAAATCTGATGACGACCCAGTTGAGACAGAGGTTAAAGGTAAGTTAACTATCAGATGTATTATTAGTGAATTGCTCGAGCACAATTATAAAGTCACATGAAGTTTCATGATGGATTGCACAGTCAGGGAAGGTTGATTATCCTATTTAATAGGGATTAATTGCCTAGGGATTGCGTGAGCAAGGCTAGGCTAAGCAGGGTTTGAGAATTGGCTAAGTGTTGGTCAATTTTGCCTGAGAATTGCTAGTCATTTTTTAGCAAGATCAGGGTGAGACGATCGGTATAGTGCAAGATTTTTTCGGTGTGAGAAAGCATTGTATTGTTTCATGATTCTTTGACTATGTACAATATATTATAGAGGGATTTTGAGCAAGTTCTTTCCCCAAGAACATCTTGTGTTGTGATTGATAATTTCATTTCTCTTACTTGCATGTGATTGAGCGATCATGTTTTATATTCTGCAAATATTGTAGAAAGATTCAGTATTTTATTTTAGTACATTACATGATCGGATTGAATCCATTGGTATGGAGTTTCTATATATTTTCTACAATTAAAATGCATTGTCAATACAATTTTATTAAGTGTGGCTTCACATCGTTCTCCATTAGGGTTTATATCATTGCTAACTTAATCATAGTATGTGATTGATTAATACTTGTTCTAAAATAATCTACAGTTTTCCATAAAAAATTTATGTTGCATTCCCCTCTCTTCCCCTACAAACTTGGAGACAAAAACTTACTACTAGATAAATTCATCGTTAGTTGATTATAATTTCTAAAAATTTTATAAGACTTGAAAATCCTAACTAAGCCCACATCATCCATCAATTTAACTTTGATGTTATTAAAAATAGCTTAACAATATCACCTTCAAATGTTCTTTACATCACATGGCAATAACAAACATGTTTGAGTCATAAATATAGCTTAAAAGTGCATGATTTGCATGTCTATGTCTTTGAGGTCTAATATCATCGTTCTTGATGTTTTTATATGTATATTTTTTTCAAAAACAAAGACTATGCTACTCACAACCTTTATCTATCATTCTTTTAAATAAAGTACAATGCTTTTTATAAAAAATATATATATACAAATATCATAACACTTTTCATAAAAAGAAATATATTAATTATCAAAATCCACCATATAGCAAATCCTTTTATTTTGAAAGAGATACAATATTCTTCCTCAAAATATAATTTTTACAAGTGTCATAACACCTTCCAAAACCCCATTGCGCCAAAATTCACTATATAACCAATATTCTTTACTTTAAATGAAATACAATAATTTTCAGAAAATTCTAAATTATGCCAATGTTATAAGACCTTCTACAAATAAAAAGAGCTCATTGCACCAAAATTCACCGGATAGCCAATCTTCTTTCTTTTGCAATGCTTGCAAATACTTTTCGATGATTTCTTTTGTGCTGGTTGACATGGCTACCAACTGTACCAAATTCCTGTTTGTTGCCACATTTACCTGTGGACAACCATAAACTCTTATTCTAATTCTGGAATTGTTCAAATAATTACGTGGCAATATCTTCAATTGTGGACAATTCATCATATTCAATATTCGCAGGGAAGGCTTTGCACCCTCCTGCATTTCTGGCAGCTTCTCGAAGTTTTGTAGTCCAACTAATGAAAATATATCCAAGAAAGGAAATGCATCTTTCCAACCAAATACATCAGGAAAATTCATTACCTTGGGACAAAGAATAATCTCCAACTGCCTTAAATTTTGGAGTTTGTGTAAATGTTGAAAATCTTCCAACATATCACACTCATAAAATTTAAGATAGCTCAAATGCTTTAAATTGGTGACATCATTCTTCCTTATAGTCTCGCTTTCACTCAAATCAGAACATATAAATGAATCCATCTTAACCAATTTAGAGCATTTAAGGGAAAGGCTTCTCAACTTTGACAAATTATTTATGTCAATCTTAACCAATTTAGAGCATTTAAGGGAAAGGCTTCTCAACTTTGACAAATTATTTATGTCATGGGGTAGACTTTCCATCTTGGGGAGTGCCAAGAGGAGGGTGTCCAATTCAGTCATTCTCCCTAGTGTCCTCTCTCTGATAGTTTGTTTAGAGTTGTTCTGCAGAGCAAAATTTTTAAGTTGTATTAGATCAAATAAGCTATGAAGAGAAGCCACTTTTTTGCGTCTTCTACTGGGAGTTTCTGTCAACTTGTTGCATCCATCCAGATACAAGTATTGCAAAGACAGGAATCCCGAGATGTTGCAAGGCAGATATTGCAACTGTGTGCATCCACGAAGGCTTAGATACCTAAGGGATCTCAACAAATGAATGTCAGAGGGGAGTTCTTCGATGGGAGTGAAGCTAACATCAAGGATCTCGAGGTATCTAAGAGATGTAAGAGATTTAGGGAGTCTTTTGATCAGCATACCTGATAACTTCAGGCATATTAACTACTTCAAACAACCCACACCCTCTGGCAATGAGGCGGCTGACGTCCCACTCAAATCCAGAACCTTGAGAGACAGCATATTGCCGAACATATTTTGTGAAATTATTTTCAATTCTTTGCTTTGAGAAATCAACAATGAACACATTAAATCTGAAGGGGAGGAAAATTGCGGAAAAGAACTCAATTTTTTGTCACTCAAGAAAATCCGTTTGATCTTTGAAGACCTATCATTCTGCAAATACTCCAAACTGTTATCCACAGAATGGTAGAAATTCTCCTCCTCAGCAATTAGGATTTCCCAATCATGCACAAATTTGAGCATCCTGAAGCAGAGCACGCGCCCACAAGCGTCTCTAGCCGTGGGTTCAATCAAACAACGTTCTGCTAACAGGTCGAGATAAATCCTTCCCAGCTCAAATGGGTCCTACATCCTCAGGAAAACTGGGTGCCCTTCAGCGTTTCTTATCATTAGTTCAATCAAACGATGATCTGCTAAAACTTTGTGTCGAGGGACATGCTTTGGCACTTTCATTGCAAGAAGACCTTCTCCGATCCACAAGGGAATCCCCTACTAGGCATCAATAATTTCATCTTTTGGAAATGAAGCAGCTATGTACAGAAAGAAAAAATGCAAATTAAAATCCTTGTTGCCCAGTGCGTCCAATCTTAACCTTAAGCAAGCATTCAAGGGTTGCTATGTTTCTTGGATCGATCTTGACTCCCTGTTTTCTGTTGTGTTTTGGGTCGTTCTTGGTCCACTGCTTCATTAGGGAAATTTTGAGGTCTAAAATAGGAAATAATAAAATAATAGGTAAACAAATAAAATAATATTTATGAATTTGCAATTCACTTCAATTCAAAAGTTGTACCAAAGTAAAAATAATAAAAAAATATATTTATGTGACTATAAATAAGAATGAACTTTTCAAGAAAAAATGCATTTGTCTTAATTAAATAACTTAAAATAAAATATAAATATAAATTTATAAATTCTTAATTATATTATATGCTATTAATTAAAATTTATATTATTTAAATTGTATAATAACATGTAATTAATATGCTATATAAAAATAATATAATATAATATAGTATAATAAATGTATAAGGATATGCATTGTTTCTTTCAAGAAATATGAAATGACAATAATATATTTTTATTCAAAAAGTATGAAATGACATACTTTACTTTGAATTTAAAAGTACTTATAGCACTACCATGGTTAACCATGAATTTTTATCCACCATTGAGAATGCGACAAGTAAATACCTTTAACTCAAGTAATGCCATCTCAACTATTAGGGATGATATCATCCCCTAAAATGTGATTGGTTCTCATAAAGTGAATTTTGATTGTACATTTTCTTTAGGAAGTCCATTTTATACCTCAAAATTCCCCTAATGCCTTTTGTTTCTTGGGTCGCTGTTGACCCACTGATTTCTGTTCTGTACTCTTGGGTCGCTCTTGGCCCACTGATTTATGTTGTTTCTTGGGTTGCTCTTGGCCTACTGCTTTCTATTATGTCTTTCGTTAAAGAACTCCTATATCGATTTATGTATATATCTCACACATATTTAGTCTCCATTTTCTTGGAATAAGCAATCAAGTACATTTAAAATAGTGGTGTTGGATGCAAGGATGTTTTTTAATATTTATGTTAAGTTTTTTTAAATATATATATATATATATATATATATATATATATATATATATATATATATATATATATATATATATAATTGATTTATGATTTTGTAAAGATAATTTTTATATGTTATTTTTTTTACATTTCTATTAATGGTAAAAGTAGATACTAAATTGATGTATAAAATTTTCCACTTAAAAGCAGCACTTTAACTAGTAAATCCATTAACATTACACCATATTTGAAATAAAAAAAATAAAATTATAAACATAAAACCGTTCTTTGAAAAACCAACAGTGCAGAGGTTTCCAAGTAGGATAAGGTTTGACGTTCATCCTAGAAGTATCCCAACTCCTGTCCATTCGAGTATTATTCTCTGCATCTAAAGTGGTGGTTGAATAAATAATTCAACATAATTTCATTATTTTGATTCCGTATTTCGGAGAAGCAATCTATCTATTGGTTATGTGAATGGAAATTGTTGTCAATAAATTTAAGGTATTTCATATGCTCCAATACAACATTTTACAAATTTTGGAGCTCAAGTCCATTTACCATAAATTGTGTGTCTTAGTCTCCTCTCATTTGTTATTCAGATGCACATTCAATTTCGTATCAAATTTAATGTCCATTTCCTTTATTTAATTTAAATGCAATTAAATAATGTAATGAAAGGCGAAATGAAATGCAGAGTAGCCAGTTAAACTCTTATTCATTGTCAATATGGATACGATAAACTCTTGTTGATTGCCAATATGGATACAAGTATGAAGGCGGTCAAGCAAGATTCATTTAATATTCATTTTGAACTTTTAATATGTGCTTAATATTATACTGAGCAATGACTAATTTGTTGTTTTGAACAACATGATATATATTATATGGTTTATGGCTGCGAATAATATCCATCGATTTATAGAAGGGAACCCTCAGATACTCTCAACATTATAGGAAATTAAAAAAGATATTCGAGAGATAATGGTGTCACAGTATTATGCCACTGTTCATGTAGGTAGGATTGAAAGACAGTTACAGCAATGGGATTGAAAGACAGTTACAGCAGTTGTAGCAGATTGATATGCCAAGGTCTACAGCAAAGGACCTGGCACCAAGAGATTCTTTTGATGGTCAATACTCTTTAAGTTTACATTTTTTTACAGATAGCTTTTATGTTTTATGTTTTTTAATAGAGTTGATAGTAAACAGTAAACAGACCATGGCAGCAATTAAACTAATAAACTATTGCAATTTAGGATGACATTTAATGCTTTAAGGTGGCCTACAGACCTGGTTTCCTACGAACATGTTGAGGCTACCAACTGTAAATATGTTATAATCTGCTCTATCTTTTTTGAAAAATAGAAAATCAAAAGAAACTATCAAATTAACAAACAAACAAACAAACAAACAAAAAAATCCATCTATTTAACACTGTGAACACTGAAAAATTCCCAAATGAAAGGAGAATAACTTCTAACTTCTTTAGATGAAAATTCTCTTTCATTCTCGACTCAAGGAATCCTTCATTGTATTTATTTTTAAACTTACTTCTGAATAGCATACAAATTTTTCAAAGTGGAAGAAAAATATTAGCGTATTTACATCTGTCTCTCTTCCATTTTAAACCCAGGGAATCATGTACTGTATTTACTTATAAAGTACATAATTTTCATTGTAGGCTATATAATTTATTTACTTATAAACTACATAATTTTCGTTGTAGGCTATATAATTTCAATAGTAATACTCCATGTCTCACAATTGAAAATGGTTTTCAAAGAAAAGTACGCAGATAGGAAGTATATGGTTTAATGCATATTGATTACCATTTTCATTGTGATTTCATATTCTCCCATTGAAAATCCAAATTCGTATTTCAGACCAGTACCTGGTTTAAATTCTTGAGTGAAACATGGATACAAAGTTGCTAGATTCACTAGCAATCGAGCAAGCCACCATTCTAACTACAGCGAACCTCGTTCTCAAGCGCGCTGGATACAAAGTGTAATTTTCTATATTAAAATTATGGGGGTTGAGGTTGACTTGTATAATGCAACATGCTACCACAGGATGAAACTAGATAGATTAAATATACAAGCCAATTTGGTAGGGACTAAGCTTACTCCCTAGCTTATTAGTTTTTGTGCTAACTATTTCATGTTTTTTTAGGTTCTCTGTAGCTCGAGTATAGGGTATGTTGTAGCTCCTAGAGACAGCCTAGAGTTGCGATAGACCAGTGCCTAGGAAATCTTATATAGCAAGGAGCATGTAATATAACATGGGCAGTTATCAGCAAAAAGGCTCTCATGCTATCTCTTGTTAAACAAGGAATAATAATCTGAATGGGACCAAGATCTTCAGAAACTGACACAGAGAAAGGGATATTGCAGAGGCAACATGCAAAACTCCAATATAAAAGCATCAAACAATTCAGAGGCAGCTTACTGTAAAGAGGGCCGATTCAGAAATAACTAACAAAAATAAGTTATCTGAAGGTGTATGTAGTGAATGAAATATTGAGAAGATACTAGTTATCATTGAGCCGATGTCCAGATACACAATACCACCATGCATGGGCTTACCAATCTAAGAATCCATACATGATAATAGCGTTTTAAAAACACCCTCCCAAAGAAACTAACATAGCAGAAATATGGTTTAGATGAATAGTGGAACAGAATATCATGCATGAGCCATATTTAAAGCGCTTGAATAATCCGAGTATGGGTATCAACTAGGATAAATCCATACCAAAAATCACTGAGCCACTCGCATTCCAAAACATGATACAGGAAAGGTGGATGAAATGAAATGATCTATTTAAATAACACATAAGAGAGAGTTACAGACTGTGAAATACCAAAGATCAGAATCCTCTTTAACAGATGGAACTCCTCACTGAGACCCTATGGGCTCTGAGCCTTCATACAAGAGTTCTACAAAATGTATACAGAGAGCCTTTCACTGCATAATTTTCTGATAAAATTTGGATCCCTCAATCATCTGTTCTTAGGGAGTTTTATAGGAGAAACAAAAGCCTAGTAAAAGAAGTAGGTGATGAACATTTAATTGGCCTCATTAAGACAAAATGGCGGAAACATTCGCGCTCATACTGCTGAATGACTATGTTGTGTTGTATGTACTCTGCTGCCTGCTTTCTAAAATAAATGCACTGGGTGAAAGTCTCTTCAGGAACATGACAAAGAAGTAAAATCTCATTAAATATTTTGTCCTTTCCTGAAAGAAAATCCTGTTGAAACAAAACCTGGAGGGTATTGTTTCTTGTGCATTATACCCTCTGCCTTCTAATTTTAAATTTAGGCTTGAAATCCTTCAATACTGATCGTCGAATTCCTCTGATCTCCCACTGATACCCTTTGCCACAACATTAATATCTTTGATTGCAACATCTATGCTTTGAATGATTCTGGAGGATCTGATAGATTTTTCCCCTTCTCTTTTAATGAAAGCCGTATCATAACAACTTCCCATGCCTTGCTCCATAAATTTTGCCTCTGATAAATGGTCCTTTCTGCGATCTCTGCTTCCATAATGGAACCTGTGAATCATGGCGGTTTTCACCACCAGACAACCCTGTAAAACACGGAACTTAGTTATGAAAGCTATGCATAGGGAGAATGGCTATGGAGGGCGAGGGAACAATAGTGTGGTGGTGGTGAAACAGTGGTTTAATATGAAACAATGATGAAAAGTGCATTGATATGGTATAAACAGCGAACAATAGGTTTGACGGAACAATGCGTATGGATTGTTCGATCATGGTCTGATGGCAGAGATCAACGGCGGAGATGCAACAACAGGATGGTATATGAAATGGGCGATATAAATATGAAACATTTAAACTTTAATGCAAAACACGAAACTCTGGACTATGGAGAAAATACAAAGGAAATGATGAAATGCAACGGAAATGCGATGGGAATGATCGTACGAGGTGGGACCCATACGGAAATCGCAAAATCGCAAAATTGCACGATCGGCCATTTCAAAGTCTGTGATGGCGATGGAGGTGCACGGACCGTCAGATCTGGGAGGGGATGAACAGCTGGAGATCACAGCGGGAGATCGCAATCGTAAGAAGCGGAGGGGCAACACATTACAAGGTTGCGATTTGCGATCGGGGAGGGAATGCGATTAGCGCCCAGGCCATAAGCGCTCGGTCTTGGGCATCGGGCATCTGGGGAAGTGGTTTGCGGGTCTTGGCCGAAAGGGGATAGGCCTTATGTATTTTCAAATGTGGGTTCTGCGGCCTTTTATAATGTATGTTGGGGGCGGGAAATGGCAACGATAGGTAGAAAAAGGACTTCTTTAAGGCAAAAGAGGGGATCTGGAAGGTTTTTAATGGAGTTGCTTACCAAAGTTTAGCAAGGGGCTAAGATGATCAACATTGGCTCCACTTGGGGACGGCATGTTCATCCTTAGGTGTGTCGAGAACTCTGCAGACCACCTGATCATCTTCTGTGCAGACCCTGTTCTTCAGCACTTCAACTTTTCACCTCATGATTCATCAATTTTTACAAACAAGAGAAATAAACCTATACTACTACTACCCTTATTACTCCATGAGACCAGATTAAACTGTTGGTCTCACATTTTCTCTACTTAAACTACATCTGCTAGGATTAAACTATCTAGCAGATTTCTTCTCTACATTCTAAAAGGGAAATTGAAAAACAGCCAAGCCAGGATTAGACTGTCTGGCTTGCTGGACTTTGCAGAAGTTAAAACAACTAATTACATGCTCACAGACTGAGCTTTATTGAGCTTTTCCTACCTACCCTACTCTACTGGACTATTTACAAGTCTAGCTTACAAACATTGTCTTCCAATGCAACCAGTCCATCAAGTGATCCCATGACTGGTATGCTCTGCCCAACTCCTTGAGCAGGCTGGACAGGCAGGGCTATCCCCACTCTTTTTGTTCTTCATTAGCAGCTTCAAAAAATTTTCTTTCTGTCTGCAACATGTTGCTCAAAAAGACCTTTGATCCTTCCTCAAATGTTTGCAGGAAATGAGCATAAGGATCATGAAGAGATACCTGGCTATGAATATCTGGCAGGCAGGCTTCAACCAGGATCTCTTCTTCTTTAAGAGGAGGGAGATTTTCCCAAAAGGAACTAGGGTCTATGAACTGATATGATTTTTCTTGTGAGTTCAGAAATCCGATCTCAGCTTCATATCTTTCAAACACCAATTCTAGAAAATTTTTCTTAAGCAAGGGTTTGGAACTTGGGATGAGAAGAATAGCCCATGGAAGGTCCTCCACTTTGCTTTGCTGGTGTCCATCAGTTGCATTATTCTTCCACTGCACATTTCCAGGTTTCCATATTTTTCTCTGCAACTTGCCTCCTGCTATGCTTTCACATTCTGCTCTTGTTTTTCTTTTGCCAAAATTTCTTGGCTTTATTGCTGCTGTTTGCCATTTCTGAGACACCTCCATCATCAGTCTTCTGATGCTTTCAATTTCTATGTCCAACCTTTCTTTTGTTTGGAACTTACTTTTCCCACTGTTGCCTCCAATTTCTGTTGCTACTACTGTCAATGTTGCCTCTTTTGCCGAAAATGTGGCTACTTTCCAAACTTCCTAAATATCTCTTAGGATATCTCCCTCTGCAACATTATTTTGCTCATCACCTGCAAATTTACCTTTAAAAAGTAAATTACCTTTTAATTCTTTAACTGCAGTAGCATAATTATTCATTTCTCCTTGTGTACTAGTAAGCATATTTAAACTCTGCAAACTAGTATCTACTCCTGTTTCTTTCACAACTTCAGGCACTTTCACTTCAGTGTCTACAATTTCATTCTCTTCTCTAAATGTTTTCAGCAAACAAATCAGCCATTTATTCTCAAGCATTTCATCAATATGCTGCACATTTGTTTCAACATATTCTTCTTCTTCTTCCTTGACAATCTTCAGTAATTGTCCTTCACCCTCTTGATTGCTTCTGGCAATCAAATCAAGTTCTTCAGATTTTGCACTCTCATCTTCTATCAGAATGGAATTTTGATTTCCCATCACTGTAGTAGTTCCAAAATTCTGTCCTCCAGTATCATCTTTGTCCATCAGACACATCAACTCATTCTTATCATTATCGATAATAACAAGTTCCTTCCCATGGGGCATGATTGCCTCACCTTCCTTCTTCTGCGACAGTTCATCTGCATCCAAGACAACTTCAAAGGATGGATTTTCTTCTGCAATACCTGTCAACACAGCCGAATTGTCAGTTCCGAAATCATAAGACCCAATGGTCTTACTTGATGATTCAGTCACCAATTCTTTCCTCAGAAATCCTAAGTCTCTTCCAAGACCCAGGAAGTCTTCACTATCTTCATTCCCTTGTATCTTTACATCCTGCAATCCCCAATTTAGAAATTGAGGTTCTTCTTCCTGCATTGAATCATGTTTATTCAGCATAATCTCCAGCGATCTGATTTCTTCATTCCATGGATTAAAGCCTTCCACTGAATTTCCTTCATCATCAACAAAATCTGCATTCATAAGATGATTATTGAAACAAAGCTCATAAGGCCACAGTGCCTTTTCTTCCTCTTGTAATGAGATCTTGGTCTCGCCATTTCCTTGCAATGGGCATTCTACCTCATCATCATTTGAAAAAACAAGATTTGCATCTTCTAGCTCATAGGCAACATCTTCAGCGGGGTTATCTACTGGACCTTCCAAGTACAAGGGGCGCAGTACCTGATCTTGTTGTTCCTTTAGTTCCCTTTGCAATATTTGCAGGGGTGGTTTCCTATACTGGGGATTATAACCCCTGTTTGGAGCATTCTGTAAATTCTTGGAGGTTAAATTCTTGGCCCCTAACTCAAGTTTACCCAGCTGACTGTGAATGTCCTTGATCATTTTGTTCATCTCTTCCATTCTGTCCAAGTCTTTGTCCTGATTAGAAGTAGATACCTCCTCTTTGCCCCTTCTTCTAGTATCCTGTTTAGATTTTCCCTTTGACTTACCAGTGAAGGCAAAATTTGCTTCCAACTCTAGAGCATCTGTCTGAGCATCATCCAGGGTGGCGGGCTTTCTTTCTCTCAAAAAGAAACCAAACTCTGAGTCGAAAGCTGCTATGAAAACAACTTTAGTAGCATTTTGATGAGGCTTCATATCACGAGGAAGAATCAAATACAATTTATTAAATCTCTTGATAAATTCTGACACCCCTTCATTATGTCTTTTCTTTAGTGTATTGAACTCAATGAGACTGTGCCCCTCATCTTTCTTCTCACCCCATTTTCTGAGAAAAGTACTCTCCATTCCTTCCCAAGTGGTGATAGAACGGTTTGCCAATGTCTTAAACCATTTTCTGGCTTCACCATCAAGAGATTGAACAAACAATCTTAAGACTACATCCAAATGTTCTACATTAAAGTTCTCTGCGAAGGAGCAGAAGACCTCAAATGTTTTTGAGCATCAATCTCATTTTCTCCATTAAATCTGGGCAATATCTTTAGATATTCCTGTGGCATATCATTCAACACTTGAGGTAATGCCAAAGGAGCATATTTATTCAACAAGAAAGCTGGAACATTAGCCATTGGAGGAGGTGGAGGTAGTGCAACAGTTTGATGAGTAATTGGAGGAGTAGGTGGAAGTGGAGTATGAATAACAATAGGAATGTATTGTATAGTAGCTTGAGGAGTTGATGGAAGCAGGGGACAGTTAATAGCAACTACTTCGGTGACTTCCTTAACCTCTTCAGCCTCAGGAGTAGGGTGAAATTTCTCTTCAACTCTGACACCTCTCCTGGGTGGACTATATGAGTAGTATTCGGGATTTTCCTCAGTGGAGTATGGATTTTCTATTAGGACTTCTTGAGAAGAAGAGGATGGATAGTCTTCTACAGAAAACTCAGGGATTCCAGTGCAGACTGATTTCCTTTCTTTCTAACTTCTTCTATGTATGATCTTCTCTGGGTCAGATGCAGAAGGTGTCTTTGGCTGAGACTTATCTGACCTCAGGCATGGCTTTCGAGGAGCCAGGACTGCAAATAAACTCTTCTGATAAATAAATGTGGAGTCGCCAAGGTGAGGGATCTACAACTCTCAACTCTCTGTGCTCACCTACTTAGAGAGTGAATAATGTTTTTGTGAGGGCCCAGGGATTCTGATTTTCTTAACTTCGTTCCCAGGCAACGACGCCAGAAAGATGTTGTAGCTCCTAGAGACAGCCTAGAGTTGCGACAGACCAGTGCCTAGGACATCTTATATAGCAAGGAGCGTGTAATATAACATGGGGAGTTATCAGCAAAAAGGCTCTCATGCTATCTCTTGTTAAAAAAGGAATAATAATCTGAATGGGACCAAGACCTTCAGAAACTGACACAGAGAAAGGGATATTGCAGAGGCAACATGCAAAACTCCAATATAAAAGCATCAAACAATTCAGAGGCAGCTTACTGTAAAGAGGGCCGATTCAGAAATAACTAACAAAAATAAGTTATCTGAAGGTGTATGTAGTGAATGAAATATTGAGAAGATACTAGTTATCATTGAGCCGATGTCCAGATACACAATACCACCATGCATGGGCTTACCAATCTAAGAATCCATACATGATAATAGCGTTTTAAAAACACCCTCCCAAAGAAACTAACATAGCAGAAATATGGTTTAGATGAATAGTGGAACAGAATATCATGCATGAGCCATATTTAAAGCGCTTGAATAATCCGAGTATGGGTATCAACTAGGATAAATCCATACCAAAAATCACTGAGCCACTCGCATTCCAAAACATGATACAGGAAAGGTGGATGAAATGAAATGATCTATTTAAATAACACATAAGAGAGAGTTACAGACTGTGAAATACCAAAGATCAGAATCCTCTTTAACAGATGGAACTCCTCACTGAGACCCTATGGGCTCTGAGCCTTCATACAAGAGTTCTACAAAATGTATACAGAGAGCCTTTCACTGCATAATTTTCTGATAAAATTTGGATCCCTCAATCATCTGTTCTTAGGGAGTTTTATAGGAGAAACAAAAGCCTAGTAAAAGAAGTAGGTGATGAACATTTAATTGGCCTCATTAAGACAAAATGGCGGAAACATTCGCGCTCATACTGCTGAATGACTATGTTGTGTTGTATGTACTCTACTACCTGCTTTCTGAAATAAATGCACTGGGTGAAAGTCTCTTCAGGAACATGGCAAAGAAGTAAAATCTCATTAAACATTTTGTCCTTTCTTGAAAGAAAATCCTGCTGAAACAAAACCTGGAGGGTATTGTTTCTTGTGAATTGTACCCTCTGCCTTCTAATTTTCAATTTAGGCTTGAAATCCTTCAATGATGATCGTCGAATCCCTCTGATCTCCCACTGATACCCTCTGCCGCAACATTAATATCTTTGATTGCAACATCTATGCTTTGAATGACTCTGGAGGATCTGATAGATTTTTCCCCTGCTTCTTTAATGAAAGCCGTATCATAACAACTTCCCATGCCTTGCTCCATAAATTTTGCCTCTGATAAATGGTCCTTTCTGCGATCTCTGCTTCCATAATGGAACCTGTGAATCATGGCGGTTTTCACCACCAGACAACCCTGTAAAACACGGAACTTAGTTATGAAAGCTATGCATAGGGAGAATGGCTATGGAGGGCGAGGGAACAATAGTGTGGTGGTGGTGAAACAGTGGTTTAATATGAAACAATGATGAAAAGTGCATTGATATGGTATAAACAGCGAACAATAGGTTTGACGGAACAATGCGTATGGATTGTTCGATCATGGTCTGATGGCAGAGATCAACGGCGGAGATGCAACAACAGGATGGTATATGAAATGGGCGATATAAATATGAAACATTTAAACTTTAATGCAAAACACGAAACTCTGGACTATGGAGAAAATACAAAGGAAATGATGAAATGCAACGGAAATGCGATGGGAATGATCGTACGAGGTGGGACCCATACGGAAATCGCAAAATCGCAAAATTGCACGATCGGCCATTTCAAAGTCTGTGATGGCGATGGAGGTGCACGGACCGTCAGATCTGGGAGGGGATGAACAGCTGGAGATCACAGCGGGAGATCGCAATCGTAAGAAGCGGAGGGGCGACACATTACAAGGTTGTGATTTGCAATCGGGGAGGGAATGCGATTAGTGCCCAGGCCATAAGCGCTCGGTCTTGGGCATCGGGCATATGGGGAAGTGGTTTGTGGGTCTTGGCCGAAAGGGGATAGGCCTTATGTATTTTCAAATGTGGGTTCTGCGGCCTTTTATAATGTATGTTGGGGGTGGGAAATGGCAACGGTAGGCAAAAAAAGGACTTGTTTAAGGCAAAAGAGGGGATCTGGAAGGTTTTTAATGGAGTTGCTTGCCAAAGTTTAGCAAGGGGCTAAGATGATCAACAGGGTACGTGTACATGTGTAGATGTAATGTGAGAAATGTAATGTAAACATTTGAAATGCAACATTCAAAAAAGAGGTATAGTAAATAAATATAAATATAAATAAACAAGATGTATGGTAAATAAAAAATAAAGATATGGTAAATAAATAAAAATATAAATAAATTGTAGATATAATAAATAAATTAAACATTTTTTTATACTTACTTTAGAATTATGGTAAATAACTAAAAATATAAATAGACTAGTCTTATGGTCAATAAATAAAACCAATTTTTATATTTACTCCATAAACCTTTTTATATTTACTAAAAAAATGAGGTTTTATTTAGGTGAAACCTATGGGCCAAATACCATGGCCAAATACCATGGAACAAGTCATTATTAATACCATGAGCTAAATACTATGGGTGTAAATAAAAGAGGTATGGTAAATAAATATAAATATAAATAAACTAGGTATGGTTAAAAATAAAACCTTTTTTTATATTTATTCCATACTCTTTATATTTAAGAACACTTACAAAAGATGTTTTATTTAGGTGAAGCCTAAGGGCCAAATAACTTAATATTAATATTAAAAAATTAATACTAATATATATATATATATCTTTTGTAAATAAGAATTTTTTTTTGTAAGTTTAGCAGTGCCTGTTTATTTTCTATTATAAAAAAGGAGCAGGTTCAACATATCAAAACTTGGTGGCCTCAAGGTATGTTGGCCACCTTAAAGCATTAAAATCCATCTGGTATGGAAACAACTTTAGTCTTCTACTAGCAGCTATATCTGATATACTGAAACTGTAAAAAGTAAATGCTCACTACAAAATACATATGGCAAAACCATAGAAAGGACTATGTCAGTCATCCGAAGAGATTCTATTGGAGCTAGATCCTCACGGTTGATCCGAGCATATCCACCTGTTGCATGTTTTGCAACCGATGATCTATGCGGCCAAGACGAACTGATCCATGTTGTTGGGATACCCAGATTTCTTGAATCTCCCTTTTAATATCCTGCAGTGTAGAGGCAACTTTTGGGTCTCCTCCTATTTCCTGAATACTCATAAGAGCCCTAGCCAGAACACATTTTATTGTCCAGTAAGTGTGAATGGACTAGTGAAAGAGGGACAACCTTCCTCTAGTATTACCAGGTTCTTTTATGAACTCCAGTGCCTCTTCCTAGATTTCACTTTCCTCTTTAGTATTTCTTTCTCTTTCCCAACCTACAGTCAAATTCTTGACCTGTGGAGAGTTACCTAGAGAGTATGCATCAAAGAGGTTTTCCATGACCTCCTTTGATTTTCTTCCTCTTTTCCCAATTCGCACTATGGACGTAGGTTGCTTCTGCTTCCCCTTTCCCTTGTCCTCTTTTTTAACAGTTTTAACCATCTTTATATGTTGTTTCCTCTGACAGTGCTGTAGTTATATCTTGGAAAATACTTGAACAACACCTATACAAAATTTATAGAGTCTTGTGTACTGTAACATAGATTCAATACATGTTTTGTAAAAAAAACAATTAAAAGGACCCACAGAAGTGGGTGTTGACTCCTCGCAGTAAATATAGTGAAGCTCGCCTACGATCTCCCTACTGAGGGTAGGGTAGAAGTGCATGGCCAGCCCACGACACTTAGACTCTGATAGGGAAAGAGAAAAGTTGACAGACTTTGGCAGGGAAAGAGACATGTTGACTGACTTTGACACCGATATTTTGAACACCCAGAGACTATGCATGCAAGACTATGAGACTGTGACCCAGAGACTATGCATGCAAGACTAAAATATAAGGTTAGGAAGAATTACCCTTTTCCCCAACAAGAAACCAGGCTTATTACTGAGAGATTGCGGATGTACAGAGACAGAAAGAGGGTAATGTCAAGCCACAGTGTCAAGATAGTCATTATAGGCCATACAGGCTAATTCGTAATTTTGTATATTTTGGGACTGAAGCTTGTCTTTATCTATCATATAACAGGAAAAAGAGGAAATGCAAAAATATAGATTAACCATAGAGACCCGAGAACAAAGATCGTCTGAAATTGAAAACAAACTAGGCGAAAATAACACAATTAGACTTAAAACCCTGACTGGAACTAGAAACATTAGACTTATAACCCCAACTAGAACCAAAAATGAACTAGGCAACAAGAACACAGTTAAACATATAAACCCTGGTAGGTCTGTGCAAACAATGTAACCACAATTCAAGCTAAAGCTATAATTGTTAACTTCACTCAACCTATGAATGTTAAATTGAAAGACTTGCAAGGTCTGAGAGAATTGGAAACCTCTATCAGGAACAGAGTAGGGCGCAACAGAATTCAAATTAGACGAGGCATCCATTGTTAGGAGATATATGACATAACAGGTGTATATTTGTCGTCGCAAAGCTCCAAGCTTGTTCTTGCCCTGTGCACCTGCACCTTTCGCCTAAAACAATGTTACCGATGAAATAGGTAACCGCAATGTTACCTACTTTTTTTGGTAGCATAAAAAGGACCTGATTTTGAAAAGTGGTGATGCAGAATCACCTTCTTCTTTTTTCAGAGCACACTTTTGACACTCTAATATTTTTATTTATAAAGTATGAATATTTGTTTTAAAATGTTAGTGATTTTCATGCTATTTTTGAAACGTATTAATGCAACATCAATTTTTTTTTTTTTAGAGCAGTGATTTTCATGCTAATTTTGAAACGTATTGATGCTGCATCAAGCTTTTTTTTTTAGAGTGGTGATTTTCATATTCGTAATAAAACACAAAACTTAGATAAAAAAATATATATAAAAACAATAAAAAAAAACCAATAAAAATGTAAAAAAAAACCAAAATAGCTCGTAAAAATAAAAAAATTTAAACAAAAATAAATAAATAAAACAAAAATATTTGAAAATTATATCAAAGGAAATGACAAAATTTGAAAAAAAAAACACATAATTTAACGAAAAAAAAATTTTGACCAAAAAAATAAAAAATAAAAACCATCAAAAACATTTTTTTCTAACTTATTAAAAAAACCATATAATAAAAAATATATATATATATATATATATATATATATATATATATATATATAATAAAATAAAAATAAAAAATTAAAATTACAAAATTAAAATTTAGATTAAAAAAAAAATTTTAAAAAGAAAAAATTAAATTTAAAAATTTAAATTAAAAAATAATAATAATAAGAAAAAAAATACAAATTTAAAAATTAAAAAAAAAAACAAATTAAAAAAAAAAAACAATTAAAATTGAAAAAGAAAATTAAAATTAAAAAAAAACTATCATTAAAAAACCAAAAAAATGAAAAAAACCACGTGCAAATAATTAAAAAACAAATATACATAAATTTAGTGTTTTTTTTTTAATTGAAACAATTTATAGATTTTAAAAATGAAAAACTAAATAAACGAAAAAATTAAAAAAAAAAACAATTAAATTAAATTAAAATTTAAAAAATTTAATAAATAAATTTTAAATTTTAAATTAAAAAAAATAATTAATCTATAATATTAAATATTAAAAAAAAATTAAACAAATTGAATTTAAAATAAAAAAATTGAATAAAAATAATAATTTTAAATTTTTTGAAATTAATTTAAAAAAAAAAAAATCAAATTAAAATAAAAATATTAAAAAATAAAAAATAAAATAAAATAAAATAAAATAAAATCAAATAAAAAAATATTATATATATATATATATATTAAAAATTAAAAACAAAAAAAATAAAATAATAACACAGCGCAGCCCACCCGCTGGGCGGCGCCACGGGGGCGGCCCAGCAGGCCTCACGGCCCCCACTAGGCAGAGAGCCGATTCCGAAGACCCGCGCCTGCTGTGCGCCAGGGGCCAGCGGGGCGGCGCCACGGGGGCAGCCCAACTGGCCTCACGGCCGCTCGCCGCCCCCACCACCACCACCCTGTTGTTTTAAAAAAAAAAAAAAAAAATTCAAAAAATTAATTTTCTTTTTAATTTAATTTTTTTTATTTAAAATAAAATTTGTTTTGTTTTTTTTTTGTTTTGTTTTTTTTTTTTTTTTTAATTTTATTATTTTTTTTTTGTTTTAATTTTTTTTTTTTTTTTTTTTGGTTAATAATTTTTATTAAATTTTGCTTTTTTTTTTTAATTGATTTTTTTTTTTTTTAATTTCATAATTTTTCTTTATTATTAAGTTTTACGTTTAGTTTTTTAATATAATTTTATAAAATTTAATAAATTTTGTATTTTTTTTTTAAATTTATTTGGATTTAATCTTGTTTTTTAAATGTTTTACTTTTTTATTAATTTTTTTTTGTTAATTACATAAAAAAAAATTATTTTTTTATTTCAATTAAAATTGTGTGTTTAAAATTAGATTTTTTTTTTTAAGTAAACTTAATTTTTTTAAATTAATTTGTTTTTTAATATATATATATATATATATATATATATATATATATATATATATATATATATATATATATATATATATATATATATATTCCAATTTTCCATTTTTAATTGATTTTTAAAGTTTTTCTTTTAACAATGTTTTTTTTTTTTTCTTTTATATTTAAAATTTATTTGTTTATTCATTTATTTATTAAAATTTAATATTTTTTTTTTTAAATTTAATTTGTTATTTTAATATTAACTTCTTCTTTTTTTAATTTAATAAAATCTGATATATATACATATTTTAATTTAAGTTCATATATATATATTATGTTTTATAATTTAAATTTAATTTATTTTTTTATAGTTTATTTGTTTTCTTTAATATATATTGTTTTAAATTTAATATTTTCATTGTATTTTATTTTTATTTTTTAGTTTTAATTAATTTTTCATTTTTTTACTTTTAATTTGAATATTTTTTTTTAATTTATTAAAATTTAATATATTTCCTTAATTTTTTTTTTTTTTTTTTTTTTTTAATAAGCATTTTCTTTTTCTTTTTTAAATTTAATTTCTATATTTTATTTTTTATAATTTCTTTTTTTATTAACTTTTTTTTTTAATTTAATATTTTTATTTTGTTTTTTATTTTTATTTTTTAGTTTCTATATTTTTTAAAGTTTAATCTTAAATTTTCTTTTTTCCCCTTAAATTTTAGGTTTTTTTAAGTGTTTGAATTAAAATTTTTATTTTGTTTTTATTTTTATTTTTTTTATCTTCATATATTTTTAAATTTTAAGCTGTTAAATGTTTTTATTTTTTTTAATTTATTTTTTTCTTAAATTTTAGGTTTTTTTTAATGTTTGAATTTTAAAAATTAAAAAATGTTATTTCTATTTTTAAAAATGCCAAAAGTATGACACAAATTTTTTTTCGTTATTCTGGCATCAACTTGTTTTGTTTTGAGGGTGTTTTTTCAATCCTTTTTTCAAGAAACAATTTTGTTTTTACCATAATTTTATAAAATGTTGAAATTTGACCTTAAAAAAAAATGAAGTGCGTTCTGGAATACACACTTTTTGCTTTTGGGGTGTTTTTTCATGTTTTTTGAGTCTTTTTGGGCTAGAGTTCCCGTTTTGAGGTCAGGTTACCTATTTGATCGGTAACAGTGTTCTAAACCTTCAACCGGAAAACAATGTAGCTTTTCCTAACCTTGACATTCATTAACCCTTTCACCCAGAGGCGATGTTTCCCAAGTTTTTCTGACAACGTTAGTTGGCCATCACCGAAATCGCTGGCAGTCATAAAAGTTACCGTGGTTATGTACTGTCGCATTGGCCCAATGATGATTTTATTCTCCAGTGACCGTGTGGTGCATGTTACTGCGTGTCACCTCACTTTGTCCTTCACCCACGTGGGACCCCTATCGGGGATTGTAAATAAGATAGTTTTATTCACATAGGAAACATATATTTACATCAGTATCAAAACCAGACATGTATCCAAACCATTGTCTTGCTACATATGTCACTCTAGACTATATTTTTTCCCTCTGGGAATGGTATTATAGGGAAATATACAGAGGGAGGTAGAGCTGTAACCAAAACAAGGATTCTTTCCAAAGAAAAAAAGGCCTTTTGGCCTCGCATTTGAAATTGAACTGAACATATTTGTTAATACATTTGCAAAAATTGGAGAATATTGAACTTGGAATGCAGAGGGCCAGGGGCAAGGTTAAACCATGTCTTCCATCTGGAAGTCATCAACACTAATGGGGTACTCCGGTGTGCATCAGTCGTTGGAACCTTGCTGCAAATTTCCGCTGGAAGAAGGTCCAGTACCTCCAAGGCTAACCTGCCTAGAGAAGTTTTGAGTAACAGATGGATCAACATCCTCAGCCTTGGTCACTGGGTGGATATGGTGAGTCGCGGTTTGGTGCTTTAGGAGAGCATAGTGAGGGGAGCTCTTTTCTATGAACCAACAGTGGTGCACCTCTTCGACATACATGACGAATTTCTCTATAAGAGAGTCGATTTTCCTTTCCAGGATATTATTGTGGTCCTATTGATCTTGCAAAGACAGTGCAAGCATTGTCTTGGTTTGCCAGTGGAGCTCAATGGCGCAGCTAAATAGGTTTTCCCTAGCTCTGGTGAGGGCAGGGTCTAGAATTCACTTGAAGGCCTCATCTACTGTTTCAGTTAGGGTTCTTATATGGATAGACCTTACTTTATCCTCAATTTTCTCAATTCAATCTTTCATCTCTTGGTTGGTTTCTTCAATATATTCCATGGCCACGTTCCTAGCAACAACTTCCGCCCACATAAACGGGGGGTGATTGGGGATTTTCCAACAAGAACCTCAGCCTCTTCCACCTCTGGACTGGAGAGGAGCATTAGACCTACAGGGAGCCATAAGAGCAGTGCTCAGCTGTAGGTACAGGGCCAGAGGCTCAGGTTGTGGAGGAAGGCAGGGGTGGCCGGGTGTGGAAGAAAGGAAAGAAGAGGGCAGCCAGGGAATATGGAGACAGGAGTAAAGGAACTCAAAATGGAATGCGACAGAGGCGGGGAGGTAATGGCTTACATAGGCATGAGGGAGAGAGGCGAGACGAGAGGTACGAAGGGGAGAAAAAACATCTGGGCTGGATCTCGACAGTGGGAAGTAAATGTGACAGATGGAGAGGCCATTCGGGTGGCGAACAAAGGTTAAGATGTAGGCGCTCTCAAACGGACGGAGAGAAACAAGGTTAAGGGAGGTTTGGGTCATGATTGCCTCGAGGGAGGGGAAATGATTGCATGGGAATAGGTTTTGCCTCAGCCGGCACTTCATTGTCCATGATGCTAGAACAGGCTTTTCTAACATCTATCTGATCAAAGGCTTCCCATGATTTGGATAGGAGGCAGGTTTTACTGTTAAATCCCACGTTTTCCAACAAATATGCTAGTTGGTTGGCCTTCCGTCTAACAGCCTGGAAGGTGACACCTTTGGCAAGGCTGATGTGGAGCTCAATCCTTTGAAGTATTTTATTGAGTCTCCAGTTGTCTAAGACCTAGATAGTACTTTTGCCTTGGTGGAGATTTTTACAGTCTTGGGTAGCTACCATGGAATCCCCTTCAACGAATAAAGGCCAGAAGTTTTATTCCCTGGAAATTACCATTCCATAAACTAAGGCTTGAAGCTCTGCCACATTGTTGGTGGAGTGTCTAGGATTTCCATGGTAAATCCAGAGTATTTGGCCTAAATGATCTCTAAAAACACCTTTGAATCCCGCCTTGCCTGGGTTATCTTTTGATGCCCCCATCATAGTTTAATTTGATATAATTGGGTTCAGGAGGTGAGACGAAGGAGCCAGGGGAATATTTTGTTTCAAAGGGGTGTTGTGGATGGATAAGTCTAATAGAGATCAGATGTGGAGATCCTCTCGGGTGGGGGGGTGGGGGTGGGGTGGGTGGTAGGATCATGCAAAATGCCTATGGCACCAGATTCACAGAGAGTTTGTTTTATGGAATGAATAAATTTTTCCTCCTTTTTTTCCTATTCTCTGAAAATTATTGCATTTCTTTCTTTCCAAATGGGCCAACAAATGATTCCTGACAGAAGGTTCCAAGCGAGATTGATTAGTGGATGATTAGAGAAGGAGGTGCACCATTGATCCAAGGAGATGAGAATAGAGGAGGGGTCATTGTCCGTGGAATTGAAGACCAGGAAGGTCCAATTCCATATGTTGGAAGTGAAATGGAATTCATTCAACAAATGATTTGTAGATTCTCCTTCCTTTTTGCAGAGCATACAGATGGAAGGGCCGATGAAGCATCTCTTGATTAAATTATACCAGGTCAGAATTTTTTTAGATTAATACTAATATTATTATTAATTATAATATTCATATTAATATATTATAATATTAATATTATTAAATTTAATAAATCTGGATCTGGGAGGTTTGTCTTTGAGTACACTACATGTAACGACTATCTCAGGTAAACACGTAAACGTAAATGTAAATGTAAATGTAATGTTTAACATTTAATATTTAAAATTTAATCTAATTAATCTAATGTTGACCCTAATGAAAAATCTAGAAAAAGTGCAGAGCATTAATGTCACCAAGTGAAAGAGTTGAACCTGGACCTTCTACAAGCGATCCTGCTAAGAAATCACAAGTCATCCAATGGAAATCAACCATTTATGTTATTTGATGAAATATTTTTACATATATTGTATATTGCAATTTTGAATCAGTGTATTTTCAGTTTTAAAGTTTAAGTCCTCAAGATGACTGAATAGGGTTTAGAGTAGTTTTTAAAAGTAGCTTAAGCATTTTATGGAAGTTAACAATTTTATAATTGTCATCTTTGTAATATCACTACAAAAAATATTTTGGAGAACCATTTGGGGTTCCGAATTTTGACTTCAGAGAGAAAAAGTTGTTGTGTAATGTGTTATCTTTTCTTTAGATTAATAAAATCTTACTGGATGATTCCAATCTGTCTTTTGGATATGATATGTGTTTCTGGGTTGTCTTGGAAAGGTGCTTGGGAGCCTAGATTTTTGTTCTCGGCATTTCTTGAGCCATACATTAGTGTATATATATTATTGTATTTCCCAGTAGTAGTCATTCTCACTTGGACTGTGTTGTAGTAGCTCTCTGACATTTTGTATAGCAGCAACATCTCATGATTGAGGGTGTTTATTCATTGGAGGCTTGTTTGCCATGATTGTGTGAGTTTT
Organism: Pinus albicaulis; assembly: GCA_034641835.2. Lineage (NCBI taxonomy): Eukaryota > Viridiplantae > Streptophyta > Pinopsida > Pinales > Pinaceae > Pinus > Pinus albicaulis. The sequence goes on from CM076569.1 coordinate 587,100,590, forward strand.
TCCTCGAATATATTGCACTTATTTGCTACTGATTTTCTTAATATAATGGCTCCATAATGGTCTCATATACTTGTGTATTGATCTTCACTGCCACTTTCCATTTTTGTGTTCAATATTGTTGCTTTTCCATTTTTGGAATATTACAAACTCAGTCCACCTTTGTTGTTGGGACTGGGTGAAGGAAAAGACTAGGCTGAGGAAAACAAAGAATGGAAGGATGCAGAAAAGAATGTTGGATTCTACCCTCCCGAGGGGACTCCTTCACTGATTCCTTGGGATGTCAGAGAGGCCACTAAGGCATTAAAAGAGATAAAGAAAGAATATTAAGTTGCTCAGAGGATGAACAACCATTTGGTAGGGGGGTGATGATGAGCATTATCATTAGGTACTTTTTAAGGGGTTAATTGTCACCCTTTTACCCTTATTAGTCTCTCTTTCTCACATTTAATTGCATTATGGTCATATGTTGCTTAGTCATGTAGATGGTGTATTAAGGTTTGCCATACTTTGAATGCCTAATGTAGTTTAAATGCAGGATAATCAAGAAAATATGCCATTTTTTCTGAAAATTGCATAATCAAGGCTCAGAGTAGACAACAGGGAGTGATTGTAGGGGGTTGACTACCTATGTAACTCCTAAAGGTAACCAAGGGATCCTAGAGATTCTCCTCCAACAACTTGAAATCAAAGGCAACCAAGCAAGTGGAAGATCAAGTGGAGCCAAGCTCCACTTCTCTCGAGTTCCAAGGAGACAAATCACGTACTTTTTAGGGATTTTTTGGTAGCTACCCTTTAGGATAAATAGGGCAGAGCAAGAGCTCATTAGGATTTTATTTTTGGAGATAGATAGAGCACTCTTAGCTCTTGTAATGGACATTTGTGACTTTCATATGTTATGTAGCAAAATTGGTTATGAAATAAAATGAGTATTCAGTTTCTTCTTCACTAAGTTAGTTTCAGGGAGCTGAGCTTGTGCGTTAGGGCCCAATCCATTGGCCTCAGTCTCTCTTATGTATTTGTGTTTACCTTTTATGTTGATGTAGTTAGTTTTCTTACATTTCATATTGTTGTATTTGGTTTGCTTCCATTCCATGTTGTTGTCATTAGTTTCCTTACCTTTCATGTTGCAGTAGCATAGAAAACTCTAAAACTGTGTGTTAAAGCCTCTGTCTCTCAACTCTTCCATTAGGGTTTGAGGATGGTAGATCTTCACCACAAACCCAAATTTGCTTTCAGTTTATGATTTCTTGGAAAACTTAGATAGGTTTCTTTTTTTGTCATGAACACGTTGTAGATGCAGACTTAGTTTTATGTTTTTAAGTGAATAGGTAGGTTTTCTTAAATTCAACTCATCTTTTCCACCATTTTCATAATAGAGTTGTCAATGATAACTGCATGACGAGGTAGTTTTCTTGTAGGTTTGAGTAGAGCAACAGAGGATGACTCCACCAACATCATTAGCTTCAGTTGCCACCCCTCACCAACCAACTTCCAACCAAATCTCCTTCAACCCGGTTTTGGACATCTCCATCACAATACCAAGAGCCACCTTGGGGGTGAAATACATGCTTTGAGAGAAGTTATGAGCTTGAAAAAAGGGTTGGCTGCCTTCAATACAACTAGACACACCTTAATTTCACCTCTACTACTCGTTTCCTCACTATTTCTGGCCTCAAACTACCCTCAGTCTGTTTCCTGTAGCATTTTAGGACATCCTGTAGCACTACAGGAAATCCTGTAGAAGATCCTATAGCAGTGCCAGTCAATCAATTATTCAGCCCAAAACCTCTCTTTCACCTCATCTAGACCTAGAAAAACCTCCAAGAAACCTTCAGTTCTAAAACCATGAGTCCAAGACCCTCTTAGGTCACCTCAGCGCCTCCTTCTTTTGCTAGAAAATAGAGTTTTTTACAAGAATAGTTAGCTCATTGATAGATGCATTGTTAAGCATAGCAGTTAAGAATGAGATAGATATATTTCAATCAGTAATTTGGTTCAGCATGTGTGCCTAGATTAGTTTCCCTTTCTTCAAGTTCAATTCATAAATTTAAATCATGAATGCCACTTAGTTTAACTTTATTTCTTGCATTAGTTTAAGTGTGGATTTCCTTTCTTACAGATAGCTAGATGAGTCTTTATGATCTAGAATATTTTCTTGTCTTGATGATAAAGTAATGGTCATGAGTTATTTTCAGTCTTAGTTTTCATTAATAAGTTTTACAAACTTCATATCCTAGAAGTAACCCTAGCTATAGAACCTCATCGTATAACTGAGAAGAGGTTGGCATGAGTAGAATGCATCTATTCTGTATATAGCACTGTCATCTCCAATCTTGTATGAACCTCAGGTTGATAAAGTAAAGTAGAGTAGCCTCTGGGAGTTGCAGAACTCTTGGTGAAATACTGTGGTCACTCTGCATGGTAGAAGGTATGTCTAATTTTTCTATGGATTTCGATTTCTGTGAACATTGTGTATATGGGAAGCAGAATCGGGTGAGTTTTCCTTCTGGTGCTAAGAGGGCAAACAAGATATTAGAACTTGTGCACAGTGATGTGTTTGGGCCTGTGTCAGTTCCATCACTGGGAAAGTCTGTGTACTATGTCTCATTTATAGATGACTTCTCAAGGAATACATGGATATATTTCCCTAAGAAGAAATCTAAAGTCTTTGACAAGTTTAAATAATTTAAGGCTCTGGTGGAAAATCAGATAGAGAAGAAGATCAAGGTGTTGAGGATAGATAATGGTGGATAGTTCTCCAGGAAGGAATTTGAAGAGTTCTGTAAGAAGTGTGGTATACTACGACATAAGACTTCTCCATACACACCTTAACAAAATGGAGTTGTAGAAAAAATGAACAGGACATTGATGGAAAAGGAAAGAAGCATGCTTAGTGGTGCCAGGTTATGACAATAATTATGGGTAGAGGCAATAGATACTGCATGTTACTTGGTTAACAGATCAACTTCATCATCGTTGGAGGATAAGACTCCACATGAGGTATGGACTGGTAAGAAACCCTCTCTTTCACATTTGAGGGTATTTGGTTGTGACACATATGTACATGTTTTAAAGGAGAAAAGAACCAAGTTGGAAAGTAAATTTGAAAGGTCCATCTTTATTGTATAGTATGACAATAAAAAGAGGAAGCTTTGGAACCCAAAAACAAGGAAGGTTGTGTACAACTGAGATGTGGTGTTTAGAGAAGTGAAATATCTTATTAAACATGAATTCCTACCAAAGGAACCTGAGAAGATAGAGTTTGAACTAAAGGAGGAGGAATTAGACTCTACAACAAAACAAGAATTAGAAGAGGAAGATCCACAAACTCCAGTTTTGAGAAGATCAGATCGAGAGGGAAGGAATCAATAAAAATATAGTCCCTCTTCTTTTAGTTCAAATTTTGATTTATCTACTAGTGATTATGATCCCATAACTGTTAAGGAGGCAGAGGAGTCAGAGGATGGAAAATTCTGGAGAGAGGCCATGGTTGATGAAATGTCATTTTTGGAAAACAATGAGGCTTGGGATGTGGTGGAGTTGTCGACTTGAAGGAAACCCATTGGCATAAAATGGGCGTTTAAGAAGCAGATGAATGCATAAGACAAGGTGGAGAAATACAAAGCTCGCCTAGTAGCAAACAGTTATTCCCAGGTGCCGAGAATTAATTTTAGTGATATTGTTTCACTTGTTGTGAAGTTAGCTTTTGTTAGATTACTTTTATCTGTTACTGTTGCTTTTGATTTTGAGGTAGAATAGATGGGTGTCAAGACAACATTTCTTCACAGGGATCTGAAAGAAGAGATCTACATGAAGCAACCAGAAGGCTTTGCGGTGAAGGGTAAGAAAGAACTAGTATACAGGTTAAAAAAGACTATGTATCAGTTAAAACATTCACCAAGGATGTGGTATCATAAATTTCATACATATGTACTGAAAATTGGCTTCACAAGAAGAAAAGAAGATCACTATGTGTATTTTAAATTAATTGGTGACCATTTTATTTATTTGGTCTTGTATGTCGATGATATGTTGTTGATTGGAAATGACAGAAATTATCAAAGATTTAAAGACCCAATTGTCCTCCAAATTTGACATGAAGGATCTTGGTGCTGCAAACTATATTTTGGGCATAAAAATTAAATGATGTCGGGCAAAGAGGAAGTATGTTGAGACAATATTGCAGAGGTTTAATATGTCGGATAGTAAACTGGTGAAGGTTCCTATTCCTGTAGGTGTAAAATTATCTGTTGATTAGTGTCTTAAGACACAAGAAGAGAAAGAGGACATGTTCCATTTTCCATATGCGAGTGCAGTTGGCAGCCTGATGTATGCAATGGTTTGCACCTAACCAAACATTACACAAGTAATGGGAGTACTGAGCAGGTTTATGTCGAAAGTAGGGAAAGAGCATTGGACAAAAATGAAGCGGGTTTTTAGGTATTTGTGTGGCACTAGTGATTATGGTTTGTGTTACCAAGGAAGACCAGGATTGGAAATTTTTTTGGAAATTTGTGGCTTTGTTGATGCAAGTTGGGTTGGAGATATGGATCAAAGAATATCTACAACTGGGTATGTGTTTAACCTATTTGGAGGAGCATTTAGTTGGATGAGAAAAATACAGTCTGTAGTGGCTCTTTCAACTAAGGTGAGGCCGAATACATGGCAACCACTCATGCAAGCAAGGGAGCAATTTGGTTGTAAATATTGTGTTCAAGTATGGGTTGTCATGAAGAAGCTATATGATATACCGGTGAGAACTAAAGTGCGCTTTGACTAAGAAACCCCGTTTATCATTCAAAGAAAAGCACATTGATTCAAAGATTTGGCCTCTTGTGAGAGATATGGTTGAGGACATAAATGTGTTGCTGGTAAAGGTGGACACTTTGAAGTATGTTGTAGATGCATTGACAAAGTCTGTGAGCACTGAGAAGTTTTCTTGGTGTAGAGAAACAATGGACTTTGCAAGTCTGGACCTATGACTAAGCTCTCATGTGACCCCCTTTGTGGAAAGAAAACAACAAGTGGGAGAATGTTGGGTGAGTGTTATATTCTTTCCACGATTAGCGCCATGCACTGTACGTTGCATTGGGCGCATCGGGGGGGTCACACAAGGGGCGGCAGCACCCCTTGTCAGGGGGTTTGCAGAGGGGCGATAGCCCCCCTACACGGGTCCAGGGTAGTGCCCCAAGATTTTTTTTTGAAGCGCCATCAAAGAAGAGCCACGGAAAAAAAATTTGGTCCTTATTTTCTGGTCGGCAGACCCAACCATGGTTTTGTGCATGGGTTTGCACATGGTTTTGGGGCATGATGGTTTTCGGCCCCTGGTATTTTGTAGATCCAGTCAAGGGAGCTACGATTATGTTCTAATCCAGGGTTAATGGATTAGGGTTTATGTATGCTTCGGCATGTATATACATGTGTTGTAACACTAAAAGGAATATAATGAAAAATCAATTTGGTAGTCCCGGTTTTGGGATCTAGGGGAAATCTCTGTGTATATTTATTTTATGTTCTCACCATTGTATATTTTTTGTTTTAAGAATTTGTTTGTAGGTAATTTCTCTACAGAGTTAAAACCTACAAAAACTAGTGCAAGCCATAGCCCAGAGGTAACAATAGTGTTCCAATATTAAAATATGTTTCTAGCACAATTTGTTTAAGCCTAGCTTCACATCTTCCTCTATTCAAGTTTGTATCATTGCTAATTTAATCATAGTGTGAGATTAATTAATACTTCTTCAAGATAATCTAAAGTGCTACAAATAATTTTTTTATGTTGCATTCCCTTCTCTTCCCCTACAATTCTTGCTTGGCTTTGTATCTAGTGACAAGAACTTACTATTAGATAAATTCATTGTTAGTTAATTATAATTTCTAAAAAATTTAGAGAACTTCAAAAACCTAACTATGCCCATATCATCAATCAATTTAACTTTGATGTTATTAAAAATAAATTAACAATATTACTTTCAAAATCTTCTTTACATCCCATGGTATTAATAAATATGGTTGAATTATATATATATATATATATATATATATATATATATATATATATATATATATATATATATATATATATATATATAACTTAAAAGTGTGTCATGTGCGATTTTTATGTCTATGTCCGTGTTCTTGATATTTAATGAAATCGTTCTTGGTGTTTTTTATGAGCATTTTTTTCAAAGGCAAGGACCATGTTACTCACAATCTTTTTTTATCATTATTTTGAATGAAGTACACTGTTTTTCATTTAAAAGTAAATTATATGAATGCTCTAAGATCTTTTATAAATGGAAAAATATTACTGCATTAAAATTCACCATATAACTAATCTTCTTTCAAAATTCCTAAAATCTTCTATAAATAGAAAAATATTACTGCATCAAAATTCACCATATAACCAATCTTCTTTATTTTGAAAAAAATACAATATTATTCATAAAAATATAATTTATACAAATGTCATAATACTCTTCAAAAAATAAAAAAAACCCCATTACACCAAAATTCTCTATAGAATCAATCAATTTATTTTGAAAGAGATACACTATTCCTCATGAAAATATTTATACAGTGATCATAAAGCCTTAAAAAAATAGACAAAACCTTATTGCACTAAAATTCACTATATGACCTAACTATAACTTATGCAAATGTTCCAAGACCCTCTACAAATAAGAAGAGCTCATTACACCAAAATTCACCGTATAACCAATTTTCTTCCCAAAATTCACCATATAGCGAGTTTTCTTTCTTTTGCAATGCTTGCAAGTACTGCAAGTACTTTGTTCTGATTTCTTTTGCGCCTGTTGACATTGATACCACCTGTACCAAATTTGTGTTTGCCGGCACATTTACCTTTGGACAACCATAAACTCTGATTCTAAATCTCGAATCCTTCAAATAAGTAGCTGGCAAGCTCTTCAACTCTGGACAATTCATTATATTAAATTCTTCAAGAGAAGGCATTGCAACCCCCTCTAATCCTGGCACCTCCTCTAAGTTTTGTAATTCTGGCAGCTCCTCTAACTTTTGTAATCCAACCAATGAAAATATCTTCAAAGAAGGAAATGCATCTCTCCCACCAAATTCATCTGGAAATTTCGTTACCTCAGGGCAAAGAATAATCTCCAACTGTCTTAAATTTTGGAGTTTGTGTAAATGTTGAAAATCTTTCAACTTACCGCACTCATAAAATTTAAGATACGTCAAATGTTTTAAATTGGTAACATCATGGGGTAGACTTTCCATCTCGGGGAGTGCCAAGAGGAGGGTGTCCAATTCAGTCATACTCCCTAGTGTCCCCTCTCTGATAGTTTGTTTAGCGTTGTTCTGCAGAGCCAGAGCAAACTTTTTAAGTTGTATCAGATCAAATAAGCTATGAAGAGAAGCCACTTTTTTGCGTCTGCTACTGGGAGTTTCTGTCAACTTGTTGCATCCATCCAGATACAGGTATTGCAAAGACAGGAGTCCCGAGATGTTGCAAGGCAGATATTGCAACTCTGTGCATCCACGAAGGCTCAGATACCTGAGGGATCTCAACAAATGAATGTCAGTGGGTAATTCTTCGATGAGAGTGAAGCTAACATCAAGGATCTCGAGGTATCCAAGAGATATAAGAGATTTAGGGAGTCTTTTGATCGGCATGCCGGATAACTTCAGGCATCTTAACTGCTTCAAACAGCCCACACCCTCTAGCAATGAGGCGGCTGACGTCCCACTCAAATCCGGCACCTTGAGAGACAGCGTACTGCCGAACATTTTTTGTGAAATTATTTTCAATTCTTTGTTTTGAGAAATCACCAATGAACACATTGAATTTGAAGGGGAGGAAAATTGCGGAAAAGAACTCAATTTGTTGCCACTCAAGAAAATCCGTTTGATCTTTGAAGACCCATCATTCTGCAAATCCTCCAAACTGTTATCCACACAATCGTAGAAATTTTCCTCCTCCTTAGCAATTAGGATTGCCCAATCATGCACAACTTTGAGCATCCTGAAGCAAAGCACGCGCCCACAAGCGTCTCTGGCCGTGGGTTCAATCAAACAACGTTCTGCTAACAGGTCGAGATAAATCCTTCCCAGCTTAAATGGGTCCTGCATCCTCAGGCAAACTGGGCGCCCTTCAGTGTTTCTTATCATTGGTTCAATCAAGCGACAATCTTCTGAAATTTTGTGTGGAGGATCATGCTTTGGCACTTTCCTTGCAAGGAGACCTTTCCTTGCAAGGAGACCTTCTCCGATCCACAAGGGAATCACCTCCTGGGCATCAATAATTGCATCTTCTGGAAAGAAAGCAGCTATGTACAGAAAGCACAAACGCAAATTAAAATCCTCGTTGCCCAGTGCGTCCAAACTTAACCTTAAGCAAGCATTCAAGGGTTGCCCTGTTTCTTGGATCGATCTTGACCCCCTGCTTGTTGTTGTGTCTTGGGTCGGTCTTGGTCCACTGCTTCCTGTTGTTTCTTGGGTCGCTGTTGGCTCACTGATTTCTGTTCTGTTCTCTTGGGTCGCTGTTGGCCCACTGCTCTCTGTTGTGTCTTGGGTCGCTCTTGGCCCGCTGTTTTCTGTTGTATCTTGGGTGGCTTTGAGCAGGCTGTGAGCCCATTCCCACTGCTGCGGATGAGTACTGCCGGCCATTGCCCTCCCCACGACTTTTATTGCCAGGGGAAACCCTCCACACTTCTCACACACAAGCTTTGCCAAGTTTTCCACATCAGTGTTGGAGGGCACATTTCCTTTATTATAAGGAAATGCATGATGTTTAAATAACTCCCAACTGTCATCTCTGTTCAAGGGCGGGATTGTGATTGAGTACTCATCTGCAATTCCATTGGGGTCCCTGTAACTGGCAATAACTTTGGAATTGCTGTGTTCACTTACAGACTGGCTTATACCCAGTTCCTCCAACAATCTTGTGGCATTATTTTCACAAACATCATCTAAAAACAACACAAACCTGCTACTCCCCTTCAGTTGCTGATTCAACCATTCTTTCTCTTCGTCTTCTTTTTCGATGTCTTTAATCAAATCTAAACTATTTTTTTGTATGGCTATTTGCTTACAGAGTGAGAGTTTATTCACAGGACTTGAAAAAGAAAAATTTTGCGAAGCAGTGAGCCAGAGTATTAAACCCTTTCTAAAATGAGTGCGTACCTCTTCGCTTTTGAAGACTGTCTTGAGAAGCAGAGTTTTTCCGGATCCACGGTTGCCAAACACGCCAATGTTCTTAGCCTCTACATCATGTATCAGCAACTCCTGCAGATTTTCAAGGGCTTGACTTTGTCCCACTATGTATGGTTCCTTGTTTTCTATTGTGCAATTATCTAGTGCATCTCCCATTTCTGACAATGCAGTGAAAACAGTATCACTGACCCTCAAGTTCTTCCTTGCTGATTTGGCAGTCGTTGCAGAAGAAGCCAATGCTTCTACGCGGTCCTTAGTCTGCCCAAGTCCCTCCAGGACCTTCTGAGTCTCTACCACTTGGCCTTCTGGAACTCGGACAAGTAAAGGAGACAATGCTAGATGCTCTCTAATATCTTTATTCAAATCGCAAATCTTCTTTCTAAGTTGAAAACCAGAAAAAATAGCGCGGGACTCTGGTATTGAGCAGTGTTGCACATTTTTTGAAGCTCGAAGGAGAAGATTGTCCAGCGTATTAAGCCATCCGTTGACAGCTGAAGCCCTATCTTCTTTAACTTTTTCAGTTTTGAATACCAAGCGATTTTGCTGGATGTGCAGAATGGTAAGCTCGATGCTCATTACCAGTTCTTTCAGAACTGCCAATTCTTTCTTACAGCGATTACAGCGATTGGCGATATGCATATGCTGAAGTATATGCTGGATTGTCATGTGTATGGCCACACCAATAAATCCAGAGATGATACCCCGATCAGACTCCATATCTCTCCCCACACCAATAAATCCAGAGATGATACCCCGATCAGACTTCGTATCTCTCCCCACACCAATAAATCCAGAGATGATACCCCGATCAGACTCCATCTCTCCCCGACAGAGAGAGTATATGCAATCGCTTTATAACACAACTAAACAGTCCTCACACAGGTGGGTATATCTTCAAAACTCTCACAAATACTACACCTTGACACCAATCAACAGTAACACAACTGCATACAAAAGAGCAAAAACTCAAGATATCAACCACTACTGCGGACAATTTCCAAACTGCTATCTCACACAAAAATGAGAAGTCAGAGCAAGGTAGTGAATATATATATATATATATATATATATATAGATATAGCCTCAATGAATATGTGACAGAAGTCCAAATTTCCGCGTATTTTCCATGTCTTTCATTTCACGTTTGGAAAACAAAGGAAACGAATAACTGCTACGGATGATGAATAGCATTATTCCAATTGCAGAAAGTAAAGTAAATTGTCATAATAATTCAATTCCGTCTCTCCGAGGTCAAGAACAAACATGAACTCGCTCCCTCCCAAGGTTAAGAACCGGGCATCGTTGTTTTGAAAGTTATTGCGAGGCCCATTTCGTGTGCCACGCATCTTTCTTTTGAAACGCTAATCCGGGGCCACCTTCCCAAATAAAGAGGAAGGCATATTTTTCCCAAATAAAGAGGAAGGCATATTTTTATGCTTGGCAAGTATATTAAACGTAATTTGAGTAGATTTAAGGGTTAATAATATGTTTTTTTAAAGAGATTATTGGGTTTAAATTTAAAGTGACTAAAATATGTATATTTATGTAGATTTTAGTAGTTTAATAGTTACATTAAAGTGAGTTTTTTGTTTTTCAAATAAAAGAGTTTCATACATTAATTTGGTATTTGGTTTTGAAGCTGAAAGTGTTTTATACACTAATTTGGTATGTGGCTTTGAAGTTGGTTCTTTGTCGTGCAAACAAGAGAGTCTCGTACACTAATTTGATATCTACCTTTGAAGTGACCTTAAAATTAAATTATTATTATTATTATATTGTGTAAAGATAGTCCCTTGTCCCACAAATAAGAAGCTTCATCTTGACCTTGATCTTAAAATTAAATTATTATTATTATAATTATTAGTGTTCGTGATAGAAATAATTCTAACAATTGTTAATATTTTTGATAAATTATCAATAAGAAAATCTCAAACACCAATTTGATATCTAATTTGGTAGTGATCTTAAAATTAATTTGTTATTATAATATTATATAAAAATAATCCCTTGCCCCACAAATAAAAAGATCTAACTTAACCTTAATCTTAGAATTATATTATCATTAACATTATATTATGTAAATATATAATTATTAGTGTTGGTGACAGAGATTATTTTAACAATTATTAATATTTTTAATAAGTTATTAATAAATTTGAAAAAAAAACACTTGACATCTTTGAATTTAAAAAAATTAAAAAATAGTAATAAAATTATTTATTAGAAAAAAATATTTTAAAAATATCAAGAATAAAGAGATTATTGAGGTGGACATAAAGTACTTATTGAGGTGATATTAATACTCTAATTGATAGTCCTTTCCCATGGTGGTGTCTATATTCTTTGTTTTGTAATGGTTAGTATGAGATGAAATGAAAAATCATGGTCATCTAATTTTTAAATATTTCAATTAATGTTATTGTATTTTTTTTAAGTTACAAAAGGTTATTATTGGTTTTTTAATTAGGCTTTTTGTTTTTATGGTATATGTACCTATTCTTATGAGCCCTTTTCAAAATAAGATTATACAATCAAATTTTCTATCCATCATTATTAGTTTACTATTATCTATGGATCATTATTAATTTATTAATAATATAAATTGTAAAGTTTAACTTTGAAAAATAAATATTATTAAAAAAAAAAAAAAAACTAACTTATTTTTCTAAACATTTTATTACATCATAATTTAAGTATTTTATTACAACTTTTACAAAAATATTAATCCATGTAAATAATAATCTCCTAAAAATTTTGTATCTCATCGATCTTGAATGCATTTGCAGAATATAAATATAACTCCATGTAAATAACACTTCACATAAATGTGAAAAAGTAAGCCTGAATGTGTTTCTCACATCAATCAATCTTATATATCAGTTTATGTATATATCTCACACGTATTTAATCTCCATTTTCTTGGAATAAGCAATCAGGTGCATTTAAAATCGTGGTGTTGGATGCAAGGAGCTCACAATGAAACTTGAGCATCTATTCAAGCCTATAGTTGCCAATTGACATAGTGGTCTATGGATAATGCAAGTTGTAATGTTTATGTCATGTTTTGTAATATATGTTTTTTAATGTTTATGTCAAGTTTATATATATATATAATTGATTTATGATTTTGTAAAGATAATTTTTATATGTTATTTTTTATTATTATTATTATTTAATGGTAAAACTAGATACTAAAATGATGTATAAAATTTTCTACTTAAAAGCAGCAACATCAATTTAACTAGTAAATCCATTAACATTACACCATACTTGAAATAAAAAAAATAAAATTATTAACATAAAACCGTGCTTCGAAAAACCAACAGTGCATAGGTTTCCAAGTAGGATAAGGTTTGACGTTCATCCTAGACGCATACCAACTCCCGTCCATTCGAGTATTATTCTCTCCATCTGAAGTGGTGGCTGAATAAATAATTTGACATAATTTCATTATTTTGATTCCGGATTTCGGAGAAGCAATCTATCCATTGGTTATGTGAATGGAAATTGCTGTCAATAAATTTAAGGTATTTCATATGCTCCAATACAACATTTCACAAATTTTGGAGCTCAAGTCCATTTACCATAAATTGTGTGTCTTAGTCTCCTCTCATGTGTTATTCAGATGCACATTCAGTTTCCTATCAAATTTAATGTCCATTTCCTTTATTTAATTTGAATGCAATTAAATAATGTAGTGAAAGGCGAAATGGAATGCAGAGTAGCCAGTTAAACTCTTATTGATTGTCAATATGGATAAGATAAACTCTTACTGATTGCCAATAAGGAATCCTTCATTGTATTTATTTTTAAACTTCTAAACAGCATACAAATTTTCAAAGTGGAAGAGAAATATTAGCTTATTTACACCTGTCTCTCTTCCATTTTAAACCCAGGGAATAGTGATACTCCATGTCTCACAATTGAAAATGGTTGTCAAAGAAAACTACGCAGATAAGAAGTATATGGTTTAATGCATATTGATTACCATTTCCATTGTGATTTCATATTCTCCCATTGAAAATCCAAATTCGTATTTCAGACCGGTACCTCGTTTAAATTCTTGTGTGAAACATCGATACAAAGTTGCTAGATTCACTAGCGATCGAGAAAGCCACCATTCTTACTACAGCGAACCTCGTTCTCGAGCGCCCTGGATACAAAGTGTAATTTGCTATATTAAAATTACGGGGGTTGAGGTTGACTTGAATCACGCTACCACAGGATGAAACTAGATAGATTAAATACACAAGCCAATTTGGTTGGGACTAAGCTTACTCACTAGCTTATTATTTTTTGTGCTAACTATGTCATTTTTTTAGGTGCTAATTTGCAACTCTAGTATAGGGTATATGTCATAATCTTTTTGCCTTCGTCGGTTTCTTTCTGCCGGTATATATGGGGCATCATATATTGTAACTGATTGCATTATCTATGCTCTATAATCTGCGCTATTCGTACAGTGCTGCTATGCACTGTATCATCATGTAATATGTACTGTTTTACATATCTTAATATATAAAACAACGTTTTTTTCTTTCCGAAAAAAAAAAAAATAGGGTATATGTCAGACCCAGTGTAAGGTATATGTATACATGTGTAGATGTAATGTGAGAAATGTAATGTAAACATGCAACACATGTATAGTAAATAAATAAAAATATAAATAAACAAGATGTATGGTAAATAAAAAATAAAAATATGGTAAATAAATAAAAATATAAATAAATTGTAGATATAATAAATAAATTAAACATTTTTTTATACTTACTTTAGAATTATGGTAAATAACTAAAAATATAAATAGACTAGTCTTATGGTCAATAAATAAAACCAATTTTTATATTTACTCCATAAACCTTTTTATATTTACTAAAAAAATGAGGTTTTATTTAGGTGAAACCTATGGGCCAAATACCATGGCCAAATACCATGGAACAAGTCATTATTAATACCATGAGCTAAATACTATGGGTGTAAATAAAAGAGGTATGGTAAATAAATATAAATATAAATAAACTAGGTATGGTTAAAAATAAAACCTTTTTTTATATTTATTCCATACTCTTTATATTTAAGAACACTTACAAAAGATGTTTTATTTAGGTGAAGCCTAAGGGCCAAATAACTTAATATTAATATTAAAAAATTAATACTAATATATATATATATATCTTTTGTAAATAAGAATTTTTTTTTGTAAGTTTAGCAGTGCCTGTTTATTTTCTATTATAAAAAAGGAGCAGGTTCAACATATCAAAACTTGGTGGCCTCAAGGTATGTTGGCCACCTTAAAGCATTAAAATCCATCTGGTATGGAAACAACTTTAGTCTTCTACTAGCAGCTATATCTGATATACTGAAACTGTAAAAAGTAAATGCTCACTACAAAATACATATGGCAAAACCATAGAAAGGACTATGTCAGTCATCCGAAGAGATTCTATTGGAGCTAGATCCTCACGGTTGATCCGAGCATATCCACCTGTTGCATGTTTTGCAACCGATGATCTATGCGGCCAAGACGAACTGATCCATGTTGTTGGGATACCCAGATTTCTTGAATCTCTCTTTTAATATCCTGCAGTGTAGAGGTAACCTTTGGGTCTCCTCCTATTTCCTGAATACTCATAAGAGCCTTAGATAGAACACATTTTATTGTCCAGTAAGTGTGAATGGAATAGTGAAAGAGGGACAACCTTCCTCTAGTATTAGCAAGGCCTTTGATGAACTCCAGTGCCTCTTCCTGGATTTCATTTTCCTCTTTAGTATTGCTTTCTCTTTCCCAACCGGCAATCAAATTATTGACCTATGGAGGGTTACCTAGAGAGTATGCTTCAAAGAGGTTTTCCATGAACTCCTTTGATTTTCTTCCTCTTTTCCCAATTCGCACTATGCACGTAGGTTGCTTTTCCTTCCCCTTGCCCTTGTCCTCTTTTTTAACTGTTTTAACCATCTTTATATGTTGTTTCCTGTGACAGTGATGTAGGTATATCTTGGCGAATACTTGAACAACACCTATACAAACTTTATAGAGTCTTGTGTACTATAACAGAGATTCAATACCTGTTTTGTAAAAACAACAATTAAAAGGACCCACAGAAGTGGGTGTTGCCTCCTCGCAGTAAATATAGTGAAGCCCACCTACAGTCTCCCTGCTGAGGGTGGGGTAGAAGTGCATGGCCAACTCGCAACACTTCGACTCCGACAGGGAAAGAGAAAAGTTGATAGACTTTGGCAGGGAAAGAGACATGTTGACTGACTTTGACACCCATATTTTGAACACCCAGAGACTATGAATGCAAGACTACAAGACTGCGACCCAAAGACTATGCATGCAAGACTGCAATCTAAGGTTAGGAAGAATTACCCCTCGCCCCAACAAGAAACCAACCTTATGACTGAGAGATTGTAGATGTACAGAGACAGAAAGAGGGTAATGTCGAGCCGTAGTGTCAAGATAGTCATTATAGGACATACAGGCTAATTCGTAATTCTGTAGATTCTGGGTCTGAAGCCTATCATTATATATCATATAACAGGAATAGGAGGAAATGTAAAAACAGAAATTAACCACAGAGACTCGAGAACGAAAACTATCTGCAACCGGAAACAAACTAGGTGACAATAACACAATTAGAATTAAAACCTCGACTGGAACCAAAAACATTAGACTTATAACCCCAACTGGAACCATAAATGAACTAGGCAACAATAACACAGTTAAACTTATAACCCCTGGCAGGTCTGTGCAGACAATGTAACCACAATTCAAGTAATTGTTAACTTCATTCAAGCTATGAATGTTAAATTGAAATCCTTGCAAGGTCTGAGAGAATTGGAAACATCCATCCGGAACAGAGTAGGGTGCAACAGAATTCAAATTAGATGAGGCATCCATTGTTAGGATCTATATGACATAACAAGTGTATATTTTTCGTTGCAAAGCTCCAAGCTTGTTCTTCTCCTCTGCACCACCACCTTTTGCCTGAACCTTCAACCGAGAAACAATGCATCTTTTCCTGACCTCGACATTCATTAACCCTTCACCCGATGGTGCTGTTTCCCAAGTTTTTCTGAAAACATTAGTTGGCCATCACTGAAATCACTGGCAGTCATAAAAGCTGGCGTGGTTATGTATTGTTGCGTTGGCCCAATGCCGATTTTATTCTCCAGTGACCGTGTGGTGCACGTTAGTGCGTGTCACCTCACTTTTTCCTTCACCCGCATGGCACCCCTATCGGGGATTATAAATAAGATAGTTTTATTCATATAAGAAACAAATATTTACATCAGAATCAAAACCAGACATGTATCCAAACCATTGTCTTGCTACATATGTCACTCTGGACTATATTTTTTCCCTCTGGGAATGGTATTACAGGGAAATATACAGAGGGAGGTAGAGATGTAACCAAAAGAAGGATTCTTTCCAAAGAAAAAAAGGCCTTTTGGCCTCGCATTTGAAATTTAACTGAACATATTTGTTAATACATTCGCAAAAATTGGAGAATATTGAACTTGGAATGCAAAGGGTCAGGGGCAAGGTTAAACCACATCTTCCATCTGGAAGTCATGAACACTGATGGGGTACTCCGGTGTGCATCTGTCATTAGAACCTTGCTGCAACTTTCCGCTGGAAGAAGGTCCAGTACCTCCAGGGCTAACCTACCTAGAAAAGTTTCGAGTAACAAATGAATCAACACCCTTAGCCTTGGTCATTGGGTGGAGATGGTGAGTCACGGTCCGGCGCTTTAGGAGAGCATAGTGAGGGGAGCTCTTTTCTATGAACCAGCGGTGGTGCACCTCTTCGACATACATGATGAATTTATTTGTAAGAGAGTTGATTTTCCTCTCTAGGATATTATTGTGGTCCTGTTGATCTTGCAAAGCCAGTGCAAGCATTGTCTTGGTTTTCCAATGAAGCTCAATGGCACGGCTAAATAGGTTTTCCCTAGCTCTGGTGAGGGCAGGGTCAGGAAACCACTTGAAGGCCTCATCTACTGTCTCAGTTGGGGTTCTTCTGTGGATAGACCTCACTTTATCCTCAATTTTCTCAATCCAACCTTTCATCTCTTGGTTGTTTTCTTCAGTATATTCCATGGCTACGTTCCTAGCAGCAACTTTCGCCCGCGTAATCGCAGGGTGATTGGGGATTTTCCAATGAGAACCTCGACCTCTTCCACCTATGGCCTAGAGAGGGGCGTTAGATCTACAGGGAGCCATAAGAGTAGCGTTGAGATGTAGGTACAAGGCCAGGGAATCAGGTCGCGAAGGAAGGCAAGGGTGGCCGGGTGTGGAAGAAAGGAAAGAAGAGGGCATCCAGGGAATATGGAGACAGGGGTAACAGAACTCAAAATGGAATGAGACAGAGGCGGGGAGGTAATGGCTTATATAGGCGTGAGGGAGAGAGGTGAGATGAGAGGTACAAAGGGGAGAAAAGATGTTTGGGCCGAATCTCAACAGTGGGAAGTAAATGCGACAAATGGAGAGGCTATTCGGGTGGCTGAAAAAGGCTAAGCCATAGGCGCTCTCATACGGATGAAGAGAAACGAGGTTAAGGGAGGTTTGGGTCATGATTTCCTCGAGGGAGGGGAAATGATTCGATGGGAATAGGTTGTGCCTCAACCGACACTTCATTATCCATGATGCTAGAACAGGCTTTTCTGACATCTATCTGATCGAAGGCTTCCCATGATTTCGATAGGAGGTGGGTTTTACCGTTAAATCCCATGTTTGCCAGCAAATATGCTAGTTGGTTGGCCTTGCGTCTAACAACCTAGAAGGTGATGCCTTTGGCAAGGTTGATGTGGAGCTCAATCCTTTGAAGGATTTTATTGAGTCTTGAGTTCTCTGAGACTTGGATAGTACTTCTACCTTGCTGGAGCTTTTACAGTCTTAGGTAGCTACCATGGAATCCCCTTCAACGAATAAAGGCCAAAAGTTTTATTCCCTGGCAATGACCATTCCATGAACTAAGGCTTGAAGCTCTGCCACATTGTTGGTGGAGTGTCCAAGATTGCCATAGTAAATCCAGAGTATTTGGCCTAAATGATCTCTAAAAACACCTTTGAATCCTACCTTGCCTGGGTTATCTTTTGATGCCCCATCATAGTTTAATTTGATATAATTGGGTTCAGGATGTGAGACGAAGGAGCCAGGGGAATATTTTGTTTCAAAGGGGTGTTGTGGATGGATAGGTGTAACAGAGATAAGATGCAGAGATCCTCCCGTGTGGTGGGGGGGGGGGGGTGGTGGGATTAGGCAGAATGGCTATGGCACCAGATTCAAGTTTATTTTATGGAATGAATAATTTTTTCCTCCTTTTTTTCCTGTTTTATGAAAATTATTGCATTTCTTTCTTTCCAAATGGGCCAACAGATGATTCCTGGCATAAGGTACCAAGTGAGATTGGTTAGTGGATGTTTGGAGAAGGAGTTGTGCCATTGATCCAAGGAGATGAGAAGAGAGGAGGGGTCCATGTCTATGGAATTGAAGACTAGGAAGGTCCAATTCCATATGTTGGAAGCGAAATGGAATTCATTCAACAAATGATTTGTAGATTCTCCTTCCTTTTTGCAGATCATACAGATGGAAGGGCCGATGAAGCCTCTCTTGATTAAATTATACCAGGTCAGAATTTTTTTAGATTAATACTAATATTATTATTAATTATAATATTCATATTAATATATTATAATATTAATATTATTAAATTTAATAAATTTGGATTTGGGAGGTTTGACTTTGAGTACACTACATGCATCGACTATCTCAGGTAAACATGTAAACGTAAATGTAAATGTAAATGTAATGTTTAACATTTAATATTTAAAATTTAATCTAATTAATCTAATGTCGACCCTAATGAAAAATCTAGAAAAAGTGCAGAGCATTAATGTCACCAAGTGAAAGAGTTGAACCTGGACCTTCTACAAGTGATCCTGCTCAGAAATCACAATTCATCCAATGGAAATCAACCATTTATGTTATTTGATGAAATATTTTTACATATATTGTATATTGCAATTTTGAATCAATGTATTTTAAATTTTAAATTTTAAGTCCTCAAGACGACTGAATAGGGTTTAGAGTAGTTTTTAAAAGTAGTTTAAGCATTTTATGGAAGTTGACAATTTTATAATTGTCATCTTTGTAATATCACTAAAAAAAGACTTTGGAGAACCATTTGGGGTTCCGAATTTTGACTTCAAAGAGAAAAAGTTGTTGTGCAATGTGTTACTTTTCTTGAGATTAATAAAAGCTTACTGGATGATTCCAATCTATCTTTTGGATATGATATGTGTTTCTTGCTATTCTAATTCATTTATTGTTTCTTTTTCTTTTGGAAAGGTGTTAAGAAGCTGTTGGTTATCTTAATAATATATAATTACTTTGCTCACATTATTTGTAAAATTTAAATCAAACAACCTTAAAGTTGTGCCCCATGTTTCCATACAAATATACATTTTCATGGTATCTCATGCATTCTACTAAGGTTTAAAATAAAATATTCCATGGTTGCAACCTTTTTTTTTAACCTTCTTCTTTATATCTATCACCCTTCTACAATTTTTAAATTTGTTGTATAATGTGTTATATTTTCTTGAGATTAATAAAAGCTTCCTGGATTATTCCAAACTGTCTTTTGGATATGATATGTGTTTCTTGCTATTGTAAGTCATTTGTTGTTTCCTCTTCTTATTGAAAAGTGTTATGAAGTTGCTGGTTATTTTATAATACAGATTTACTTTGCTCGCAGTACTTGTAAATTTTAAATCAAATAACCTTAAATTTGCGCTCCATTTTTCCATACAAACATACATTTTCAAAGTCTCTCATGCATTATACTACAGTTTAAAATAAAATATTTTGTGGTTACAATTGTGAGCCTTATTCTTTCTATATATCACCCTGCTACAATTTTTAAGTCATTTTCATTGGGAGTGAGTCCATCTTGAGAAGTATTTCTATTCCAAGAATTTTTCTTCTGCATTTCTAGTGAAAATTATTTTTGAATAGTCATAATGGAACAATAAACAATATTTATTATCTTTTTGTATAAATGTCCAAGGCACTAACCTCTTCTCAGCCATAGGTTGTCTCTAGGGTTACAGCACACTAAATGTTGGCATATATTCTCTAAGGAACTTAGGGTTCTTGAATGCTCCTGAAATCATATTCAAATAGAAAGGTTTGGAATTTTCTCTATCACTAATTTTCCTAGAGGTTTTAGATGGTGAAGCCTAGAGAATGTTGAGGATACATATCTAGGAAAATTTAAATCAAATTTCATATATTGGTTCACCACAATTTCAGGGATATGCTCTAAGGAAGTTAAGGTTCCTATATGCTCCTAATATCAGTTTCAAATAGGTCAGTTTGGAATTTTCACTATAACATTTTTGTTTGGAAGTTCGACAACGAAAATTCAACCATATTGAGGCAAGATATTTGGGAACATCTAGTTCAAATTTTAGAGTTTATTTTGCTATAGTTTTGGCTATATTCTTTATGGAATTTAGGTTTGTCAATAATTCTGAAATTAATTTCAAACATGTATGCTTTGTATTTTGTTGTACCTTTGTTTCTTTAACTTTTCATACTATGAAATATTAAGGGATATTAGGATACATATAAAAGTAAATTAAGTAAAAAAAATAGAATTATATTTTAATAATTGGATGTGTGCTACACTTTACAATTTTGCATAAAAGAAGAGGCAAAACATTAATGAGTTTGGGAAAGTTACCATGTTGGCCTAAGGTTGTCATTGATGTCAATATGACATTGAATGAGATGTCAATATTCTTGATATGGCTGGTTCCAGATGATAATATCATGCCTCTTGGTTAATAAGGATGCCATTAATGGTGATGTGCTTACTCTTGATGAAGATGACTGGATCCAGTATGATGTCAAGATGACATGGTTGATGGAGGACCATTTGATGACGTGGAAAATGTCTAGGGACATGACATGAAGAACTCTTGATGAAATGATGACATGGATGACATCATGAGCCTATGATGAAGAAGCCTAATAAGAGGAAATCCGTCCATGAAGAAGTCTACATTGCCTACCTCCAATTATGCACCAATAAATGACTAGTCACATTAAAAAATATTTTTTACTACCTTAGAGGCAGAGTTTCACTATGACACCTACACCACCTTTTATAGCACAATTTTATCTTTTTAACGAGCTCTTACTTGGTCGGAAACTCCAAGCGGTTTGGGAGTTATGAATTTTTCAAGTTAAGGAAATAATTTTGTCCTTGAGCCGACTTGTGCTAGCCTACACATGTCGGCCTACCTCCAGAAAGACACATCCTTTCATCTTGACGTAAAACTCATATAAAAAGGAGGCTCAGACTGTTCATTTGACAAATGAATTTTGGTGAAGAACATCTCAGAAGACAAGTAACAACAACCAAGATCAAGGAGGATTTCTAAATCACTATTTTGGGCTAAAAATATTTCTGTTTAGGGTTAAAACACCTTGAGGACAGTCACAAATCGGTGGACAACTTGGTTTAACATCTCAGAAATCCTAAAATTGTAGTGTGGACTGGTTGAGGCTTCAATGGGTATACTTTAGCTCTTCTAGAAGCTTCGAAAAAGGCTACAAGACCACATAACTTTCCTTAAACTATATAATAGTCACCTATGGTAAAACTAGGCAGAAGACCTGTGATATTTAGAGCTCAGACAAACTTGAAGTGACTCTATGGGAGGCTCAGATTTATTTAAAGGCTGAACCTATGTGCAGTGATTCTTGAACCTGTGATCAATACTTCGGACTTGCTACCTGTGGAGGCTCAAACCTTGGGTAACTTATAAAAACTCGAACTGGCAGTGACACTTGTGAAGAACACGGATTAGAAGCACACAAAAAGATAATTACGGGTTCAGAACTGTGTTGTATATTTCATATTGTTTACTGTGTGGCCACATTTTTTTGTCTTATATCTGTGGTGTGTAGACCACTATAAATGCTCGGATTTGTGAGGGACTTGGAACAGTGATGTGATGAATGGTGAACAAGAACACTGAAGGTGCTTGGTGAAGTAGATAAGTTCTTGAACAATGGTATATTAGCAGTCTTGGAGCATCATTTGAGTGGGATTTGAAGAATATATCAGAGGATAATTAAGGAAATCTTGAAGTCTGGTTATTATACATTCATGTAGCAACTTATTGAATACTCTTGAAGAATGTATTGGGTAGACTATTAAAGACAGTTTGGGCTTTGCACACATCACCAAAACATTATTGAAGGATACTTGCAGTCTTGTTGACCTTGAAGAGTAATCAAAAGAGCCCTTGAAGAAGACCCTTGAGCAGATTACAAGACACTGTTGAAGGAAATTGTGTGCAGACCTATTCAATCCTATTGGAGACATTATTGAAAACCATGATGCATTAGTCATCATGAGGTGACCTTGGTGATTTTGTTTGTGTAACATGAAAAGTAGTGGCAATACCTTCATGTGAAGAACAATATTGTCATTGATGAAGTGACGTAGAGACTAAGTGATGGCATTGCTGAAGATTGACAAGGATTGTTGAAGAAGACTTTAGGAGTCGTGAAGAATAACTAAACATATTTTGACGAAGTGAAGTTGAGGGTTGGAGCCTCATAGAGACAAGGTCGGTGCCTTGGAAGATAGGGTTGGAGCCCTAGAGGATTGAAGTCCTCAAGAAACTAGGTCGGAGCCTATACCATAGATAGGGTTGGATCCCTAGAGGTCGGTGCCTCAAATTGACAAGGTTGGAGCCTTGGAAAGACCAAGTTGGTGCTTGCACAATACAGGTTGGAGCCTGGAAGATTGGAGTCTTCATCTAGGGTTTCAGCCTTATATCATTATTGTACTTTACTTATTGTAAATAAGAAATTAATAAAAGTATCTATTCCATCATTATTCATTTTTTGTTCTAAATATAAGTGATCTAGCTGATAAAATTAACAATTGAAAAGAAATACTGATTCACCCCCCTCTCAATATTTCCAACAATTGGTATCAGAGCCAATACCTTCACTCAAAGCCTAATATCTTGAAGTTTGATCATTAGGACACAAATGGAAAATCCTAGGAAGAAAGTCTCCAATCCTCCTAAAGACGTGTCTTCCTCAACCATCGAAATTGAAGTCAATCAATTTGCGAAGGCTCTGTTGTTCAATGAAAATTTTGATATATGGGAGGCAAGAATGAAGAATTTCTTGAAGACTCAAGGAATTTAAATTTGGAAATAAATGATTACTAATGACACAATGGACGAAGAATCCAAGGAGTACAATACAAGAGCAATGAAGGAAATTTTGAATGGGTTACCAAATTCTATGAAGGCCAATTTTGAAAAATGTTCGTCAACAAAAGTCATATGGGACAAACTTCATGATCTTCACTCAAAAGGAGCGTTGACAATGATCTCTAGTCAAGAAGATGATGGAAAACAAGAAATAAGTCCAGAATCCATCAAGGAAGCTGAAGATAAGAGAGATGAGAACAAGGCTAAAGAAGACCTAAAAGATGAGGAGAACAAAGAAGAATTTGAAGAAGATCTCCTGAATAAACTTATGGCTTCCATGGAAGAGATTAACAGTTTGAAAAAGGAAAATGAGGAACTTAAGAAGAAAGCACAAGATGGTAACCAAGACAAGACAAGGAGGAAGTTGACTTTGTCAAGTTTCAAGTACAAGAAAGAGATGAGGAGCTTACCAAACTTAAAGAGGAATTTCATCAAAAAAAAAGAAAGCATCATGAAGAAGTCATATATATAACAAATCAATTGGATAAGGCAAATAAAAGGGAAGAAACTTTGTCAAGCCACCTTGAACAAAGACTTAAGAGCTTGACTAATCTAGAAGCAGAGATTGGTCAATACAAGGAAGAAGTCCCTTCTCTTAGATCTCAACTAGAAGAAGCAAGGAAACAAGCACAAGGAGCCGAGAAGGTGATGGAAACTTTGGCATTCATAGAAGGACATGTTGATGAAGCAAAAAAGGAGAGAAACACCATGATATGCCAACTGGAAGAAAAGGATGAAGAAATCTTCAAACTAAAATTAGACATCAATCTTCTCAAGGCCCAAACATGTGAAGCAACCAAGATGAAGGAAGAAATGGAGATCGATCTATCAAAGAAGGGTGAAGAATGCAAGAAAATTAAAAAATAAATTGATATCCTTAAAAATGAATTTGATCATCTGAACAAGAGCCTAAAGAGCTCCCAAACCCTAGATGACATCTTGAGTCATCAAATATCTCCTCTTGATAAATCGAGTCTTGGTTATGCAGGTGAATCTTCAAACAAGAATGATGCAATCCCTAATGCTTCAAACAACAAGGATGTGGAAAAGCTTGGAAGAAATATTGATCCCATGAGTTCTAACAAAGGCAAGAAGAAGAGTCAAGATGACATTGGAAGAAACCCTACTCCAAGAAGATATGTTGATGGTGTCGAGAATGTAGAAATTATATACAATATGCATGTATATATCCAGATTCTCCTGATCTAACAATATTTTATCTTCTTGCTAAATACATAATCCTTCCACTGTTAATCTTTTGCGGAAATTTAAACTCAATTGCAAACACATGAAGCAATAAAAACAATCGCACATAACACAGTTGTTTAACGGGAAATCCTGAAGCTAAAAACCCTACCTATCATATATTATGTATCATGGAGATCATGTAACAATATCATACAAATCTTGGTACATCAAGCTCTCAGTACAATACAATCGTCACACACTAACATGAAGAAATCTGCAAATCCATGCACTAATTTCTTACCACCTGATAGCCTGCCTCCACTACGCAATCCCTGCTGAAGAAGACCCCTGAATGAATTCGAATTAGCTTTGCCTTGACTGCGCAATCCTCATTGGCAACTCCAATGTGTGTGTGATGCAATCAATGCATCATTATAGTCACAACAGATAGTCCATCTCACCCTTTGACCTAGCTCTCCAGTAGGTCTCCACTGGAACTGACATGCACTATAGTTAACTACTGTATTTGTTCAGTTGATAAGTGAGTTATTATTTTTGAATTAATTAACTAATTAATTCACTCCACTCTCACTAGTGTATCATTCAGTTAGACTAGATACAACTAGCTCAACTGAGTTTAACTCCAATAACTGAGTTAAACTGAATAACAACTCCATGAAGTACTCTTCTAACTCTGTCATAACTTTGCCACTTCAGTTCTAACTGAGTCCTCCATGCATGAACCACTAGTAAACCCTAGGAATTGCGTAATTCCTTCAGCCCACTGATTTTCCAAATCTGTATACTGAAATAAAGTGCTACAAGAGAATTAGTTGATATTTAGAGTCTGATTATTATTAAGGGCTAATAATAATCGACATATCTATTTTTAGATCGACGATCTATAAATAGATTTCACCCAATCTTCTAAAAATAGAATTTCATCTATTTTTCCAACTTGACCAACCATCCACAAATAGCGTCCTGCAACTTCTGAAATATGATCACCGTGTCTAAAAATAGACAGTCTAAAAATAGACTTACACCTAAAAATAGACTGCGGGCCCACTTAGTGAAGGTGACTGATTTTCACTAAGCTTCATCATCTTGTTAAATCTCAACAAAGAATGCTAGAGGCAATAAATTTTAGCAAAGGATCCCAAGACATAATTATTTTAGAATTACATCAAGGCAATCTCCATCCTCCAGGTACAAAAGTATATTTTTTGGTTATTGTTATTCTTGTACAAATTTTGGGCACATGGCAAAGGATTGTAGGGCATATCACAAGGACAAATATAATGGTAGCAACTTTTCAAGAACTCATGCTTCTTCACTCACGAATAAGATGGAATGCTTCAATTGCCATAACATTAGACATATGGCTCGTGATTGTAACTTGACTTGGGTTCCTAAACAAGCTAAAACCATGACAACCAAGCCAACGAAGAAAGTTACACAAGTATGGAAAAGGAAACAAGTTGAATCCAGAAATATCTTGAACATTCCAGCCAACAACACATGTTGTTGACTTGATAATTCATCCTTGATATTACAGGTATTTGATGACGAGACTCTGCCTGAAAGGAAAACATGCATATAGTTAGGGGGAGCTTTGTGTTTCTAGAGTATTCTTGCAGAAAGTGATCCATGGGTGGGCCCTATGAAATCGTTGATGAGTTATTCATGGACAATCTTAATAAATCATCTCTCAGAAGTAACTCCATTGAAGAAAAAGTTGATATTATGATGATGCCTTCTACTTGATCACAAGAGGTGAGCAATCCTTCATGAGCTAAAGGAATTTGTGCAGACAAGGGGAGATGGTTCATCACATGAAGAAATGTAAACACATCTATCATGAACCGCATTACCAGGAAGAGCACCAAGACAGGGGGAGCAGCATGAAGCAGGATAATAGCAGGAGTTCTTGGGAAACCCGTTTGCCATTGATGTCAAAGGGGGAGAAAATATTGGAAGGGAAAGAATATTGCCATCAATGACAAAGGGGGAGATTGTTGGCCTAAGGTCGTCATTGATGTCAATATGACATTGAATGAGATGTCAATATTCTTGATATGGCTGGTTCCAGATGATAATGTCATGCCTTGTGGTTAATAAGGATGCCATTAATGATGATGTGATTACTCTTGATGAAGATGACTGGATCCAGTATGATGTCAAGATGACATGGTTGATGAAGGACCATTTGATGACGTGGACAATGTCTAGGGACATGACATGAAGAACACTTGATGACAGATGACATGGATGACATCACGAGCCTATGATGAAGAAGCCTAATAAGAGGAAGCCCATGCATGAAGAAGTCTACATTTCCTACCTCCAATTCTGCACCAATAAATGACCAGTCACATTAAAAAATATTTTTTACTACCTTAGAGGCAGAATTTCACTATGACACCTACACCACCTTTTAGAGCACAATTTTAGATTTTTAACAAGCTCTTACTTGGCCGGAAACTCCAAGTGGTTTGGGTGTTATGAGTTTTTCAAGTTAAGGAAATAATTCTGTCCTTCAACCGACCTATTCTAGCCTACACATGTCGGCCTACCTCCAGAAAGACACATCCTTTCATCTTGATGTCAAACTCATATAAAAAGGAGGCTCAGACTATTCATTTGACAAAGGAATTTTGGTGAAAAACATCTCAGAAGACAAAGAACAGTAACCAAGACCGAGGAGGATTTTTAAATCACTGTTTTGGGCTAAACAGATTTCTGTTTAGGGTTAAAACACCTTGAGGACAGTCACAACTCGGTGGACAGCTTGGTTTAACATCTCAGAAATCCGAAAATTGCAGTGTGGACTGGTTGAGGTTTCAGTGGGTATACTTTAGCTTTTCTAGAAGCTCGGAAAAAGGCTACAAGATCACAGAAATTTCCTTAAACTGTATAACAGTCACCTGTGGCAAAACTAGGCAGTAAACCTGTGATCTTTAGAGCTCAGACAAAATTGAAGTGACTCTATGGGAGGCTTAGATTTGTTTAAAGGCTGAACCTGTGAGTAGTGACTCTTGAACCTGTGATCAATACTTCAGACTTGCTACTTGTGGAGGCTCAAACCTTGGGTAACTTGTAAAAACTCGGACTGGCAGTGACACTTATGACGAACATAGATTAGAAGCACACAACAAGATAATTACGGGTTCAAAACTGTGTTGTATATTTCAGAATGTTTACTGTGTGGCCACATTTTTTGTCTTGGATCTGTGGTGTGTAGACCACTGTAAAAGCTCGGATTTGTGAGGGACTTGGAACAATGATCACATGCTTGTTTGCAGTCATGTGATGAATGGTGAACAAGAACATTAAAGGTGCTTGGTGAAGTAGATAAGTTCTTGAACAATGGTATATTAGCAGTCTTAGAGCATCATTTGAGCGGGCTTTGAAGAATATATCGGAGGACAATTGAGGAAATCTTGAAGACTGGTTATTATACATTCCTGTAGCATCTTATTAAATACTCTTGAAGAATGTATTGGGTAGAATATTGAAGACAGTTTGGGCTATGCACACATCACCAAAACATTATTGAAGGATACTTGCAGTCTTGTTGACCTTGAAGAGTAATCAAAAGAGCCCTTGAAGAAGACCCTTGAGCAGATTACAAGACATCGTTGAAGGACATTGTGTGCAGACCTATTGAATCCTATTGGAGACATTATTGAAGACCATGATGCATTAGTCATTATGAGGTGACCTTGGTGATTTTTTTCGTAACATGAAGAGTAGTGGCGATACCTTCATGTGAAGAGCAAGGTTGTCATTGATGAAGTGACATGGAGACTAAGTGATGGAATTGCTGAAGATTGATAGGGCTCATTGAAGAAGAATTTAGGAGTCATGAAGAATAACTAAACATATTTTGACGAAGTGAAGTTGAGGGTTGGAGCCTCATAGAGACAAGGTTGGTGTCTTAGAAGATAGGGTTGGAGCCCTAGAGGTCGGTGCCTCAAATTGACAAGGTTGGAGCCTTGGAAAGACCAAGTTGGTGCATGGCACAAAACAGGTTGGAGCCTAGAATATTGGAGTCTTCATCTAGGGTTGGAGCCTTATATCATTATTGTACTTTACTTATTGTAAAGAATAAATTAATAAAAGTATCTATTCCATCGTTGTTCATTTTGTGTTCTAAATATAAGTGATCTAACTAGTAAAATTAACAATTGAAAAGAAATATTGATTCACCCCCCTCTCAGTATTTCCGACAAACTTTCACTTGGCACATCAAATTCTAGTCAAACATGTGGAATTGTAGAGAAGACATTAGAGTAAGATTAAATATTTAGATTTAAAAGGGCTCAAATCTAAAATATATACCAAGAAAAACTCAACCAATCAGATATTCTCCAAATTATGGTTTCAAAGGTATATAACTTACAAGTAACATAAGTTTTGGTTAGAAGATCCAATTTTTTAGGGTTACTAGAAATTGTGATAAATAGGAGTACAATTATTATTTTCTCACAGGGTTCCAAAGATAGATCGAAAAGCTATTACACTAATGAAACCTCTTGAAGTCTCATCTAGGGCTTATGAAGAAAATTAAGACTTAGAATTTAGGTTCTCCCAATTAGTTAAAAAGGTAATGATTTGCATGATTATGTGTTGAAAATTTATTAATTTTGAATAAAATATGGATGACATGGAAAATATTGTGGATGAAAATATAGAAAGATATATGAGGGAAGATCCAAGGAAATAATGAGCATAGGGAGATGCATGGTGTTGAGGCTCAACTAAATATGGAGAGTATATGGAAATGTAGATATCTAAGGAAATGGAAAACATAAGGAGAATCATGACGTTAATTCTCATTTGCATATGGGGAGTATGCTTATCACAATTGGAGAGCACAAGTATTGAATCAAGAACCATGATTATGAATTTTCAATCCAATATCCACATCATCATGGCTTCAAGTAAGCACCAAGGTACTACATTCCAAAGATTGATATAGGGAAGTTTGATGGCTACTATCCTATAACATG
This sequence comes from Pinus albicaulis, assembly GCA_034641835.2. Classification (NCBI taxonomy): domain Eukaryota; kingdom Viridiplantae; phylum Streptophyta; class Pinopsida; order Pinales; family Pinaceae; genus Pinus; species Pinus albicaulis. The sequence continues at coordinate 587,130,297 of CM076569.1, forward strand.
GATATTCCAGATGGAGAAATACTTTGATATACATCAACTAGCATCATTACAAAATTTAAATAGTACATCCATGTTTTTAGAACAAGATCAACATGTATGGTATCAATGGTTTTGTGAAAGGAAATATGATTATGTTATATCTTAGTCCATTTTTACATGGGAATTGATAACACATTACGGGGATATTAAGAGAAATATATTATTTGTTCCATTGGTAGATATTCAACAAAATGGTCCAATTATATACTGCATTCAACAATTTCAAAAGTTGAGTTGTAGGATAAAAAAAAAATTAGAGGATAATTTGTTAGACCTATTTATGAGAAATTTAGAGGAAAGCATCCAACATAAGGTGCATCTGTTTCAACCTAGATCTTTAGAGCATTCTTTCAGTATGAGAAGGAAAGTATAAGGTAAAAATATGGCTACTAAAAAATTGGCCACCAATAACCATAGAGAAAACCATGCTCCCTCTCATAAACCGACAAGTTTGACTCCTTAGAAAATGGGTGAAAGAGGAGAAAAGGGATGATATTTTAAATGTGATAGAAAGTATAGTAAGGGGAATAAATGTAGAGAGAAAAAATTATTATACATAAACTCTAAAGAGGAAGAAGGTCAAGAAATGGAACCATCACAATATCTAGAGCTAGAATAGACTACTCCAACAATATCATGTCATGTATTGGCCAACACAAATACATCACAAACCATAAATATAAAAGGATATATCAAAATTTAAAAGGTAAAAGTGTTGATTTATTCTAGAAGTACCCATAACTTCATCGATTACAAATTAGCAAAAATTCTCAAAATTTTCATATATCCAACACCATATTTTAAAGTAATAATTGTAGATGGAGGTAGCATAATTTGTTTATGGAAGTTCCATAGCATTAAGCTTAATACAGGGGAGTATTTATTGGATAGTCCCATGTTTGCAATACAAATGCAATGATTACAATCATTTAAAACAATGAACTTTAATTTTCAATATCTATTCATAAGGTTTACCTCAAAAATAAAATAAATTGAGCTTAGAGTTATCCAAGGGAAACCCTCTAAAGTGATAAACTTTAATGGAATAACAAAACTACTAAAAAAGGAGAAACATGGTGTAATTACCCAATTATGTTCACTAAATGTTCAATTTTAAATATCATCTATGTAAGGATATCTCCATAACGTTATCAAAAAACATTCCAAGGTATTTGGATTAATGCCTAATGGTCTTCCACCTGGTTGAGATCATGAATATTCTATTCATTTGTAGCTAGGAAGTATATCAGGCATAAATGAAGAAGAGAAAAGCATACTAGAATTAGAAAATATCCTTGAATCAAGTATTAAGTATCCAATTAATCTAGCAATTATGGAGTACCTCATTAAATAAAAGAACCTACGAGTGGAAGATATCACATGGGAAGAAAACTTATTCACGTAGAATCAATAGCATTTAATCAGGTGTTGAGTACACTATTTATTTGAAGTGGAGGGTCATGTTAAACCCTATATAAGCCCCATGTTAACCCTAAAACAACTTATTAAGCCCTAAAAAATGATTAATTACATTTCTATTGTTATATTGTTATGTAGGCTAGAACCTTTCATGGTCCCATTTTATTATAATTGTGCCCTTTGTCTTCTATTTATATAATGAGGAGAATTAATTTTAGGATCATCAAATCTTGTCTTCTACATGTATTCGTTGTAAAATGAGGTATCCCCCTTGTGGATGAATGTAATTATTGGTTTCTTATAATTTTTAATATACAAGGTTCATAACAATTATATCCCTGTTTGTATTATTGATTAGTTGAAAGGTGTCCTTGCTTTGGATAAGAAGGATAGAAGGCCTCAAATGGGAGAAAACTGTGAACAATTGCCTCTTTTGACTTCTTGGAAGAAACCCCAGTAAATGAATATGAGATGGAGGATTTTGAATGCCCTCATGGTTGGGGAAGACCCCTGTAAATTTAGAAGTGGATAGGTTTCTTCCTTATTAGAGTCAATTTTAATACCTAGTATCTAGATGGAATACTCTATCATAATCCTATAATATCCTTAAGAAAAATTCAAGAATTGATTTTGGAAATTTGAGGATTGGATCATTAAGCCTCAACCACTAGTCACATAAGCGTGTGATTTGTAAACAACCATGTATATTTTTCTAGACAGTTTATCACAACAAATTTAATAAAATTATGCTTAAAAATATGAAAAATTTAGATTATGCAAATTACTTTTCCTTAGTATTATGGATTTTTTAAGTTCATGTAACCCAAAACGTAAAAACTAACATGCAGACCCCTTTTTCCTTCAAGACCTATACCAACATAATCCTTCTATTCAACAATACAAGGAATGATTTTAGACTTCTAAGTTTTTTGATCCATGGGATCTAGGCTCCATGTTCCACCATCGCTTAGCATGAAGTCCATTACAAGAATATTTCTTCCCAATCAAGTGTTCTAATCAATCATTCCATAATTTTATTTTTTGATGTTGTTTGGTATATTTATGTTATTTATGTGTGTCTAAGCTAGTGGGGTTATGTATTTAACCAATTTCCTTGTCTGGAGTGTGTACATTATGTTGAAGAGTTCCTTATAAGATAAGTGTTATATTTTTCCTTTCCTAGTCTGATCCTAGAGCACTAGAGGATGGTAGAATACCCCGAGTGACTGGTCATGGGAATTTTCCAAAGATTTCCTAGGATTTGTGGTTATGGGATGTGGATAGAAGTTGAGAGTTAGTCATTAGAACCTTGGTCTCAATGGAGTCATAGTATCAACTCAGGTGTTGAAACTAGGTTCAGAGATTAAGAGCATAGTTTCCTATGGATGGGAGGAGTGTTCCTTGTCCTTAGTCATTCTCCTAAAGTTTCTTTGAAGGAGAAGTGTTTGCTCATATCTATGAGCCTATTATTTTGTTATGGGATGATAATACCTACATCACTTACAATAAGAGTTAAATCTCTACAAATATTTTCTTGAATGTAAAACTTAATAAAAATATTTGCACCTTGAGAAATTTGATACCTCTCATCATTTGATAGATACAAGATAAGACGTATTTATATTACATATCAATTTAACATATTTATATATAAAAATATTTGTATTTTTAATTTACTAAAACCCTCATAATATATAAGAATAATAATATAATTTTAAGGTCTTAGCCAAGCAAGACACCAAGTTGTTGTATGAGACCCCTTTATTGGTGGGACAAGGGAGTTGACTACTAAAGGTTACTAAATTATAGTTAGTTTTGATGAAATTTTTTAAATTTTAGCAACATGAGACATATCATTAAACAAATTTCTTGATGCTTATTATGAATTGATGTCTATCTTCCTTTAACAACCATTTAATTTATATGGTTGGGGTAGTTTAAGTTTTTAATGTGATATACATAGCATAGATTATATATAAATATGTATAGAAAGATTACTATTAGTATTAAGTCTTTATATGCTTATTAGCTAAATTTAAATCCGAAGTTTTGAAATATCATACTTATGAATATGAATTATCATTATTTAAATTTAAATGTGCAAGCTATGATTTTTTTCAAAGATTTTTTTGAAATTTTATTTAAAAAAACAAAAAAACAATGTGGCATAATTATTATTTTTATTATTAATTTATTAATTTTCATTTTTTACTATTTTTAATTAAATTTACTATTAATTTTTTTATCTAAGATTTCAATGCAACATCTTCCTTATAAACAGTGGACACTTTATTTTTTAATTTACTTTTAATCTAATGCTTCACTATAACATCTCACCCTATTTATTGTAAAACATCTCTGAATTTAATCAATTATAATAAAAATGACTATTTATTCCCCTGATTGGGGTGCAAGCTAGGACAAACCTTACCGTGGGATTGCCACTGCCATGGTTACAATATCGAAGGAAATAAAGTATGGGAGTTGGTGTGGCCACCCCATCACATGCGCCTATATATGTAAAGACTTAGAGAGGTATACAGGAGTAATGGAGGTGAGATATTTCGCGAGGTAAAGTCCTGAAATGTGGAAAATATTGGCAATCGAGTATCAATTCTAGTGCATTTTGGAAATAGTATTAATACTTGTATAAAGGAGGGACAAAGGGAGAACGTCAATAAAAGATGAGGATGAGAATCCATCTTGTTCTAGGATGACTAGGGTCGGGCATCAAGGAATGAACGCATGTGGGTATGTTATGCTTTCTTTTCCCCTCCCTTCAATTCTTATGTGTCACCTGAATGATGGTGAGTTTCGTGAATGGTTAATTACATGGCCTGACTACCAATGGACGATTTTGTGGTCTGTTTGGAATTGGGTTTATATGTACTGTTATTTCTATCATGAGGCTATTTATCACCTTTAGTCTATGTTTATTTATTTGGCCTGGAGAAAGTTCACAATTGGAATTGTGGTCCCATCCAACACCTGATGGGTCATATCTGGAATTCTTACAATAGGGAGGATGGGGTTTTTCAGACTCTGTCATGTGGCCCTAATAATTATTTAACCATGGTCATCTTTCGAGCAGGAGGGTAGGCTTATGGAACCTAGCCAAAGGCCAGGAATTGTCTGGGTCAAGAATCTCTCCTTACCTTCCTAAATGAGGCTGTAGATGGGTATTGGGACACCTCCCTTCAACTGTTTTTTTAATTATCCTATTTATGGTATGCTTTCCCCAAAAAATATTGTACGTGGACTGGATTAGAGAAATTTTTTGGTTCGTGAGATCTCCTATCTCAGAAGGTCTAATGCTATCACAATTATTTGTTTGTCGTCCTGCTAACATAATGCTTACAGGGTTAACATTTTCTGAAGATAATCCCAAGAATTCTGACTGGGTCACTAGATCTGGCAGCTAGTCTTCAAGACAAAACCCTGAGGAGATAAGGAATTTTTGGACAAGGAAGGATATGGCTCGCTTAGGTTTGAGGCGTGTAATACTAACACATGTAGCTGAGGTCATGACCGAGGATGAGAGATAAACAATGGAGGGAAATGCGGCAGTTGACGCCCAACTAATAGAGGGAGGGGTCACAGAGGTGGGACCTGCCTAGAGGTGGAGGTAGTTGCATTATACAGAGCCTCGTCCTTGACCCTAACATGCTCCAGACTAGAATAGTGGGAAGAAATGTTGAATTCTAGATTGGAAACGAGCATGGCAAAGTTAGAGTGTGACTGAGGTAACATTGTAGTAGACTCGAGACAAACTAGAGGGGGAAGGAATCTCTACACTCAGACATTGCTTCTATACTGGAGAATGAAGACCCTGATGGTCAATTTCATGGCAGCATCACCAAAAGAGCCCTTGCAGACACATGGAGAGATGACCTTGCTCCTCGAGGACATACAACAAGTGAAATTTGACATGAATCAAGTGAACGGAAGTCTAGTGAGAATTGAAGCCCACATCTCATGTATTCCCTCATCGTCGTAGCATGGATCCACTGCAAAGGATACAACACCAATTGAGTCGTATGGTGATTAGTGCCTTTTATTTTCAGTTAGAAACCTCCGAGCATTGTCAATTTAGTGTTATAGGTCAGCATGATATTTAAGTGTTTTTAGTGTTACTAGACTTGATTGAGACATTTAAATTTTGGTTAGGATATGACTCCACCAAATGGTCAATAGACTCGGTTTCTCTCTAAGTAGGTTGAGACCATATGGTTCTTTTTTGGGACATGCATATGCAATCTATAATTTAAAAAAAAAAAATAGAAAGGCCAAAGCTAACTTACAAAAAATAATAAAAATTATTTATTATTTCAGTGATCTTGTCCTGATGATGAACCACATTAGATTAAACTAAATTAGAAATTAAATAAATAGTCATAAATGTTATCATAATTTTTTATTGAAAACAGGAAAAAAAAAGAATAACCAAATTTTATAATAGATTTAAAATAATTATATAACAAATTTAAAGATAGCATATATTTATAAAATAAACAAATTAAAATTATGAAAATTTTATATATTTAATCTTTAGTAAAAAATGATATATAATAATTTAAAAGTCAAATTATTTTAATATATTATCCAATTTTAAGGTCACGGCCAAGCCAGACACCAAACCTCACATCAGAGCCACACGTCGGAGGGATTTGACTGTTAAGTCTATGAAGGCATACGTACTCTACCCCCTCTGGTTTTGAATCTGTGACCTCTTAGGAGGAAACACATACTCTTAACCATTAGACCCACTCAACCTGAATCTCATATAAACTAATAATATCCCATATAAAATATAATGTATATGTATATGAATTATATGTATTTAGAACATCACTAAAAAATGTTATTAATTCATGATTAAATTGATTAAGTCTTTTTAGATTAATTGTTTGACTTATTTTTTATTTCAATATTTTATTTTCGATAAAAAAAAGAAAATTCATAAACATATTTAAAAATATTGTATTATATATATGTGAAAATTTAACTTAAATAATTATATGTTTTATCACCTTTTTTACTAAAAATGACAACTGTGGTTATTTCGAGTCTTACACCTGAAAAACTACACCGCAGAAACCTCCAATCTTCCAATTATATGTTTTATTTAAAATATATATAAATAGAAAATTCAATATTTAGTAAAAAAATTATAATTTTATTTAAATTATAAAATCTAGCCTATTTTTATTATCAAATATATAACAATCAATTATATAAATTAGTTGATAAAATAACTTTAAATTAATACTTTTCTTTATTTATCAAAATTAGAACTTTTATTTATTATTTATATAATTAGAACCAGAAAATTTGTTATCCATGTGTCGACCATATGACAAACAAAGAAGGTAATATCCAAATCTTGCCTCCCATCTGTATGGGAAGGTAAGAAGATCTGTTACAAGAGTATAGTTCTTTATACATTACGATTAATAGACTACTATTATCATAGGTATATTGTCTTTAGAAAATTTCTGGCAACAAAATATATGTATGAATTATAATAGTCTATAATAGTCTTAAATAGAAGAGGGTCTTGTAGGATTGCCTTGATCTTCTTTTTCAACAATATTAGCATTAAGATTAAGGATACATTTGGCTGAAGGAGAAGAAGAGTGATTTAAGGAAGAGTGATTCAAAGGATAGAATCCTAAAGAAAGCTGCAAGTGATCGAGTTGATGATGGAGAGCACACACTTCATCTTTAATGCTATGAAATTTCAATCCCTATTGACAAGGAAGTCCATCACACTCATAAAGAGAATGAGATTAATTATAATGGATCTAAAGAAGGAGAAGGAAAAGGACATGTTGAAGATTGGCCAAAGTCCCAATCATTATTATCCATTGGTCCATGAGTAAATTTTTTCCTGGTAAGAAAATGCCCCTCCACCCATGACAAACCACCACTAGCTTGAAAAGTGGCCACTATGCCCAGATTTATCATTAAAGACCAAATCCAGAGCTAGTGAATGTCCTAGAGGTTATCTATTATTTCTAATATTGGAGCCAAACTTACATAACCCTTCATTATGTGTGAATTGTGTTGTTGGATAATACCAAAATACCTAATTCCATAAACTCATTGGCTCTTCCTTGCCCGTCGTAACATTTACACGCTCCAATCCATGCGTGGGCTCTTCCTTTCCCGTCGTAACATCTACACACTCCAATCCATGCAGGTTATTAATCGTCCTCTCAAATTCATCTTTAAATCTATTCTTTAACATGGTTTCTACATCCTCTAGATGATTCAACTTACCCTAAGGGTGATGCTAGATGAGTCGACTTACCCTAAGGGTGATGCATCATTTCGAAGAGTGGGGAGAGATTCACAAGTTGATTTATAAAGTCCCAAACAAACTTCTGAATCCAGGAGCACATATAGATGATGGGAGCACATGTGCTCCACTTCCTCCTATGATGAAAATTTGTCCTTTCTTGACCTAAAAGATGGCAATGTAGGTCGACTTTAGCCATTAAACCTAAGCATACTCCCATCCAAATCCATTAAAACCTTAACTCCCTCTCGCTTTCCCTGAGTAACTCTCCATCCAACCAAGAAAGAGAAGCATGGTATTACATTTGGATGGAACACAGATAGACTTCCACTTTGTGTATGGACCATACATGGAGCGGGAACATTCTAGTCTCCCTATGGAGGACTAACGATCCCCAAAAGAGTTTAAATTGATCATCCACAAACTAATAAATTAGAGAAGCTGGAATAAAAAGATGCCCCTCCAAGCTACTTTAGAATATTGACAAATTCTTGAAGGATATCAACGAAATGTTGCTCCTTAAGACTATCAAAACATTTCAATATCCTTCACATGAACTGTCACAAAAAGAATCTACTATCCTTTGAGAATAATTTAAGATCTACCTTGAGGCTTGCTTCTTTACATGAACTGTCACAAAAAAAAAATCTATTATCAAAACATTTCAATATCTTTCCGTGAACAAATTAATTAACTCCGCTCACTTTTAAAATTTATTTTTATTATTTCAAGTAAGCTGGATCTAACCAGCCAGTGACTGCAGGATTTCAGTCTCATCAATTCAATGCCGAAGATACAACCATTTCTCCGACTAAACAATCCAAATAACTAATAACTAAGAATGGCAGGCAAACATTTTTTACAACGCTTATAGTTTTGGTCATTCGAACTAAGAAATCGGAAGGGCCTGGATTTACTAATATTAAAATATTCAAGATTCCTTCCTCGTTGATAGAGATCATAAGAGAGATGCGTCCGAGGCCCTAAGAAGTTTGCTTTTGGCCTATGTGATTTATAATATTTATAATTTAATTTATTTGATAATTACATAAGAACAAAATTTGTGGATCCATTCCCAACCAACCAATGTGATTACCAAATATCTATATATATAAATAATTTTAAAAATATATATTACATTAATGTTTCTTTGTACATATATTGTCTTGATGGATTTTATCATCTGCTTATACTTAATTGTATGAAGGTTTAATAAAGTATTTTCGTCTTACATATGTGTAATTACATTTCCATAGGCTTCGAGTTATGTTTTTTTTGTAATTATGTCTAAAGGCGTTTCTTTTGCTGGCTTGGGGTGGTGGAAAGGCGTTTTCTTTGCTGGCTTGGGGTGGGAAAACACTTTTCACCTCAACCAATGAGAAATCTTGAATTTCGCCATTCTAACCAATTAAATTTTTCCATGTGTTTGCTTATCAAACCAATGGAAATTTTCCATTTAGAGGAAAGTCTACCGTGGCGAGTAGGGTTTGAAGCCGATTTTTATTTGAAAACCTTAGTCATGAAGAAACAAGAGAACAAGAACAATGTCTGGGCACTGCAAGGGCGGTAAGGGTTTGGGAAAGGGAGGATCCAAGAGGCACAGGAAGGTGCTGAGGATAACTTTCAGGGAATCACCAAATCGGCCACTAGATGTCTGGCTAGGAGAGGAGGTGTCAAGTGTATCAACGAAATCTCATCTACGAAGAGACGAGGGGAGTTTTGAAGGTGGTGGGTAGGGTTCGATGCTGAGTGAACGAGTTTTATTTGAAAGTCAGTTGTGAAGAAACAAGAGAACAACATTGCCTGGGCGCAGAAAGGGCGGTAAGGGTTTGGGAAAGGGAGGAGACAAGAGGCACAAGAGGTGTTGAGGGATAACATTCACGAAATCACCAAGCCAACCAACAGACGTCTGGCTAGGAGAGGAGGTGTCAAGCATATCAGCGGGCTCATCTATGAAGAGACAAGTGGAGTCTTGAAGATATTTCAGGAGGATGTCATCAGAGACGTCATTTCTTACACTGAGCACACAAGGCGCAAGACTGTCACAGCCATGGATGTTGTTTATGTGCTCAAGAGGCAAGGTAGAACCCTCTACGACTTTGGTGGTTAACTTTGACCTCATTTGTTTTGTTTCTAGGGTTTAAATTATGCCCAAGTCTTTGTACCTCTTATATAAAGCCACCTACAGAAACCCCTATTTGCTACCCTTATAGTTGACAAAATGAATTTTGTTATTTATTCTTTATTAACCTCCACTGCATTTTGATATTTTAACATTGTTACAGAGCACCTACCCCAAAGTTTCGCTTTCTCATCTCGTACACAATGTTTTTTAGTTTTAGTATTTTCATTCAAATGTTTTATTGTGACTTATGACTGTGAGAAAACACTTCAATTCATCAAACCTTCCAGTGGGAATTCGTTTTTATAGGCAAAATAGTCAAAGAACTAAAATTTCCAGATTCTAAACATAGATTAGATTTTCAGCAAACATCCCATTTTGCAAAATCAAAATTAGAACTTGAGCACTTAACGTCCTAATGGTTTCTTTGAGGAGTGGAGATCATTCATGTATTTTTGTAAACACTTAGCATTCATCCCTCAGTGGAATTATGGTACCATCGTTTGCTATCCTTGCTTACACCTCTACTCAAAGACCTAGAGGCTTAACATAATTATTATTATCATAACAACTCTCATAGTCAATTTCTTAAGCCAAATTCAGCCTTAGCCATCACTTATTTAATTTTTTCAAACATTTTGGACAGTTGGGAAGCATCCTTCAGTTGCGTCCACCAGTTTTCTGGTTGGTTTTAATAGCAATAAATATGAAAAGCAAGAAACAAAGATGGAGGGAAAAAAATTATGAATCAAAAATACCTACGGCTTTGGGAGTTAAATTTGATCTCATTTGTTTCGTTTCTAGGGTTTAAATCATACCCAAGTCTTTGTACCTCTCATATAAAACCCGCTACAGAAACCCCTGTTTGCTACCCTTACAGTTGACAAAATGAATTTTGTTATTTTTTCTTTCTCAAACTCCACCACATTTTGATATTTTAACATTGTTACAGAGCACCTACCCCAAAGTTTCGCCTGATCATCTGGTACACAATGTTTTTTTAGTTTTAGTATTTTCATTCAAATGTTTTATTGTGACTTATTACTATGAGAAAACACTTCGATTCATCAACTCTTCCAGTGGGAATTCGTTTTTATAGGAAAAATAGTCAAAGAACTAAAATTCCTAGATTCTAAACATAGATTATATTTGTAGCGAACATCCCATTTTGCAAAATCAAATTTGGAACTTGAACACTTAGCATCTTAATAGTCTCTTTTAGGAGTGGAGATCGGTCATCCATTTTTCTAAACACTTAGCGTTCATCATTCCTTCTCGTACCATCATTTTCTATCCTTGCTTATGCCTCTCCTCAAACCCTGAGTGATCTTTGCACAAACACCTAGAGGCTTAACATAATTATTATTATCATTACAACTCTGACAGTCAATTTTTAAACCCAATTCAACCTTAGCCATCACTTCTCTAATTTTTCAAACAATTTGGACAGTTGGGAAGAATCCTCCAGTTGTGTCCACCAATTTTCTGGTTGGTTTTAATATCAATAAATATGAAAAACAGAAAACAAAGATGGAGGGAAAAAAATTATGAACCAAAAATACCATATCATATATTTAGCCGAAATGCGTTTTCTTTGTTGGCTTGGGGTGGGAAAACACTTTTCACCTCAGCTAATGGGAGAGCTTGAATTTCGCTCTTCTAACCAATTAATTTTTTCCATGTTTTTGCCCCTCCAAGCAATGGAAATTTTCAATTTAGAGGAAAGGCTCCGATGGTGGGTAGGTTTTGAAGATGAGAAAACGAGTTTTATTTGAAAGCCTTAGTCGTGAAGAAACAAGAGAACAATAACAATGCCTTGATGCGACAAGGCTGGTAAAGGTTTGGGAAAGGGAGGAGCCAAGAGGCACAATAAGGTGCTGAGGGACAACATTCATGGAATCACCAAGCCCACCACTAGATGTCTGGCTAGGAGAGGAGGTGTCAAGTGCATTAGTGGACTCATCTGCGAAGAGACGAGGGGAGCCTTGAAGATCTTTTTGGAGAATGTCATCAAAGACATCGTTACTTACGCTGAGCATGCAAGGCACAAGACTATCACCTCCATGGATTTTTTTTATGCGCTCAAGAGGCAGGGCAACACCCTCTACGAATTTGGAGGTTAAGTTTGATCTCATTTGTTTCGTTTCTAAGGTTTACATCCTGGTTCAGTTTTGGGGTAGATATTTATGTTGCTTGTCAAATCTGGTATTGTATCAAGGTATGTTGTTTGCACTGAATTAATGCAATGAATGGATCGCATCAATCCATATCTATTTTCTTTCTTCATTTTTAGGATGAACCGATTTCTTGTCAGAGCAAGGGTTGGATTGAATAAGTATCATATGCATGTTTTATCGCCCACAATATGAACACATGGTTGAATGGCCAATGCGTTATCTCTGTAATAAATATGTTGGGAAAATTACTAAATGGTATATGTACATGAAATAATTGTGTATTAATCGTAACTCTGTGTACAATGACAATGAAAATCTGAATTCTGTAAATTGACCAGGCTAGCCTTTGCCATATTAAAAAAATTATATGGTTATATTTTCTTGAAGATTTTTTTATTTAAGAGAATTCTTTTAGAATGTTCTGCAAGGCATATACTGAATAATCATTTGAAATTCATTTCCAAAGTCTCCTTTTATCTGACCAACCCGTGGTAGGTTTCAAGTCTCGGGTTTTAATTTTACTTCATCTACTAGTTATGTTCGTGTTATGTTTTTTTGCCATTAGAACTCAAAATTAATGGACCCTTGTTTTTCCATTAGAATTCAAAATAATGAATTCTTGTTGTAGTATGTACACCTATCCAATTGCAATAAGAGTTGAGGTGATTTTTTTTTAATAGGTTTTAAATCTCAAGGAGTGCTTTTCAGTTTTTCTAGTCCATTTTGTTGCCCCACTTTTGTTTGGTGTTTAAAATCCAAAGCTCTTTTTTTTCAATGTTTTTATGTGTTTAGAATCAGTACTTGGATATTCTCAAGTGAAAAATAGATTGTAGTTTGTTATTGGTTACAGAATCCAAATGTTTTAACCTTTTCTCAAGAAGACAATGATGAACGTCTTTATCTGTGTTCAGAATCAATACAAGGATATGCAAAAATACACAATCAATTGTAGTTTGTTATTAGTTATAGAATCCGGATGTTTTAATATTTTCTCTTCAAGTAGACATGGTGAACATGGCCTTAAAAACCTCAATTTATGCAGGGATCTTGTTTATTTTTTGGCTTTCCTTTCTAATAACTAAAGGAGAAATATTTAGCAATGCAAGAATTTGATGAGGCAATTGTGGAGTTAGATACCTTAAGTGAAGATTCTTACAAGGGCAAAATTCTGATCATGCAACTCCTTCGTGACAATTTGACATTGTGGACCTCAGACATGCAAGTTTGTATCTGAAGTCTACATGTTCAGTTATTATTATTAGTATTTTTAAGATTTGGTCATGTTATATATTTTGACTTTTGTGTTTTCTTCATTAGGAGGATGTTGGGGAATAGATCAAAGAGACTTCTAAGCATTGGGACGAGGAGGAGCACTAGTGAAATGTGATAATCTAATAGTCTATTAGGATTAGACTACCAAGCGTTTCTGCATTGTTTGGTAAAGGAGGCCTATGTGCAGGATTGTGTTTATTATATCACATGTTGTGCAACATTTAGTTGTTGTAAGTAACATATTCTTAGTCATCTTTTGTTGGATGCGCTTATGTTGGCATTTTATATCATATATTTGTGAATGGTTGGAGACAGTGCCTTGGTACTGTAATATCAGAATGGTGGAGTCTATCAACAAATATGCAGGCCCATTCTGCTTTTGTGTTAGAATAATATTTTTTTATTGTCTTGATTTAGCTTCTCACTGCTTGTATCAATGAACATTTGTTTCAATTTATCTTGAAAAGAGCTTAATTTTTGTTCTCTTACCATTAAATAATAATAGGTATTGGAAAATTTTCCTTTTGAAGTGTTTCATCTTAATTTATAATTTATAATTTCACCCTATGCTTAAAGGAAATAGCGTTCTTCAGCACTAATCAACTGAAGCTTGTTGATTATGTTTTTTTGTCTTACCATATCAGGGCTTGTGTTTCTCCACACCCTACAATTTTAGGATTCAGATAATGCAGCTCATCAAGAATGTTTTGTAATTTGTTTTTTAATTTTCCATAAATTTGTTGAAGCTATTGAACTAGTAATCTTCCTAAAATGTTGAAGCTATTTAACTAGTAATCTTCTGTTGAGAATTTACTGCTTACCAAATAACTCCAATCTTATCCACATTTAAAAGGATACCTTTCTTGGTGTAACCTAATTGGTTGAAAAAAAATTTCATGGATGTGATTGGGTTGTTAACTGTTTGATAGTGACTAAGTGAGTTGATTTGTCATGAGAAAGAAATATTTATTTATTACTCAATATCATGTTAAGTGTCTAAGAGCTTTTCTTATAGTGAGAGCCTGTAGTTTACCATTCGACCATAGGTACGTAAAGTGATAATATTATTATCAGAATTGGAGGTATGGAATTATCTAGGGCTATCAGAATTGGAGGCACGACATTATCAAGAATATGATATATTAGGGGAATTTTGAGGTCTAAAATGGGCCTCCTAAGAAAAATGTAGAACCAAAATAAACTTGATAAGAACCAATAGGATTCAAGATGATGATATCAACAATGGGGGATGATTCACCATTTTTTAAGTAAAAGGGTAAAAAGATTAAAAAATAATAAAATAATAAAACTACTTTTTCAACTTATCTCCCAAAGTTTTTACTCAAATTTCGAGCGGGAGTACTCGTTGGATTCAAAATTTAATTCTTCATCCAAGGAGTACCCATGTTGCATACTTTCAATGGACTTTTCTACAGGAAAATGAGAAATACATGAAAAAACGTGATTGTAATCACGTTTTTCATGTATTTCTCATTTTTTGTGTAGCAGAATCCATCAAAAGTATGAAACATGGGTACTCCTTGGAAGAGGAATTAAATTTTTCATCCAACGAGTACTCCTGCTCGAAATTTGAGTAAAAATTTTGGGAGATAAGTTGAAATGACGAGTTGCAAAAGTAGTTTTTTCCTTTTTTCCTCTAAAATTTGATGATGTAATCAAATATTATTTTATTATTTCCACTATTATTTTATAATTTCCTTAGGAGGACCATTTTAGACCTCAAAATTCCCCTAATGGCTGGTCAGGTGAAAGATAATTTGGAAAGGATCAATGAGATAGTAAACATTGACATTTTTAGCACAGATTCTAACACAAAAGCTCAACAAGGATAATGGACACTGGTACTTGGTTCTCAAACCGATGATCGACCTCATATCCTTCATGCGACATGGCTCACATCCATCTCACCAAGTGGGAGAGAGATCTCAGCATGGACAATAGGCATAAATCATATCCCTTCTGCATTCGATAGTAGCAATTTCTGCAGACTTCCAGATCATGATCCATTATTTTTGGAAAAATATGGAGTCAATACGCTAACTAGAAATAGGAAGTTTGTGATCCATTCTATGGAAATGGAGAACCAAACACAAGGAGAGCATGCAGCTCAAGAGTAACTCTGTCCCATAGAAATATATTCTCTTTTTGAGCTTTCATTTTCAGCTAGCATCAAAAGTAATATCATGGGATAATGGAATATTAATCTAGTTTATTAGTTTATAGTTTAACAGGGAACAAGTGGTTGTCCTTATCAAATTTGAAATGCATTTTAGTTTGTTTACATGGAAAAGATAGAATGAGAAGCATAGATCTTTCTAGAACTGATCCACTTGGGTTTATTTTCAAAAAAATTCAAAATCTCTGTATTTTTTGTTAAAATGGAAAGATGGACTTGTCCTCAAAATAATTTTTGATGTCTTGAGTCAAGGAAAAATTGCATTTTTGGATGAAGTTAAAAATCCCAGTGGATATCTATCTGAAATCCTTGTAATCATGCTTGTATATTAACATAATATCTTTATATTTACCCGAAAGAACATAATAGATTTTTTTTGCATTAGAATTGGTATTTATTATATATTTTAAGCAAAATAAGTAATCATTATTATTTTTCCCTTTCTTCTAGTTTCATGAAATTGCTTTAGTTTTAGGAAGCTCGGATGAGACATCATATCCAGTTGTTCTGAATATGGAAGTAATAACAAGTGGTCGTGTTTTTTACTATCATCCCTTCCAACTAAACTATGTTGAGGACAAAGCCTCTGATTCATGGCAGGCTATTCAAGTTTCCAACTAAGCTAAGTTGAGGAAAAAACCTTTGATCCATGATAGGATGCTCAAGGACTCAAATATCTTGTAATGACAAAAGGTCCATGTCTTATCAGCATTGACTTAAAAAAAAAAAAAAAAAAATCACTGAAACCAATAAATTGTCCAGTCCACTAGGTATCTCAAACAAGCATTTCCAACAATTTTCCAGCCCACTAGGCATCTTAAACAAGCATTTACAACAATTTTCGATTCCACTAGGTATCTCAAACAAGTATTTAAATTTTCAACAATTGTCGAGTCCACAAGGTATCTCAAACAAGTATTTCGAGTTTCAACAAATAGAACAATCCCCAAAATGCCTGTTGCTAAGCTTCTAAACAAGTGTGGATATAAAAAAGGTCCCCAAAAATTATTTTAGATTTGCTTGGTTTATGATTCATTTGGTAACATTGTATCAAGAAGGAAGTTAATAAAAAAAATATTCACAATTAAATTCACTACTATTAAAATATTAATAAAGTGATACCCAAATCGAATGAACAAAAGTAACAGATTTATGTAAGGACTTTAAGTCCCATATCATATCAATGAATTTCAAAATTGTTATAGTGAGAAATATACAAAACCAGGAAAGGTTTCTTAGAAGAGTATTGATCTTATCTGGACTTTTGATAATGGAATAGACTGGGATAACAAGTTCATGTTACTCAGCAATTTCTTTCCTTGTTTTGAAATACCAAAAGGTTTTTCTGCTTATCAACCTGGAAAATTAACAATCACCTAAAAATCAAGTCACATCACCTCAGGTTACCATGCTTCTATATGCAAAATTTGTTATGTCACATAAGCTATTACCATGCTTTTGCCTGCAAATATCATAATTTACTATGACAATGTCACATGTGGAAAAAAAAAAACTGCAATAAAATGTCACACCAACCAGTTATGTAAGATTTATGTTTTTTTTTTCCCATTAGAACTAAAAATTAATGGATCCTCGATTTTCCATTAATTCAAAATAATGAATTCTTGTTGTATGAACACCTATGCAATTGCCACAGGAGTTGAGGTGATTTTTTTTTTAATAGATTTTAAATCTCAGGGAGTGCTTTTTAGTTTTTCAAGTCCATTTTGATGGCCCACTTTTGTATGATGTTTAAAATTCAAAGCTATTTTTTTCAATGTTTATCTGTGTTCATAATCAGTACCAGGATATGCTCAAGTGCACAATAAATTTTAGTTTGTTATTGGTTACATAATTGAGATGTTCTAACCTTTTCTCAAGAAGACATTGATGAACGTCTTTATCTATGTTCAGAATCAGTACAAGGATATGCTATAGTACAATAGACTATAGTTTACTATTGGTTATAGAATCCAGATGTTTTAATATTTTCTCTTCAAGCAGACATGGTGAACATGGCCTTAAAAGAATCAGTATATGCGCGGATATTGTTTATTTTTTGGCTCTCCTTTCTAATAACTAAAGGAGAAATCTTTGACAATGCAGGCATTTGATGAGGCAATTGTGGAGTTAGATACCTTAGGTGAATATTCTTACAAGGAAAACACTCTCATCATCCAACTCCTTCGTGACAATCTAACATTGCGGACCTCAGACATGCAGGTTTGTATTTGAAGTCTACTTTTTCAGTCATTATTATTAGTATTTTTAAGAGTTGGTCGTGTTATATCTTTTGAATTTTATGTTTCCTTTGTTAGGAGGATGTTGGGGAAGAGATCAAAGAGACTTCTAAGCGTAAGGACTAGGAGGAGAAATAGTGAAATGTGATAATCTAATAGTGTATTAGGATTATATTACCATGCTTTCCTGCACTTTTTGGTAAAGGAGGCCTATGTGCACAATTGTGTTTATTATATCACATGCTCTATAGCATTTAGTTGTTGTGCATAGCATATTCTTAGTCATATTTTTTTGGATGCGCTTATGATGGCATATTATATCATCTATTTGCAAATGGTTGGATACAATGGCTTGGTACTGTAATATCAGATTGGTGGAGTCTATCAACAAATTTGTAGACCCATTATGATTTTGTGTTAGAGTAATATTCTTTATTGTCTTGATTTAGCTTCTCACTGCTTGTATAAATGGACATTTTTTTCATTTTATCTTGAAAAGAGTTTCATTTTTTTCCTCTTACCATTAAATAATACTAGGTATCGGAAGATGTGTCTTTTGAAGTGTCTCATCTTAATTTATAATTTATAATTTCAACCTATGCTAAAAAGAAATAGTGTTCTTCAACACCGATCAGCTGAAGCCTGTTGATTATGTTTTGTTGTCTTACCATATCAGGGCTTACAGTTTCTCCACACCCTACAATTTTAGGATCCTGATAATGCAGCTGGTTAAGATTTTTTTGTAATTTGTTTCTTAATTTTCTATAAATTTTTTGGAGCTATTGAGCTAGTAATATTCCTAGAATGTTGAAGTTATTTAACTAGTAATCTTCTGTTGAGAATTTACTGATTTCCAAATAACTCCAATTTGATCCATATTTAAAAGGATACCTTTTTTGGTGTAACCTAAATGGTTGAAAACAAAGTTCATGGATGTGACTGGGTTGTTAAATGTTTGATTGTGACTAAGTGAGTTGGTTTGTCATGAGAAATCAATATTTATTTATTACTCAGTATCATGTTAAGTGTCTAAGAGTTTTTCTTATAGTGAGATCCTTCGGTTTACCATTCGACCATAGGTAGGTAAAGTGAGCATATTATTATGAGAATTAGAGGTATGGCATTATATGGGGCTATAAGAAATGGAGGCACAACATTATCTTGAAAAGTTCCCTCACATTTCATTATACTTATCAAACTTATATAAATCATCCTGGTTTGTTTTTTATTCTTAATCCAAAACACATACTGGTTACCTATGCACAATGTATAAAGGTCACAACCTACACATGTACCTTTCAATTGAGTGATGGTGTTTGTGTTGCATATTTTGGAAGTTTTCCTCGCCATAATGTTGCTGGAAAGGAGAGAATATATAGGTAAATAAAACTTTATTGAAATCCCTTTTAGATTTGATATCGTGATGAGTATGATAATGGTCACATGTACATTTTTTTTAGAGTTTCTTTTAAAAAGGTCTTTTTATAGTAAAGTATATCAAATGTGATTTTTATAGTCGAAGTATACCAAAAGCACATGACCATATCAAGTGACATAGATGATGAAACTTGACATGGCACATGACCATATAAGGTGACATGGATTATGAAACTTGACATGTCACAGAGTTTCCTTATGCATTCCCCTCTTTCAGTGTTCCTTTGCACCTTTTGGTGCAATTGATAATTATATTTATATGAACGTTTATTAAAGTCTAGCGGTTTTTCTGTAGTTATATTTATATGAACGTTTATTAAAGTCTAGCACTGCATCATCCAAAAGTTTTGAGCTATGATTTTTAATGCACATTGGCTCAATCAAATGCTATTTTTATGACATGGATTTCGAGCTATGGGTTTTAATGAACATTGGTACAACTTATATGTAATTGTTATGAACTATAAAGGTTTAATAAAGTCTTTCTGTCCTGCATATCTCTAATCAACTAAATGCATGTCCTATGGCTTCAACTTACAAGTCGCTAAAGCTGCAGTACTTTTGATAGCCTTTTAAGTTTGACAATAGTTTCAGTGAGTTGTAAGGTAGAGAACAATTGTAGTAGCTCACAGGAGGAATTTTCAAGAAACAAGAACTTTGGGGAACTTCCTTCAACTGAATTTGTGTTGTGTAAAGTCACTGATAATAAGGTAGGTCTCTCTCCGCTGTTGTTTTTGAAAGCTCTTGACTGTAATCACAGAAGCTCTCGAAATTTGTCTTAAATTTCATAATTGTTTATATTGACCGAAATTCGTCTTCGTTTTTTATCTCTTGGCAAATTCTTTGATCGAATTGAAGATTATTGTGAAGTTTTTCGATTCTCAGGAGAAGTTTCTAAATGACATTTACTCCTAGTGACATCTTCATGTGAAATATTTTTATTTCTGGGTCAATGAAATACGAAAACTTGAAATGTCTTAGAGGTTTAATTTCACTAGTTCTCTCAATTTGCTAGGTTTTTGTTGGAAGATTATATATGTAAAACTAGTAGACAATTATGCAAATATATGTGATCCTGTTTTATTTTTTGGATACAGTACACATGCTGGGATTTTTACAAAAATTCTGAAGATTGAATCCATTTCATGTTTCCCAATATTTTTGTATTTTTCTAAATAGGAACTCTGCAAATTTGTGTGTTGGTTTTTTCTACAATCACACCATTTTAGAGCTAGATGTTGCACAAATAATTTACAGGCTACATCAATTAGATTATCAGAAGCATTTTTAGTGCCTCTGTTAGGGAAGAGGGGTATTTTTTTTTTTAAACCTCATCCCAATTTGATTTTGTTTTTATTTCCTGTTGTCAATTATTGTGGCAAGATTTTTATCCTTGCCTCTGAATTGTGCTTTGTTTTTTTTTGTTTCATTGACTTGATTATTCTATGCCATGTAATGAGCTAAAAATTCAATGGATGCATAAATCCATTACTGGCTTCCACACAATTGGAAAGAGAACATTCTGTTGCTAGGGTTAAAATATATTAACTTTTTTCTCTCTGGGCTCGTTCTTATCCTGGGCTATGTTAATCTTGGAAAGGCATGTAAATCTAACAAAAAGCCTGTCATCCAAATTTCCAGGTCATGGTCACTCTCTACAGTCTAGATGCATTCAAGCATTCGTTTTAAAGACCATAGAAAAACACATATGGTTGTGAAAGGAGAAAGAAAGTGAAACATAATATTGTAATCAAATTGGTAGGGAAGGGTGGTATTGGAAAATAGGATACATGGTTTAAAATGAAAGTATAAATAATATAAAATACTTCCAAAAAAATTAAGATACTAATTATACAAAATAATTCAAAAAAACAGTCGAGGATCAATAGGTTTAGAAAGTTCTCGAAAATGATTTTATGATAAGAGGTTAAATTACAATTGGTTATAAGTTATATATAAAATTTGGGTGGTATAATTGATTATAATTTATATATAAAATTTGGGTGGTATCATTGGTTATAATTTAGGTTAAATTATTTTAAGTAATGTGTTTTTTTTTTTAAAACTAGTGACGCCAATCACATCTTTATTCCTCTAGATTTATAAAGTGTGCTTCAATGAAAAACAAAGCACTTAAACTTTATTTCATTTTGGAGTTTTTTTAAACTTCATATTTAATAAAAATTTTTATTAAGTTTTGAATCACGGACCTTCACATTGGAAGATCTTGACAATACATTATTAATATAAATTTAGATTTTATATATTTTGTAAATTAAAATATTATGTATTTAAAAATAATATATTATAAATAAAGTTGAGTTGAAACGATTTAATTAGAAATTTTTTTGGGTTTGTTAAAGACCTTGTCGATCCGAAGGACATGAAAGAAGTTTATATGATTTCTTGTTCTTGTGGAACTCCCTATATAGGAGAAACAGGTCGATCCATTGGGTAGAGAATCTGGGAGCATGCTGCAGATATTAGACGTAATTGGTCTGGTACCTCAGCTCTTGCTAAACATGTGGAAAAATCTTGTCACCATGTCTGTATTGAAGACTCTAAGTCGTTGCTAGGGTAGATCACTTCCACCATAGGAAATTGAGAGAGACGATCAAAATTGAGCGACATGGTAAGAATCTCAACCGTGATGATGGTTGGAAATTAAGTAAATGTTGGACCCCGTTTTTCGCCAGGTAATATCTGTTTATTTTTCTTAAGTTTTACTCTATTTTTATTTTAATTAATTAGTTAATTATTTTATTTTTATTTTTATTTTTTTATTTTATTCATTTATTAATTTTTGCCTCTCTCTTATTCTTTCCTAGGTATCTTTATTTAGTTATTATTTTATTTTTATATATTATTTAATTAATTTATTGATTTATTTTTATCTAATTAATTAATTAATTAATTCTTTAATTGTATTTTTATTAAATTAAGTTACCCCTATTACCTATTATATGGTTAATAAATATTTAATTTTAATTTACTTTAATTTAATTAATTTATTCAATTATTTATTTTTTAATTTATATTGTCTTAATTTATGATTTAATTGATTTATTTATTTTTATCTAATTAATTTATTTTATTTTGTTTTAAAAATTTTACACCTCTCTTTTTACCTATTACATAATAATTCCCTATTTAATATTTTATTTTAATTAAATAAGATTTTATCAATTAATTTATTTTTAACTTACGGATAGTTCTTAACGGCTAGTCTTAACGGTTCGTTCTCAACGGCGATTTCCGGGCAATGATGCATATCCACTATTTATTCATTGAGATCAGTTAGTCTATCCACCTTGTCCTAAGGATGAACCACATTAGCTGGTTCGAAACGTCGACCTAATCCTAATGATGTGATTAATCCGAAAGTTCTTTTATCTACATTATGGATCACAAAAGTCTTAGATCTAACACGATTTAATTAATTATTTGATTCTCTATTAATTGAAGAATTATGTATAGTATATTTATTTTTTTCTCTAAAATTAAATTAATTTTAAATATATTTTTATAAGGTTGATTATTAAATATTTTTAATGTGATTTTTTGAACTTTTGAGTGGAAAATTTTGAGGTGAAATCTTCATTTGTGTTATTTAAACTGGGTTTTTGACTACATATATGGATTCAACATCCTAAAAAACTCTTCACGCACTTTGATTGTATAGAGTTTACCCATCAACCTCGTGATTTCAGTGAATTCCTAACGGATTTTAGACAGATTGGATCGGAAAAATAAATCATGAGACCTTTCAAAAAATCACATTAAAGACAACTCGATTTAAAATACATTGAGAAATGTAAAAAAAAAAAGTGAGTTATCTTTATGCATCAGTTATCATGAAATTAGAAGAAAAATGGCTCCATTTGTTTATCTCCTCCATAGTACTTCTTCATGATGTTTTAGTTCAATTTTGACATTTACATAAACTTCAAAACCGAGGTTAGAAGATGAATTCTCCTCGTACCTAAGTGCTGTGTCAAAAAACAACCCCCATTTTTACTTTATTATCTTCATAATAATAATGGAGATCATTTATGTTTTGTTCATTTCATTTCCTTTAAGATTTTATTTTGTTATTTTTGCAGGATTTTCACTTTTCTCGATTTTTCACTTTGATTGCTTCATCGAGTGTAGTTTCTCACAAGCTTTCCAACAACTCTAATTTTGTTGAGTTTATATTTATGGTTTGTAAATGACGCTTGTGCAATGTTTTTGTTATTTTCACCACCCAAGTTTGAAAATGTATTTTACTTTTGTAAATATAATTAATTTTTTAATTTGTAATTATTGTTATTTAATTTATTTATCAACCTAAATTAATTAAATTAATTTTAATTAATTTAACTAATATGTAAATATTAATTAACCTATTAATTTAATTAATTTTAATTAATACGTAAATCATATATATATTCTTAATTTAATTAATTTATTATTAAATATTAATTTAACTAATCTAAAAAACCCACCGGATTCGATAATTTAATGTACATTGCACATATTATAATATATATAAAATATTAATAAAAATAAAATAAAACTTAAGCAATGTCCAGAGCCTAAAACAAATTTTAATGGTATTTCTAACACTTTATGGGCTTTCATCTTCTTGGTCTCTTCTCTCATACTTAACCTGAGCTTGTGGTTGTAGTTTAGTTTTGTGTTTTTGTTTTTGTTTTTGTTTTGTTTTTAATAAAGTATTGGAGAGAAGTCTTACTTTCACGTGGGCCTCCTCTCTTTTTCTATAGATTATTTTTAGTCTCTTGAACATTAAAACATCATTCATTCATTCTTATGGTGTTCGACTCCCATTTTTAATTCCCTTACAAGCTCTTCTTTCCTTCGAGGTTCCAAGCCTCCCTCCCCCTTATAACTCTCCCACTTTCCACCCCGGCTCCTCCTATTTCCTCCGAGCATCCAACCCGCCCCTCTCCTCCTAGCCTCATCTCCCTCCTCCCATATAACTCCTAACTCATCCTCCTCCTTTCGGGCCATGGGTCGTCCCCGTCTCTCCTCTCTTCTTATATACTTATAACTCCCGTCCTCCATTATATATTTCACGAGCTCATTATTGAAGGCCAGAAAACAACTTTTAAATATTAAATCTAATACTTTTGTGATCCATATTGTAAATTAGAGAATCTTTCATATTAATCACATCTTATTAATATTGCTTTTTAATAATTTTATTTAATAATTTATTTTTTAATATAAATTTTTAATTTAATTAATTTGTATTATTCTCATCTGTAAATATTAAGAATTTTATTTAATAATTATTTAAATTAATTTAGTTTTTTATTAAATTAATAAAAAATTAAAATTTTATTTAATAATTGGTATATATTAATTTTAACTCATATATTAAAATATAAATATACTAAAATTTTGCCTAGGCTTGCATTTTCTAGCACTTTGAGAGTTTTGACACCTTGATTTTGAAAGCTAATATCTTGAATTCTATTTGGCTAAATGAGGCCCAAAATAGCTTGTTGGAAAGATAGAATCATGGGGAGGAATATCGGAAAATCAACCAACTAGATCTAAATATTTAATAGCCCAAAAATTTAGTAGAAAAGTGAGTAGCGAATTTGCAATAAAAATTTGGTTTTGCTAAATTTGATTTGGGAAAATTTCATTGGTTTGAAGGAATTGTTGTCACAAATTCATTTTCCAACTTGTTGAGGGCTTAATCAAATATCCACATGAAGTAATCATAATATGGATTTTCCTTTGTTCAATTTATTTAATTTACTTTTAATTTGGCAATTTGTTTTCCCAAATTTATTTTGTTGTGCAATTCTAATTCGTTTGAATTTATATTTTGACAAATAATTTGTTGGAGAAATGAGGCTAAGGGATCTAAAAACAATCGGATTGCACCAGCAAAGAGCAGAAAAAATAAGTAAATAAATAAAAAAATAAAAATTTCTCAACTAAAACCAAAGATTTCATATATTCTTCCAACAACTTTCATTTTTAAAGATTCTTTGTGTAATTATAAATATGCATTTGTGGAATAAAGAAAGGGTTCCATATCTGGAAACTATATGGATTATTATTTATGAAAAGAAGCATTTTTGCACTATTTTAGAACACATAATTTTGTAGAGGATGAGACATTCTTTGGACCAGTTGTAAGGAAATTTATAGGGACATATTTCAGCTCATAAAATTTCATGCTATCATAAAATTGTTATGAGAAATCTTGTGCTCAAAGGGCTCGAATTAGATCTACGATTTGTGTAAACATATCTTATAAATAAAAGTTGATTGATAGCTTGTATCTAATAGAATTTTGATGCAATTTAGATCTAGATAAGTTTGTGGTTTTTTTAGTTCTGTACTATTGTGAATTTTTAATTATATGCTTATTTAATTAATGGAAAGCTATATTTTCTTATTTGATCTTATTTCTATCAAAATGAAAAATGAATCTAAATATATTTTCCGGATCTGAGCAATCCTACAACACCATAGGGGGATGCCACCCAGTGTCCTTGTCCATGATGTACACTGTCAATTGCAATTCACAATAAAAAAAACTGGGATATAGCTTGGAAATATTAAAATAGTTATATGGAATGCTATATGTTTCATGATGACATTTTGCATGTTTAAAACTCTGAGGAAATAGATGAAACACAAGGCACAATAAATACTTCATAATGCAAAAAGTATGACAGTCAGAGTCGTCCAAAGGGAAACCAATATTTCCTATGTTATTCACCCATTAATGCTGTTAAGAGTACCATTAAGCATGCCATGTCCATGCCCATGACATCGATCATCAAGATTTGTACACCACTCTGATCGTTTTAATTGCATTAAACTCTTGAGCGACCATCATTAGCTAGGCCCATACGAATGATATGCAAATCTTTACTGCCCATATGAATGATATGCAAATTTAATATGATGAGACGTGCAAATTTCATGATACATTTTCGCGAATCTGAATGATACATTGGAATTTCGTTGTATGTGATGTTCATTACCTCACTATGTGACCAAACTGTTGTAGCGTCATAGAAAATCCTGAGTAGTGTGATGATTTTTGGACATGAGGCTCTGTTCTCTCTGGCGGATTGAAGGTGTCTGATTGGGACTTGCTAGCAAGTCTGGATTTGAGTCACTGGCTCCAGTTGGCATCCATCATCAAGACTTGTACACCACTCCGATTGGTTTAATTGCATTAAACTCTTGAGCAACCATCAGCGGTGGCAGCAGTTGGGCTCATACGAATGACATGCAAATATTTACCGCCCATACGAATGATATGCAAATTTAATATGATGAGATGTGCAAATTTCATGATACATTTTTGTGAATCTGAATGATACATTGGAATTTCGTTGTATTATGTGATGTTCATTACCTTACTGACCGAACTGTTGCAGCCTCGGAGAAAATCCTGAGTAGTGTGATGATTTTTGGACATGAGGCTCTGCTCTCTTTGGCGGATTGAAGGTGTCTGATTGGGTTCTCTCTGGCGGATTGAAGGTGTCTGATTGGGATTTGAGTCACCGGCTCCAGTGAAATAATCTGGTACTTTCCACAGAAACTTGTTTGATTTTTTCACAACTGTTTGATTCCACTAATCATGTGCACAATTTAGATGCGAAAGAGGGCTGCCACATATGGGATGCCTGAGAACTCCTTTGTAGAACCCTTTCGTATCACGTAATAAAATGTAATCTTGTAGAAAATAAATGAATGAATTAAAATCAAGGGTTTAAGGGTTTGGGTAATAGGTTGTTTTTAATATTTAGGGCATAGTTATGATATGAAGATGATGTAAACAATAAGTTTTAAGGGTTGAAGTTCCCTTTCATTTAAATATTTTTTTTAAAATATTTTGTAAAATATTTTGCAAATTCAATATCAGCATTTTAAAACCTCTCCTTTCAAGAATCCAAGCTTACGCAGGTGACAGAAAGAGTGCTGCTCCAAAAACATTCCCTGAATATTATTCATTTAAAATGGCATTGAAATAAGTAAAGTAGTCTCACCAGAATCCCTATATATATATAGAAAAGTGAATAGTCAAATTAGGATAGCTCTTGGATTTCAAACTAATATTTAAGGCCATGTCCCTCCCATTCTAAAGATGAAAAAGCCTTTGCTGAGATCATGTACATAGTTAACCTACACTACTTTTAAACTATTATTTTGTGAAACTCTAATCCTCCATCATTCCTATTGTGTGTACTTATTCTCTTCTAAACATTATATCTACAATAAGGCATGTCACAAATCATTTTTAATTTATTTTATTATAAACATCATACCTACAATAATTCAAGATATTATCATTAGAGAGAACTATGGATTCTTTGAATGAAATTGTCATAATGAGGTTAAATTTATGATATAATATCATTTTAATGCCCTATTTTCCATCACCATTTCCCCTTATTACAATAATTATGCCTCAAACTATAACTAAACCTATTTAATTTAAAAGTAATAAAATGAAATATTTTTATTATTTTAGATTCACACACGTGTACATCTCAAAAGTAAAAAATTCAATAACTTGTCTTCTATTCATACACACATTAACATATTCTTCTCATGTAAATCTACCTATAAATATTAAATCCAAGAATCATTCCATATGTCACATAGTAATGAGAATGGAACTTCAAACGTTGAATTAAAGTCATGATATTAGTTTATAGTGTAAATTGTATTGAATTATAGTGTAATGACAATCACTTGCATGCAAAAGTCATGGTATTAGTTTATAGTGTAAATTTTATTGAATTATAGTGTAATGAAAAACATTTGCATGCAAAATGCTAGTTGCATCAAACATTACAAAGCTAGATGACATAATTAATGTAATTTTGAAAGAGATAATCTAAATGCTTTTTCAATATATTAATAAACTTGATTTTTTAAGTTTCTATTGGAAAAAAATAAAGTAAACATTTCTTTAATAATATCTTAATTTTGCCCTTTTTTTACTAAATAAAATAAATAAAAAAATTATTTATAAATTTTAATAAATTTTAAAATAACATATATATATTAATTAATAAAACTTTAGTACAAGCAAAGAAAATCAAAGAAAATCGACTATGCTTATAACCACATTGAGATTTTGAAGAAATAATGTTTATAAAACATAGAACTCATCCTTAAAATTAACCATAAAAACCCAAAAAAATGAAGATTTCACATCAATGAAGAATATGTAGCACCAACATTTGAAATCACCATTTAAGCTCAATACTAACTTTCATTTTCATTTCCTATAGAAATCCCTTGTATAACATTTTCAACTTACTAATTTCAAAAGCGCATGTATGATAATCTTTTCACCATTTATAAGTTTAGTTAACCAAAAAGTATATGTATATATTTAAACATTGAGTTTCCATTATCAAAAACCTTTCTATGAAATAATTTTCAACTTATCCAATGAAATGAATTTGAACGCCATTGAGGAAGATAGAACCCTGGAACTGTTATTATATTCAGCTGTGGGTTCTCCATTGAAGAAATGGAGGAGTTCTCAAATATTTAGCGTAATTCTTCATTTTTCCAAGTAAAAATATTTTGATCAGAAGAGTTCAGTGAACTAAACGTTTGAAACCCACCATAGGTTTTAGTGTTATGATTCAATCCATGTAGTCGACGATTCAATCCAATTCAATCCCTTGTGAATTGTGCAAGGAAATAGGAGGAATTTGGGGGCACTTGAATAGGCAAAGTGTTGGCGAGTGATAGTAATTCATAAGAAAAATTTTACAGTGGAGGGTGTGCTTCAGAGCTTGGAGATTACATTGTAATAGTTTCTCATTATCATCTGATTAATGAAAAGAAGTGAAGGGGTTTCTCCCAGTTGGGTTCCCTTGTAAAATCATTGTGTTCCTTGTGTTTTTATGATTGCATGTCATTGCAAGTCTTTCTACCTTGTAATTTTCTATTCTAAGGATTGTAGAAGAAATTTGTATCTCTCGTTTTGAGTTCGAATTCATCAGTAATAATAAATTTCTTGTCATTTCTGAAATATTAATATTATATAATAATTAATATTAAACTTATTAATATTTAAACTTAAAATATTTTGAATAATACATAATAATAATATTGTTAATAATCATTACATTAATGTAAAGATTAAAAATCATATTATTATTAAACATTACTTCAAAACTTAAAATCTAAAACCCAATATTTAATCTAAAACCTCAACACTAAAGCCTAATATTAAAATTTGTAAACTTAAAAACCCTAAAATAAAATCTAAAATCAAAAAGTAAATCTCAAACTTGAACCTAAAATCTAATATTAAAACCTAAATTTTAAACCTAAAAACCTAAAACTTAAAACATAAAATCTAAACTTAAAATATTAAACCTAAAATATAATATTAAACATATTTTAAAACTTTAAACCTAAAAAATAATATTAAAGCTAAAAGTCAAATGAAAATCCTAGAATCTAAACTTTAAAAATCTAAAAAAAAATGTAAACCCAACATTATAGTCCTAAACCTAAACGGGAATGGAAATGTAAAACTATTTAAATCTAAAATATAAATGTAATTGTAAAAAGTAAAACCACCTAAACCTAAAACATATATATTTCACAAATTGTGAAATAAAATATAATAAATACACACCTTACACAATTCTGAAATAAATTTCAGAAATTCTGAAATAATATTTCACAAATTCTGAAATAATAAGTTTACACACCGATCATAAATAGTAGCTACTTGTCAAGTCAATTCCTGACAAGCCTACACACCGATCAACGCCTGACAAACTGACACACATTCCATCAGATGGCGCATATCATTTACTATTGTTTGTCCCGATTTGTGGTACTTGTTTCTTCGTCTGCATAGCAAGGCTCGCATGACCATGGGGCATGGCATGGGTACGTCTGGAGCATTAATGGGCCTATAGCAGTGAAAATAATGCTTTCCATGGACATGGCATGCTCAGTAGTACTCTTAACAACATTAATGAGCGAATAGCAGCGGAAATATTGGTTGCCTTCCCCTTGTGTCTTTACTTTTACTTTTATCAGCTTGAGGGAATAAATTAAACATCTTTTGCTTTAGTACGTTTGCTTTCACGACCCTAATTTATTCCAAATAAAATTACTATACTAAATTTCAACTCGTTGTGTGTAAGCCATTTTATGTTATAATTATGGTTAGGATGACAATTATTTTTTCTACATGTTACTTTTTAAATATTGTATTATAATAAGATTTTTTAAACCATTCAGACTAGTTAATTTTATTATTTAAATTATTCTTATTTATTTTTACTTCATACATACATATATATAAAAACCAATAATATAAAATTGTTTATACTTAGTTTACTTTATAGATGTTAAGCGTTGAAGATAAATCACCATTTATTTTTATAAAACTAAATGTATTTCATTCGTAACTATAAAACTAAATGATATACATTTTTAAAAATATATTCTTAAAATAGTTTAATGATCTTATATTTTTTTAAGATGTGTATGGACATAACATATTTAATATATTTTCTTTTTTATTATTATTAAAATAATTTTTTAATATCATTTTACTTATGTTTATATGATAGTAATAAATAGCAATTCAACATGCTCCGAATTCTTTCTTGGAACTATCGGGGCTTTCCATGGAAGAAAGGCCCCAAGCTAAGTTGTATCTCAAATGATGTTGATATTATTTTGCTTGTTGAAACTTGGGAGCACGAAGAATCTAAGGTCCCTAACATAGACGGCTTTGCACTATGGTCTGCTTGGAACAAGCGATCCTCTCGTAGAGGCATTGGGGGCATAGCTTGCTACATTAAGAAGAACATCTCCCCCCATGCTAGGATTTATAAAAACGACCCTTACAACCAATATAGTTGGATTAAGATTACTGATATTAATGATAAAAAGACCTACATAGAAATCTGTTATTTTTCCCCCATTAATTCTAACTTCTATAAGAAAAATAATCTAGATAAAAATAATCCTTACAATGGTTTAGAGAATGATATTTCTAGCCTAAGGAATGAAGGTAATATCCTTTTAGTGGGTGACTTTAATGCTCGAAATTCAAGCAACCAAGCTATTCTTCTAAGCAATCATTCCAACCCCAATCCTCTTTGGTTAGACGAAGACCTTACTTTGGCTAGCCGATACAAAAGGAGATCTGAAGACCTCGGGGATAATTTGTTTGGGTCGGAGCTAGTCAAGCTCTGTAGTGCTCAGGATCTCATAATTTGCAACGGTCTAAAGAAGTGGCCCAATTCTAGCTAGATGCCCTGTATCCATGGGCTTGGCAGCAACGTGGTAGACTATGTTATTTCCGATCTCCCTTTATATAACAAAATAATAAATTTTGACATCTTAGACGACCACGAGCCTGACTCTGATCATAAGCCTTTACTCATAACTCTCAATTTTGTCATGCATAGAGATCCCATAGAATATAATACTTATAGTCAAAATAACTTAATCTTTGATAGAAATAAAAATGATCTCTTTTTAAATGAATTAAAACTAGTTTGCTTCCTTTATCTAGTATAGACAACATAGATGACCTATATCATAATTTTACTACAACTCTCTCATATTCTGTTAAAAATTTCTCAATTGAAGTCTCAAGTAATAAAAGAAACAGCAAAACCAACGCATGGTATGACAAAGATTGTAAAAGTGCGAGGAGAGAAATTAAGGAAGCTGTTGATGAATCTCTCAAAATTGACAAGATAAAAATCTACAAAGCCCTAACTAAAAGGAAAAAAAGGCAATATATTCGTAAAAGACGAGAATCTCTTACACCTCTCTAAGGTGGCTCCTAAGAAATTTTGGAGGCAGATTCTAACTAGGAAAACTAAAGATAATAACAAAATTTCTTTACACGACTAGAATTCCTATCTTAAAAAGCTTTATGACTCTCCAAATGCCAGGGATTTTGAAACCCTGCTCACAACGAAAGAATTTTTCTCATTAGAAGACATTGATTTTGGGGTTAAACGCTTGGCAAATGGGAAAGCTAAAGAAATTGAAGGTTACCAGGCGGAAATATTAAAAATTGGAGGTCTTGTCTGTAGAAATTTGAATAATAGCTGAATTATTCACCGAGATTATCCTGATTACACACTATTTAAGCTTCATGCATAATACATAACCTCTTCTACAATTGATCATCAATTTGCGGAAATAGAAGCAGTCGCATACGCACATTAAAACATAATCAAGCACACATATAACACAATATGTAATGGGGAAAGCTTACAGCTGAAAACCCCCAACTATCTGTATATTATAATGATAGAGAACAAGTAACAATACATAGCACAAAGCTCCTCACAGCTCTCAGCACTATCTCACATGCTACACACAAACTAGCTCAGATATGAACAAGTCACAAGTTCAAATCTCTTCCACCTGTCTGCCTGCCTCTACTGCGCAATCCAAGATGAATAATGATGAGATCCAAGTTCGAATCCCACTAGCTTGTACTACGCAATCCTCATTGGCAATCTCAATCAATGTGTGTGCAAATCTCATGCACAACTATAGTCACAACTGATAGTAGACTCACCCTTTCACCCACCTCTAACACTAGTCTCCACTGAATTGTCCATGCATTGCAGTTAACTGATGTATTCTTTAGTTGATTTATGAGTTAATAATTAGTGAATTAATTAATAATTAATTCACACCACTCATCACTAGTGTATTTATCAGCTAGACTAAATACAACTAGTTCAACTAAGTTAAACCGAACACAACTCCACCAACTGTCTCATCAACTCCACCAAACTCTGCCACATGAGTTCTAACTGAAGTCAACCATGCAATAGCTCAAATAACCCCTAGGAATAGCGTAATTCCTTCTGTCAGCTGCATGTGCCACATCCAAGCATCAAACTCAAGTGCTCCAAGAGGATAAGATAATGTTTATAGTCCAAATATTATTAAGGGCTAATAATATTTGACTGATCTATTTTTAGACTGGCAGTCTAAAAATAGACTTCGCCCAATATGTCTAAAAATAGAGGTCCATCTATTTTTACCAACTTGACTAACCATCCACAAATAGCATCTTGCAACTCATAGACCATGATCCATATGTCTAAAAATAGACATAGTCTAAAAATAGACTTTGCGCCAAAAATAGCCTGCGGGCCCACTTAGTGAAGGCGACTTATTTTCACTAAGCTCCATCATCTTGTTGCATTTTCAACACTCCCTCTCAACAAGATATGGATTATCTGCAACCCCTATCCTACCTCTGTGGTATTTGAATTTGCTCCTGGTGAGCGCCTTCGTTAAGATATCAGCATGCTGGTCCTTCGTGGGAATGTATGAAAGTAACATGATCCTCCGCTGCACACAATCTCTGATATGATGGTACCTGATGTCGATGTGTTTGGATCTATCATGAAATACTGGATTAGCCGAGAGTTTGATGCAACTCTGGTTATCACAATAAATCACAGTAGGCTCCAAGTGTGAACCGAACAACCCGACCAGGATCTTCCTCATCCATATAGCCTCACATGCAACCAAACTCGTTGCCATATACTCGGCCTCTACTGAACTGAGTGCCATAGATCTCTGCTTCCTGCTGTACCAAGAAACTGTTGTCGACCCGATACTGAAAATCCCTCCAGATGTGCTCTTTCTGTCCGTTGGGCTCCCTGCCCAATCTGCATTGGTGAAGCCACATAGCTTCATCACATCCTCCTATCTGTACCACAATCCATATCCCGATGTGCCTCTAAGATAACGCAATACATGCTTTCCCGCCTTCCAGAAGAGCTTGGTAGGCTTAACCATAGCTTGTGAAAGCTAGTTAACTGCATAGCATATATCGGGCCGTGTATTGACCAGATACATAAGTGACCCCACCAACTGTCGATAAACAGTGGCATCCAATACCTCCGCTGAAGTAGCATCCTCCTTCCTCCAACCACCAGGAAGAGGAGTATCAACAGGCTTGCAGCCATACATGTTGAACTTCTCCAGTATCTCCCAGGCATACTTACCCTGAGAAACAAATAGTCCATCACTGCGTTGCCAAATTTCCAATCCCAGGAAATAATGAAGGAGGCCCAAGTCCTTCATCTCAAACTCTTTTGCAAGATCCTCCTTGCATGAGAGTATCAACAACTCATCACCTGTCAAAATCAAATCATCTACATAAAGTACAATGATCAGAAACTTACCCTCCACCACAATCTGGTATAGGTTCGGATCCGCCTCACTCTTGGAGAATCCAAGTCCGATGAAATAATTGTCTATCTATGTGTACCAAGCATGAGGTGCTTGTTTCAACCCATACAACGCTCTCTTGAGTCTGCACGCATGCGACTCGCTGCTGAAGATCTCGAAACCTTTGGGCTGCTCTATGTACACCTCCTCCTCAATGACTTCGTTGAGGAATGCAGTCTTTACATCCATCTGATGAATGTGCCACCCCATCTGCGCTGAGAGAGCAAGAATCGTCCGTATGGAAGAATACCTTGCAACAAGTGCAAAGGTCTCCTCATAATCGATCCCCTCTATCCGTGAGAAGCCTCGAGCAACAAATCTTGCCTTGTACTTCTCCACAGTCCCGTCAGCTGCCTGCTTCACTTTGTAGAGCCATCTCGAACCCACCACTGATTTTCCTTCTGGTCTCGGGACAATCTCCCATGCAATGTTTCCGACAATCGAATCATACTCTTCCACCATGGCATCTCCTCGCCTACGCGGGTCCTCCATGCTCTCGAAAGAGGATGGCTCACACGTACACATTTGCTCACAAGAGACATGTATCCAGCAGTACCGGCCGTGTGACCGACCGTCCGCGCCGTGATGTAGGTGCTCCCACAACCTTCGGCATCTTGGAGCCGCCGGCCACCTTTGCAAGGTGCCTTCCGCCCTCCGATGGCTGGCGCTGCCTGAGTGGTCTCTTCCACTCCATGAACCTCATCTTGTGGCTGATCCACATCCTGAGACTCATCCTTAGGAACTAATAGCTACTCATCTTCATGCAAGTGTGGCTCCTTCTCAAGCGAACACTTCATGGCTTTCTCCTCATGAAATTTGATATCCTGTCGCACAACAGTCTTGCGACTGTCTGGCAAATACACATGATAGTTGTGGGGCGTATCAGTGTACCCCACAAATATCCCAACCTCTGCAGTCGGCTCCAGCTTCTTCCTGGCATCCTTCGTCACATGAATGTAAACAGGTGAACCAAAAATCCTCAAATGGGAAATATCAAGCCTCTTACCAGAAAACGCCTCCTTGGGTGTACTCATGCCAAGTATCCTATGAGGACAACGGTTCTGCACATATACTGCAGTATTGCATGCCTCCGCCCACAAGTGAATGGGTAGGCCCTGATCATGCAACATCGCCCGTGCAGCACCCACGATCGTTCTGTTCTTCCGCTCAGCAACCCCGTTCTGCTGTGGGTTATGAGGTGCTATGAGCTCTCTTCGAATCCCTTCTGCGCTGCAAAATTCCTTGAATTCGCCAGAGATGAATTCACCACCATTGTCACTCCTAAGAGCCTTCACATGCTTCCCCGATTCCTTCTCCACCAGTGCCTTGAACTCACAGAACTTTGAGTATGTCTCGCTCTTCTTCTGCATGAAGAAGATCCAACACTTCCGAGAATAATCATCAACAAAGATCACATAGTACCTGTGCTTTGCTGTCGAAGCTACTGAGAAAGGTCCACACACGTCTGTGTGAATTCTCTCAAGGATCGTCGTGGCGCGACTATCCTTCTCGTGAAAGGTGGCTTTCACAAATTTTCCCCAAGGTACACCCCTTGCACTGATCTGACTGCGCAAGAGCGCTATTGTAGTTTAGCAGTAAATCGTCGCGTATCTTCAAAGTCTATGGTGAAGCGTTTGGGAAAGAGGAAGAAGCACAACTCGCCATCATCCCGCTCACCACTCCTTCTGCCTTGCCTGCCATTGCTGCGCAACCATCTACCTGCAATTGATAAAGGTTCTTAACTCGAACCCCTATCCTCCGAGTCTCACCAGTTGCCTTACTACGCAGGAAATCCTTTCCCTTGCTAAAGACAACATCATATCCCTTGTCTTCTAACATCGCCATAGAGATAAGATTCTTCTTCAATCCTGGAACATGCATCACTTCCTTCAATCTGAAGGGTTTACCAGACTCCCTCTCAAAGGAAATGGTACTGATACCGGTCGCACTGTATCTACCATCATCGCCCATCTCGATGTGCACTCCAAGATCTTTCTCATCCAGATCAGTAAACAAATCTCGATCTCCTGTCATGTGAAAAGACACACCACCGTCCAAGAGCCAAACCGAACCCATCATCACACTTGATACCAAGCATGCGCACGTGGTAACCAAATTTTCAAATCGCGAGGCTACAGTCTTCTCCACGTACATCCAAGAACCTCGCTATGTTTCTTTCTTCTCGCGGAAAATTTGCGGGCATAATGTCCATGCTGGTGACAGTGAAAGCACTTCACCTTGGACATGTCCTGCTTCTTGCCTTTCGCACCAGAATGAGAAGCTTTCTTGCTCTTCCCCTTCTTTGCTTTGGTAGCCAAAGCGCAATTTTCTTCATCAGATGTCTTTGATGAAGATCCATCCCTGGTATTCCGCCTTATCTCCTCTTGCACAAGATCCGACCAAAGTCGCTCCCATCCTGGCAATTTCTCCCGACCATTGACAGAATCCTGATAGACATGCCAACTCTTCGGAAGACCAAGGAGAGCCAAGCTCACCAATTCCTCATCATCTACAGTCACCCCCACACTTCCCAGCTCATCCTTGCATTGGATGAACTTCGTTAGGTACTTGGGCATATTGTCACTTTTCTCCATATTTATGTGTCTGAGTTTATCCTTGAGTGCCAACTTCCTCTGGTCGCTCTTGCTTTGGAATAAATCTATCAACGCTTTCCACATTAAGTATGGAGAAGCTTTTCCATGCAGGCTGGATACAATGTGATCCTTCACGCCCTCCAACAGAATCCTTTGATACTTTGCTGTCTTCTTTTTCCAAGCCTCAACTTGAGCAGCAACAGTAGGCTTTGGGACTTCAGCATCTATGAACTCCTTCAACCCGTTGTCATCTAACACCGCCTCCATCCTATCTCTCCATGCAATATAATTCGAGCCGCCTTCAAGAGCATACTCCAATCGCAATCCGTTGAAAGACATTTTGACTTTGACACCAAGAAAACACTGCTGCAAATTCAAATTCCACCAGCTCAAAACTCAACCGCTTCTGATCTGTGAGAACAAAGTATTTCTAGCACAAAGATCGACTGTAGGGGAATTTACTGGATATATCACCTTTCAGAGAAAGGATGGATCCAGAGGCTACCTGGCCCGCTTACAGACTCTGTCTACCAAATAAATTGTAATCACTGTAATAGATTCGATGATCAATTCTCGCTCTGATACCATGTAGAAATTTGAATAATAGCTGAATTATTCACCGAGATTATCCCGATTACACACTATTTAAGCTTCATGCATAATACATAACCTCTTCTACAATTGATCATCAATTTGTGGAAATAGAAGCAGTCGCATGCGCACATTAAAACATAATCAAGCACACATATAACACAGTATGTAATGGGGAAAGCTTACAGCTGAAAACCCCCAACTATCTGTATATTATAATGATAGAGAACATGTAACAATACATAGCACAAATCTCCTCACATCTCTCAGCACTATCTCACATGCTACACACAAACTAGCTCAGATATAGAACAAGTCACAAGTTCAAATCTCCTCCACAAGTCTGCCTGCCTCTACTGCACAATCCAAGATGAATAATGATGAGATCCAAGTTCAAATCCCACTGGCTTGTACTGCGCAATCCTCATTGGCAATCTCAATCAATGTGTGTGCAAATCTCATGCACAGCTATAGTCACAACTGATAGTAGACTCACCTTTTCACCCACCTCTAACACTGGTCTCCACTGAACTGTCCATGCATTGCAGTTAACTGATGTGTTCTTTAGTTGATTTATGAGTTAATAATTAGTGAATTAATTAATAATTAATTCACACCACTCATCACTAGTGTATTTTTCAGTTAGATTAAATACAACTAGTTCAACTAAGTTAAACCGAACACAACTCCACCAACTGTCTCATCAACTCCACCAAACTCTGCCACATGAGTTCTAACTGAAGTCAACCATGCAATAGCTCAACTAACCCCTAGGAATAGCGTAATTCCTTCTGTCAGCTGCATGTGCCACATCCAAGCATCAAACTGAAGTGCTCTAAGAGGATAAGATAATGTTTATAGTCCAAATATTATTAAGGGCTAATAATATTTGACTGATCTATTTTTAGCCTGGCAGTCTAAAAATAGACTCCACCCAATATGTCTAAAAATAGAGGTCCATCTATTTTTACCAACTTTACCAACCATCCACAAATAGCATCCTGCAACTCATAGACCATGATCCATATGTCTAAAAATAGACATAGTCTAAAAATAGACTTTGTGCCAAAAATAGCTTGTGGGCCCACTTAGTGAAGGAGACTTCTTTTCACTAAGCTCCATCATCTTGTTGCATTTTCAACACTGTCCTCATCCCCCACATCCACAAGGTTTTCAACTAAGTGGTCTAGCAAGGATTCCCTAAACCTTGGACTCAGAGCCTCATTATCCCTATTTTTAAAAGTGGGGATACAAATAATCCCTCTAATTATCAGAAAATTATGATTAGCCCTCTCTTAGCCAAGTTATATGGTATTATTTTGGAAAAGAAGTTGAGCATTTGGCTTGAAAGTGAAGGTAAGAGAGCTAAAGGCCAAGCGGGTTTTAGAAGGCAACACTCAACAACGGACCACCTCGTTACGCTTAGGATCATTGTGGATGAATGACGCAATGATAAATCCAAACTCTTCTATTAATTTGTGGACTTTAGAAATGATTTCGATACGGTTCCTAGAAACAAACTATGGAATAGATTAAAATAGCTAAATGTTCCTTTCGAGCTAAGAGCAGCCGCTATAAGATTATATGAGAATGTAATTGCCAAGTTAAAGAGCAATGAGGGGTGGTCGAAAGATATTAAGTGTAATATTGGAGTTAAACAAGGTTGCCCCCTCTCCCCTACTCTATTTGGCATTTACATCGATAAGCTAGAAGGTTTTTTAGAGGAAGAAGGATGTGCTGGCACGATTTTAGCTGGGATAGTCATCATCCTTCTTCTCTATGCTGACGCTATTGTTCTTCTCGCAAGGTGCCCATCTGATCTTGATAAGCAACTTAGACTTATTAATGATTTCTGCTCTACCATGGGTATGTCTGTTAACACTGACGAAACAAAAGTTATGATTATCAAATCCAAGAAGGACACTTACGCTAATTTTATGTATGGCAATAGTAACTTGGAGGAAGTGTCTTCTTACAAGTACCTAGGAATTGATATTCATCACAAGCTCAACTGGAACTATAACATTCAGAAAAGGATAAATGGGGAGTGGAAAGCTTATTTTGGTCTTGAAAATAATTGTAAAATGACAAACCTCATAATGTGGGATAGGAAGAAGTTCCTCTTTGAAATTTTATTCGCTCCTATTATCTTATATGGATGTGATGTTTGGGGTTGCAGCATCTCTAGATAATCTTGGAGAAAGATTGAGCAAATCCAGAAGCGTTTTATAACTTATAACCTTAAAATTAAAAGCAATACACCATATCCTATTCTCCTTATAGAAGTGGGTCTTTCCCCTATTGAGAGCTTAACTATGACTAGGCTTCTGTTGTACAAGCACAAGCTCAATATCATAGGAGACCATAGACTTCCTAAGATAGCTTTAAATTCTATCCAAAACCACCTAAGGCTTAAACGAGGTTGGTATAAAGACACCAGGGCCTGGTTAAACCATTGGGAGATCGACGAGAATGTTGCATTTGCAAAACATTAATAACATTAAAAAAAATGTTACTTCTAAGTTCAAAGAAAAAATGTGGTGTGAGAAAGATCTAGCAACTAAAAGAAAATTAAGATATTATAAGGAGGTCATCAACCCCACCCTAGAAGATCAAAAAGTATCTCTCTGTTTTAACTAGCTCAAAGAAGAAAATTAATATAGCTTAGAACAAACTCCCATGAGCTCCATAGTGAAACAAGTCGTTGGACAGTTCCTAAAACACCATGGATGGAAAGGATCTGCTATCTCTGTGAGAATATGAACATCGAGGATGAAAATCACTTCCTCTTAGAGTGCCCTGCGTACAACCACATTATAGCTCAATTTCCCATAATCTTCATTATAATCTATGACTTTCCTAGCCTTCAGATGTCAAAATTCTTGGTAGAACTCAGGAGACTTCTCTCCAATCTTTTTTGAGCATAGAATAAAATCTTAAATCAAAATGTCACTGCAGGTCCGATGAACCAAGATTGGTCTGAGTGGACATTAACCATCATCATCATCATCATCATGATTGATAACATAAAAAATTAATTAAATTTTATATAAATATAATAAAGTGAAATTTAATTGTTTTATATTTTTATTTTTTAATTAAAATTTAGAGATATAATTTTAAAATAAATTCTTGGTTTTTACTAGATTTAGTTTTCTTTACTTGCAATGTATTTTTAATACATATATACAGTTATAACTTTATGCCTTTCACAAATCCTAGCACATTAAATATATATAGATTTAACAATTCAAAATTATTATTAACATTTAGACAAATCATAGAAAAACATATACAACATAAAATGTTTAGATTACATTATAATAAAAATATATACAACATAAAATATTTAGATTACATTATAATAAAACTATCACAATGTAGATTCATTTTAAATTTCAATATATTAGATAAAACTATCACATTTAATAAGATAGATGTAAATTCATTTTAAATTTCAATATATCAGATACCAAGAGAGATCAAGTTTTTTGAGGATTAAAATTTTTAATCTTTTAATTCCATTTTATTTATTAATTTTTTATTTAATGATAAAAAAATTTAGACTTAAATTTAATCCTTTTAATCTTTGATAAATCATAGATTTATTTATTTTTTAGAGTTAAAAACTTTAATTTAATTTAAACTCAATCAACTAAGGGTTAAGAGCATATGTTTCCTCCTAAAAGGTTACAGGTTCAAAACTAGAAGGGGTAGAGTATGTATGCCTTCATAGACTTAGCAGTGAAATCATTGCACGAAAGTGGGTCCCCTTCCCACAAACAAAAAAGTCTCATACACCAATTTGGTGTCTGGCTTAGCAGTGACCTTATTATTATTATTATTATTATTATTAATATAAATGCAAATTTTCATTTGTAAGTTTATTTATTTTTTTATGTTTAAAAAATCCAATTCAATTAACTAACATAAATTTTAAAATAAATTTATTATTTTTCTACTCAAACTTATTTATATATATTTTTAATATAATTATTTTTTATTCTAATACTACTAGATCATGTCTTAATCATAACTTTACATTAGAAGTTGCAAATATTCTTATTAGTATTGTTCAATTAAGAACTAATTCTCCATCAACTCCATTGTGAAAAAGATAGAAAAAAATCTAAAAACAATATGAAAAATAATATATATATATATATATATATATATATATATAT
The DNA here is from genome assembly GCA_034641835.2 of Pinus albicaulis. NCBI lineage: Eukaryota > Viridiplantae > Streptophyta > Pinopsida > Pinales > Pinaceae > Pinus > Pinus albicaulis. The sequence goes on from CM076569.1 coordinate 587,172,131, forward strand.
ATATATATAAATAATTTTTTTTTTTTAAGAATCTATGCTTCTGTGATCCATATAAAATTGTAAAATCTCTTTCGGTAATAATCACATATAATGGAACATTGTCGACGCGTTTCGAACCAACCAGTGTGGTTCATCATCAGGACTAGGTGAGAGATCAGATCAGGACATTAAGTTTAAATAGATGTAGAGATGTTCCAAACTAGTTTTTTTAAACTAGTTTTAAACTTTGCTCATTAGAATATTTTTAATAAGTAGCATTTCAGTTCCTCCTACTTTTAAACCAATTAATAAATTTATTCATTTAGTTAATAAATTATTAAACTTATTAGTTTTAATTATTTAGTAAACATATTAGTTATAATTTTTTAATTTAAGTGAGAGGTTAAAAAATAAGAAAAGAAAAATAAAAAAATAAATAAAAATAAATAAATAAATAAAAAATAAAAATAAAAGTAAATAAATAAATAAATATAAATATAAATAAAAAATAAAAAATAAAAATAAATAAAAATAAAAATAATAAAATGTAAATGTAAATAAAATATAAATCGAAAAATGAATATAGTAAAATAAAAATAAAATAATAATAAAATAAAATAAAAATAAAAAGAGAAAAATAAATAAATAAAAATAAAATATCAAACTTTCAAAAAATAAACTAAATAAAAAAAAAAAAAAAAAATAACTAGCTAAATAAATAAATCAAATCAAAACAAAATCAAATCAAATACAAATAAAATAAACTAAAATAAAATAAATAAAATAAAAATAAAAATATCTAATATCTCATAAAAGAAAAAATAAAAATAAAATAAATAAATAAACAAAGGCAAATAATTAAAAAAAAATTAAAAAAAAATAAAAATAATAAATAAATAAAATAAAAATAATAATACAAAAAAAAATAAAAAAATAAAAAAAAAATTAAATAAATAAATAAATAAATAAATAATAAAAAATAAAAAATAAAATAATAATAATAATAATAATAATAATAAATAAATAAATAAAATCAAGGACATAAGGCAGGAATCCAACACTTGCTAATGTTCCAACCATCATCTCTGTTGAGATTAAGGGGTCTTTTTTCGATTTCTAAGGCCTCTCTTAGCTTACGATGATGGAAATGGTCAATCCTAGCAATGACCTTCGCCTCTTCAATGCAAATATGATGGTTAGACTTTTCTGCATGTTCAGCTAGGGCAGATGAGCGAGATCTTCCATGCTTAATGTCAGCAGCATGTTCAGAAATTCTTTGATTTATAGAACGACCAGTTTCGCCAATGTAAGGCATCCCACAGGAACAAGGAATGATGTAGACACCTTTCCCATCCCTAGGGTCAATCGGGTCTTTAACCGATTTGAGAGAGCTGCGAATCGTGTTAAGGGGCTTGAAAAACGAAGACACCCTATGCTTCCTAAGGACCCTCGCAATTTTATCAGTGGTTCCTTGAATGAATGGAAGACGTACACTGCGGGACCATTGACTAGGGTCTTTATTCTTTTTAGATATAGGACCTTTTGCTGCTTTAAGAAAAGCTTGAAGGCCTTGCGATCTACTATAACCATTTCTAAGAAAGACACTTAACATATGAGACTTTTCCCCTTCAAGGTGAGACTCATCAGAGATCCTCAACGCCCTTGTGGCCAAGGTGTTTAGGACACCCAATTTTTGAGCAGGGAAATGGTGTGAACTAGCTTGAAGGTACTACTCAGTATGAGTTTTCTTCCGAAAAACTTGATGGGAGAAAGAGCCATCATCTTTTTTAGAAATAAGAACGTCAAGGAAGGGAATGCTTCCATCTATTTCATGCTCCATGGTGAATTTTATGGAGCGTGATTGATCATTAAGGTGGCGAAAGAAAAAATCTAACTTATCTTCGCCATGCGGCCACACGACACAAGTATCATCTACAAACCTCTTCCAAAGCTTTGGTTGGAAAAGAGCCAAGTAAAGAGCTTTGGATTCAAAGTCTTCCATAAAAAAATTAGCAACAATCGGGGAAAGGGGGGAACCCATAGCAACACCACAAGTTTGCTCATAGAATTCACCTTCAAAACTGAAGAAAGTGGAGGTTAAGCAGATCCCAACTAAATGGGCAGTATCAGGATCAGTAATGCGATTAATGACATCAATAGCCTCTTTTATGGGGATATTGGTGTAAAGAGAAACGACATCAAAACTGACAAACCTGTCCTCAGGATCCAATTTAATGCCCTTTAACTCATTAACGAAAGAAGCAGAATCTTTAACAAAAGAGTCTGTACGACCAACAAGAGGCTTCAGTTTATGAGCTAAATACTTGGCTAGAAGGTAAGTTGGACCACCAATGGTATTAACAATGGGACGGATGGGGGCACCATCCTTATGGATTTTAGGAAGACCATAGATTCTTGGAGTAAGAGGATTGCTCTCAATCAACCTCTTACTTAGAGAGCCCACTGAGCTACTGGACTTAATAGCATCATTGACAACTTTGGAGATCTTTTTCAAGGGATTTTTAGGAAGTTTCCTATAACTCCCACTATTCTCCAAATGATCTAACATCTTCATCCTATAATCCTCCATGTTAAGGATGACAACCGCACCACCTTTGTCAGCTTTAAGAACAACAATATCCTTATTATGGTTTAAGGATTTTAGAGCTTCAAACTCAGGCTTGCTCAAGTTGCTCTTGGGTGGCTTGGCTTTTCTTAAGATAGCCGCACAATCTTGCCTAATAATGTCTTTGGACAAATCCGGCAAGTCTCTAATACCGAATTCAATGTCACAAATAATATCATGGATGGGTATTCTCATGGGGGCTAAGGCAAAATTTAAGCCTTTCTCTAAGAGACTATAAACGGAAGGGTCAAAAGAGAATCTAGAAAAATTGACGACATTATTTTTAGAGTTATTATTAATATTATTAATCTTACTAATGGTATTATTATTTTTATTAATAAACTTATCTTTATAATTATTACTATCACTCTTCTTTATAAAATCTTTATGTTTGTTATTATAATCTTGTTTAATAATAACATTATTATTCTTAACATTACAACCAATATTATCTTTACTATTATTATTAAGCCATATATATTCTTTGCTTTCAAAGTCTTTTTCAATACCCAAATGAGATTGATTTATACTACCAAGGTTTCGATTTATATAATTAGAGCTATTCTTATAAAGATTAATTAAATTTCTAAAGTTAGAGTGAACGCTATTTAAATTGCTTTCAAAATTGTTACATGAATCAAGAATAGCGCTTCCCTCGTTTTTAAATAACCAAGAATTACCCTCAAAGGAGGACGCGGAATTTAACGTTTCAGAAGAATGTGAAGGTTCTGAAATACCTGAAATGCCGTTGATCGCAGCGGATCCAACATTCACGTCGCCCGAATCTTCATTTGTAGACGTAGACATGGCAAGAACCGGAAACATATCACCGTTGAAAACAGAGCTTTGGCCTAATCGGGAATCCATCGAAGAATGATGCGAAATCGAAAGGGGAGATCCTATCAAATCGACCTGCCCTTCTCCATCGACTGAGGATTCGGACAGCAGAAAAGCCGGTTGTCCTTCCTTTATCATTCCCCCGGAATTATTCACATCAATGTCCACAGTAGAGTGATCAATGATTCTGGTTTCAGAATCCGCAGATGCCGGTTGTCCTTCCTTTTTCGTTCCCCCGGAATTATTCACACCGATGGCCACGCCAGAGTGACCAATGCATCTGGTTTCAGAAGCCGCAGGAGAAGAGACAACTCCAATCCAAGCCCTGAGCGCTGATACTTGGTCGGCATTAACCCTGCTTGCGGACGGATCTGAAATATCACCAGAGTTAAACCTTCTTGAAAGCTTCTGAAATTTTAACAGATGCTTCTTTTTCCATAACGCTTCCCATCGACTGGATTTAACCGCCGAACGAGCATCGATTAATGACCATGCAACCGCTGGAATCAAATTGGATAAATTCAGATGCCAAGACAGCAGTTTTCTCGATAGGAGATCAAGGCTTCTTCTAACTCTGGAGATCTCACAACGAATGAGAGCAAGGCTGGCTTTTAAAAATAGATTCTGGTTCTGCGTAATATTAAGGGGATGATTAATTTTAGCAAAAGAAGGAATAATAGAAGCATCTCTACATCTTCTGATCTCAACTTAGAAACCCGCAAACGTGCACGTTCGAAATGATGAATATTAAGTAAGTTTTCAATTTTCTTTATTTCTAATATTATTATTTATCCTTTTCCATTATCTATCATAGGCAATTATAGTACGACCGTGTTATCTTCCTGGTCATCGTTGTCCCTAGCTGGAACCATGAAATGGAAATGAACTGCACAGGTCACTACGGGTGTTATTCAACTATAATTTACTGGTCCATAGCAGAAGAAACGGTTGAAGACCCAGGTTACGGCATTAGAAGGAGCAAATGGTGCTTCAATCTCCGGTTAAGTAGCGTAGGTGGTAGAGCCAAGTGGGAAAAGCACCATTTCCTAGGTATGTAATATCAACCACCAATAATAAACGAATTTCAATTTAAAAGGTTATAACATCGTTAAAATACAATTATGAGGCTTGAACTTGACATTATTTTCGTTTTGTTTTCGTAATCTGAAAGTCATAATTTTATAGCCATAAATTTATGTTTGAAAAATAATTGAAATATGAGTATTATGGTTATAAAAGAAATTTAATTACTGTTTAAAAAATTTTGGTTCGAATAGTTGAGATTTTATGGATAATGAAACACTAATAAAGATTCCCTTGGAATGCAAAACGCCTTTAAATTAGAAGAGATGGTTAAAGGGAATAAATGATGGTTAAAGGCACTAAATGAAAAAAACAAATGGCAACCACTTCGTCTTGCAAACTAAAGTTTCTACGAGTAGAGCACAAACGCAACACAGTCCAATATAATATAGTCTCACTATGATAGGAGAAGGAACTATATAGAAGGACATAAATGTGCAAGCTCATGATGTGAATGGGTATGTCATAAGACACTTTGGTTCTTCTTATAACTCCCTTTGCTATAGGATCGTGTTCCATGCATAGTATGTGATTTCATTACCATATTAATGAGAGATTATTGAATGGGTAAATCATATTCATGGCCATTAGTGTTAATGATTCTTTCTTTTTAGTAGCTTGCATTGTTAACAAATCTATTATCTCATTATTGAATGGGTAAATCATATTCATGGCCATTAGTGTTAATGATTCTTTCTTTTTAGTAGGTGGCATTGTTAACAAATCTATTTATAATTTGATTGTTTTCTTACCATACTTAAATATTGATACTAACGAATTTAAATATTAATATTAATGTATTTTGATGTTCATATTAATATTGATGAATTTCGATGTTTCTTTTTTTTCTCTTGATTTAATCTTGAATCCATAAAGGTTATGATTTAACCTTGAATCCATAAAGGTTATGATTTGCTTAAATATTTATATTAATGAATTTAAATATTAATATTAATGCATTTGAATGTTTAGTTTTTTTCTCTTGATTTAACATTGAATCCATAAAGGTTACGATTTGCTTAAATATTTATATTAATGAATTTAAATATTAATATTAATGTATTTGAATGTTTAGTTCTTTTCTCTTGATTTAACATTGAATCCATAAAGATTATGATTTGCTTAAATATTGATATTAATGAATTTAAATTTAAATTTATAAAATGTGATGTTGAATTAATAAATTAAAAAAAACCTACTGGTTGGCTCTACGAAAGTGAGTCTAAACCAGGAGAGTTTGGCTTTACAGAACGCTCTGCATTCTCAATACAACTCAATCAATATATAGTATACATGGATATAGGGAAGTTAGAACCATACCCTAAGAAATAGAAACTAATTCTTATCCTAAGGTTTCGTGAACCAACTCAAACTAATTAAGGATTCTCCATTATCTTTCAACACTCCCCCTTAATGGAGAAGGGGTTCACAAATATGCCGAACATCTCCCTAAAAATTTCAAACTTAATTTTGCCAAGATGCTTACTGAAAATGTTAGCAACATTATCACACGTTTTACAATATACAACATGGATTTCTTTTGATTGGACTTTCTCCCTGACAAAGTGGAATTGTGTATCAATGTGTTTAGTGTTCTTCTGAACCATCGGATTATCAGCAAGTTTGATTGCGCTCTAGTTGTCACATCTGATAATTGTTGCATCTTTTTTTTCTTCCCCGACATCCTAGAGAAGTCTCTACAACCAAACCACCTCACATGTTGCTGCGCACAAAGCTTGATACTATGATTCCGTTAACGACAAGGAAACTGTGTTTTTTTTCTTACTGCTCCATGTAATCACTCCAGATCTAATGTTGAATGCATAACCTTTTATGGATCTTTGGTCATCTACATTTCTAGCCCAGTCAGAATCTGTAAATCTTGTTAATCTAACATCAGAAGAATCAGTATAAATAATACCATAACCTACAGTTCCTTGTAGATACCTTAAAACACATTTCATTGCATTCCAATGACTCTCAAGTGGCTTGGACATGTATTGCCTTAGCACACTAAATTCATAAGCGAAATCTCGTCTAGTACTGGTTAAATAGATTAGACTCCCAACCAACTATCGATAAAGTGTTGCATCTGCCTCTTTAGAGCCATCCTCACACTAAAGTTTAATGTTTTGATGTAATGGTATTGTTACATCCTTGCACTGATCCATTCTGAATTTTTCCAGTAGACCTCTGACATACTTACCATGGGACAAAAAAGTTTGTCTTGAATCTCTCCAAATCTCAAGATCCAAACAATATCTTAGTTCACCAAGGTCTTTCATTTCGAACACTTGTGACATTTGCTGCTTGATTTCTTTGATCAGATCAACAACATCACCTGTAATAATTAGATCATCTACATACAGAGAAATCAACACTATACGCCCCTTTTCATCTTTCACAGTATACAGATTAGGGTAATTTTTACTTCTGTTGTAACTGTGTTGTAGAAAAAATGAATCTATCTTTTCATACCATGACCTGGGTGCTTGTTTCAGTCCATATAAGCCTTCTTTAATCTACAGACTAAATTTTCTTTCCCTTTCTAGACAAACCCCTCAGGTTGCTTTAAGTAGACCTCCTCTTTCAACTCCCCATTTAAAAATGCAGATTTTATATCTAGTTGGTGAATCATCTAGTGTTTTCTAATAGCTAAAGCAATCATCATTTTGATAGTGTTTAGTTTAGCTACGAGGGCGGAGGTTTCCTCATAATCAATACCTTCTTTTTGTGAACACCCCTTTGCTTCTAATCTAGCTTTTAATTTATCTATGGTTCCATATGCAATAATCTTGGGTTTATACAACCATTTACACCATATGGTTTGTTTTCCTTCAGGTAGTTCAACCAGCTCCCAAGTGTTGTTTTTTAGAATAGATTCATATTCCTGTTCCATAGCTGCTTTCCAATCACTACATTTATTTGCTTATCCATAACTAGAAGGTTCAACAACATTCATTATACTAGTTATAAAGGCATTTTCCCTATATCTAGCGAGTAATTGAATCTACCTACCTGATCTTCTGAGTGTTGGTGTAGCTTCCAACCTGTTTTGAATTTCCTTTGAAGGACTCGGTTTGATTGTTGTATCAAAACTTTTTTCTTCTGCCTTTTTATGCTTCTCATGGTTGTTACCTGTTTCTTCGCTTCCTTCCACCAAAAATGGAATATCCCATTCCTCATTGCTTTTATTAGATTCATTATAAACCTGCTCATGGAACATGACATCTCTACTAACAAAAATCTTGTGAGTAGAGGGATTAAACAATCTATAAGCTTTAAATTGTGAACAATACCTTACAAAGGTACATTTGATGGATTTTGAATCTAGTTTTCTTCTTTCTTCCTTTGTAATGTGGGCAAATTCTTTAGACCCAAAATATTCTCAAATGTTTTACTGTAGCCTTGAAACCATATAATGCTTCAAAAGGAGTTTTAAATTCGAGACTTCTTGTAGGACTCCTATTTTTCAAATAAATTGTAGTATTCAATGCTTCAGCCCAAAAATCATTTGAAATATCCTTACCTTTCAACATGCTCCTAGCACACTCTACCATTGTTTCATTCTTTCTTTCCACTACTCCGTTCTGCTGAGCAGTATGGGGTGCTATGAATTGCTATAATATTCCATGGTATTTACAATACTTGGTAAGTTCCTCCTTCCTATATTCTCCCTCTTGATCGGAGCGGAGAATTTTTATGTGCTCCCCTGTTTTCTTTTCTATCATATATCTGAATTGCTTAAAGTATTCAAATGTGTGACTTTTCTTACTCATAAAATATACCCAAGAAAAATTTGCACAGTCATCAACAAACAGTAGAAAATAAAGTGCACCTCCTAATGACTTTGTTTGCATATGTCCACATAGGTCAGTGTGCACTAATTCAAGTATATCTCTCTTTTTCTTTTCTACTCGAACATGGAATTCTTCTCTATACATTTTTCCTAACACACAAGCATCACAATCATTGTGCACTTGTTTTAATGTAGGAAGACCTCTTACCATTTCCTTTTTCTGAAGTAAAAACAAATCGTAGAGGTTAATGTGACCAAGTCTATGGTGCCATAGCTCTTCTATAGTCAAACTTGATGTTGTCAAAGCTTAATCTGGTGTTGTCCGCACATCCAATTTGCACAGATATCCTGTTCGAATTCCTGAAGCAATAGTCTTCATACCATCTAACAAATCTTTAATATAAAAATTAGATTTAAAGAATTCCACCTTGAGATTCTGACCTGTAATCATAGATATAGAAATCAGATTCTTTGTAACTCTGGGTACATACATTACATTATGGATATGTATGACATTACCATCAGGCAATATAACAGGAATTTTCTCATACCCTTTGATCTGATGACTTCTATCATCACCAAGGTAGATTTGTGCTCCATTGTTGATTTCTTTAAAATCTTCGAACCATTGTCTATTTCCCGTCATATGTGTGGAAGCTTCCGAATCCACATACCAGATGTCTACTTCGACCTTTTCATCAAAGTTTGCCATGAACAATCTGAAGTCCTCAACATGGTCATCATCTGGGAAATGACCAGCATGTCTTTTATGTTTCTGTTGTTCTTCATGAAGTTTCTTTTTCTTACACTCCTTAGCCATATGATTGATTTTTCCACAATAAAAACATTTTATTACGGAGTCATTTTTATTCGGATACATACCTTGAGCTTGATTCAGTATTTTCTGTGGATTTACTTCGTTTTGCTGTGACGAATTTCCTTTTGTTTTGAAGAATTTCTTCTTTGCCATTAACGCAAGCTTTGCACTCTGGGGTCTTAAAGTTAATCTTATTTCTTCTTCTTGCATTAATATTTCTATCAGTTCTTCAAACTTTGGGATTTTCTCTCTTGCACTTATCCCAGTGATAAATATTTAGTAATCATTAGTCATACCATTCATGGTAATCATAACCAAATCTGCATCTGCAACTATTTCATTGATATCTACGAATTTTTTATTCAGATTCTTGATCCGCGATATGAAAGAAGCAACCGTTTCATTCTCATCCACATTTATTAATAGAATATTTCTCTTCAAGAACAAAAGACAATTGTATTCCCGATCTCATATAAATCCTTCAATACCATCCAAATATCGCTTGATGATTTGAATTCTCTGATATGCGGTATGATGCAGTCTTTCACTGACATCTTCAGCAATGTCTTTACTCTACCTTCTCTCTTCCCCCAGTCTGAAATTGACGTTGCTCCCGCTGTTGGCTTTGGCTCATCCCCATTTGCAATCGTTCAGGCACTCTGCGCTTCTACCACAGTGTGCATCCTAAATTTCCAATTAGATTAATTGGAACCATCGAGCTTGTTGCTCTCATTCAAGTATGCTTCGATTATTTGATTATTCATCTTGATGATTCAAAAAAAACTTCGAGTAATTGACTGGAAGAAGAAGAAAAAAAATGATGGATCTACCCCAGATCCTTATAGAAAGCAATATCACGATACAAATCTACCTGATCTATGATCACTCCAACAGGTTGCTTTGCACGTTGTGCGATAGGCTCTTGACTCCTCTGCACCATCAAGATCTACTTGAGATCTCTCCCTTCATCGACGAACTTTCACTGGACCTCTTCATCCGTGAGCTTTCATCGAATCTCTTCCCTCATCAGTGGTGTCCACTGGCTCATATCTATTTTAGATCTCCTCGACGCACAAACTGACCCAATTTCCGTGATTTTCATGCCAAAAATGAAAGTTAATAAGTCTTCCCATTGTCGACGCCTCTGTTCTGCTCGATTTCGTGCCATCAACGCGATTGTTACTGTAGGAAACAACGATGATCAGTGCAACTGTTGCTCAATAACTCATGTTGATCTACTCAATGCCTGAAAAAAAAATTCACTCAGTCATCAGGGGCTTCTCCTCTGCCACCTGGATACTCACAGGGATCACAACACTTCAGTTATGATTCAACCCTAGAGCTCTGATACCATGATAAAATTTGATGTTGAATTAATAAACAAATAAAAACCCACTGGTCAGCTCTACGAAAGAGAGTCTAAACTAGGAGAGTCTAGCTCTGCAGAATGCTCTGCATTATCAATACAACTCAATCAATATACAACATACATGGATATAGGGAAGTTAGAACCATACCCTAAGAAATATAAACTAATTCCTATCCTAAAGTTTTGTGAACCAACTCACACTAATTAAGGATTCTCCATTATCTTTCAACATAAATATTAATGCATTTGGATGTTCAAATTACTACTAATGAATTTGGATGTTTCGGTTTTTTTCTCTTGATTTAACATTGAATATATAAAAGTTATGATTTTCTTATGCTTTGGAGACCAATTTGTCACTAAGAGTTTTAGTATTTCTAATAATAGTTTAATATTAAATATTAAATTCATTAATTAATTTAGAATTTTGCACTAATGTGTAGTTATCTATTACATTATTGGAGGATACACCAAATTCTTATTCAAATGATAATTCTAATATTTTTGCAGAGTAAGTGATAATCTTTCCTACATCTACCACCTTAATATATCAATGCAATTTTACAATACTTATTTTGTGATGTTAATATAAATGATGGCATTCAATATTGCAACTCCTAAAGATCTTAGCTTTAAGTATCAACTTGAGGTTAGTGAAAACTTAATACAAGTTGACACTACATGTGCAATGTGAATTATCTTCTTCTCTTTTTCATCTTTATGCGAGGGGGAAGTATTGAAATGAAAACAACATTCAGAAAACAATTGACAAGGGAATCTATAAGGTATCTATACTTCCAAGTTTCATTTCCAATGTCTCAGAGGTGTTGTAATAAATTAAAGAGATCAAATCTTGTCTTTATTGAGATGTTGAGCATCTTGTGTTTATTGAGATGTTAAGCAAGAAAAGTGGGTTGGTTCTAGAATTTTACAAGATTTTCTATTTTTCTATAAGAGACAATCCAACAAGCATGTAAAATAGAAACAATGAAAATATGAGATGAGAAAAAGTTGTGGAAATGTTAGGAAATGATATCATTCAACTGATGAAAGCTCAAGGAAATTTATCCGTATGAAATGAATTTTTGTGTGTTTTCTATAGGGTTAAAGCCAATTACACAACAAGACAGTGAACAATAAAATCTGTAACAAAAAGAGAAATAAAATGAAGGAAGACTGAAAATTTAGTAACTACTATTATTTCTAACAAATGCATATATGATCTATAAAATATCTTGTTGATAATTCATTGTGTTAGTAACCTATAAATATAGGATTCATAATTTTTACTTGACTGATGGTAGTCTTGTAAATATGTACAAACTTTGCTCTCTACAAGTTATTTTCCCATATTTTGTAAAAAAATAAAAAAAATAAAAAAGGGGGTAAAAAGTCCTCAAAAGAAAAATCAAAGGACTTAGAAAAAATAATATACCCCAAAAGAAAAACAAAGATGAATAAAACATGAAAGCGTGCAAGTATAAATGCCACTACTTTTACTTTTTGCAGTTGATTATGGCAGAGTGTCAATAAATGCCATAGTCTGTGATGAGTTGAACAATTTAATCTTGACTTGTCATCTTTCAATTTCAAATGTTGTAGATAGTGAACAAAGAATTGTCATACAGTTTAATCATGAAAATTCAGTAGTTAGGTAGAGAATAAAAGAATCCAACAGTTTAATCCAGATTCTTGGATGCAATAAGTGTAGAATTAGATAGTCTACTGCTTTCAAAAAATAATAAAATGTTGTAAGGTTGCTAGTTCAAATGCACCTGATTAAAATAGAAGGAAAAAATGTTAGAAGCTATAACTAGGTAGGTAGAAGAAGTTGGGAAACATCATTGTAAATATCTTTCACCAGGCTATAAATAACTAATTTCCCCTCCCATAGAAATTTGATATTCTAGATTGTCAGTCAAAGAGGCTCAAGGCATTTCCTTGACTTCTGTTGGGACCAGACCCAAGGCTCAATGACTGATTAGTTGAAAATGTTAAGTTTCTATATTAATCCCATAAATTTTCATCATTTACCCCTTCATGCACTCATCACCATTTAACTTCATAAGTGAGAACTCTTTTCTTAATTAAATGTTACATAAAGGCCCATTTGATTAACTTCCTCCATTTTACAAAACATAAAACCCTCAAAAAACATGTTATACTAAGTAAAAGTGAATGAGTTATGAAAATTAAACTCTACTCTAATTTTCACTTTCCTTAGTTTTATTTATGAATTTCTGAGTATTCATGATCCCTTTTCATATTAACACTTAACCTATTTATTAACTCCCTATCAAATATCCTAGTCCTATTAATATAATTTTTTTTATTTAATATCCCAAAAACCCCCTTATTATATGCTTTTGTGTCAAAGATATTAATCACATGTTGAAATAACATCCTGAAATTACCCCTTTGACACAAAACTACCTATAAAAATATACCCCTTTCCGCTATGGTTTTTAGACTCCTCTGTAGTCTAAAATAATATAATAAAGTTAAATAATACAAAAATGCGCATTTAATTAGTAATTTTTGATCATCCCTATCAAAATCGATGGATGATATTGAACCCGGGTCCCACTTTCCCTTGTCTTGCAGCTTCCCGATGCATCCCAACCATTCACATCATGGAATCAGATCCGACGGTACGTATTCAATATCGCATAACAAAAGTGATTGGGCAAAGTTTGTAAAAAATAATGTGATAAATTTTGTTTCATAAAACCACCATCTACTACGTGTCTCATTTATACTAGATCGCATTCCAAAAGTGAAAAATCGTTTACCGCCCAGGAGAAATGAGATAACCACTAATGGTTTCACCTTCAATGCAAAAAACCACCCTGCCATTAATTTTGACCTGTAATAAATGTTATGTATATTGATAAAACTTAAGGTTTCAACCTTATTTTTTATTGTTTGCATACCTTTGCGCCTTCGCCCTTTGAGAAATCACTCACAAACACCATTACAGAGCTGTTTTTGAACCAGTTTGTTGTTCTAAAACCATTTCCCCTCTAAAATTCACCGCCAAATATTCTCAGCGCCTTCTACCAAGCAAATGCGACCAGTTTGAAGACTGTTCTAAACCTGGAAACCCTCTTCGACTGCAACCATACCTCTTCGAGGTATTTTTCAGTAATCCGACCTGCAAATTCTTAATTTCCAAGAACAAGATTAAACCAATTTGAATATATAAACTGAAATTTCTCATCTGAAAGTATTCAAACCTTGAAGAAACATGGGGAACCCTGTCAAAATTTTCCCAGAATTTTCCACTTCCGCCTGAAGAGTTTTTGACCATCCAAAAGCTATTTCCACGTATAAAATCCATTTGAATTACTGAAAAAACCATCAAATTCTCTTTCCAGTCTTTTGCACATTGTAAGTCTTCATTTTCCTCCTAAAACCCTCACCTAGATTCTGAATTCTTCCCAAAGCAGCTCAATTTTCCTTCTATTTCCCAAAAGAAACTAAGCAAATAGTCTAATATTGCTCAGTTTTATTCAAAATGACAAAAAAGTAGGTCACCCCTAGGATTGGAGGTCCCAAACCTTAGAAGCCTGCATCCAGCAAGCTTCCAAACCCTAAACCTTCAAAAATTGATAAATCTACTCCTGCCCTAACTGCAGATTCCACTGAAGTAGTCAAACCCTTGCAGCCACCTATCTCCTCTAAAGAGAACAATCCTTTGATTGATTTAGACTATAGAATTACTGATGCTACCTTAGAGTTCGACCTACGTGAAATACATAGCTGGTGTCATGAAAAATTTGAGAAAAAAATGGAAAATGATATACCTGTATGGGACTCCAACTTGCCTAAATATGTGGTTTCCATCACCCATCAAACTCAAGATTTCATTAGGTTGTGTCAGTTACACTATATCCCTGATCAGAGATGCATGGTGAAAAAAAATAATGAGGTCATGTTTTACATAACTACTGAAGCCATCAATGATATGCTCCAACTAAACCATGATCCACGAGCAGTATCATTGTCCATTAAATATTTTACTCAAATGTATTTAGACTTGGATTTCCCTAGGAAGTTTATGATCCTCCAAAACTTCATGCCTAATCATGTTAACCTTCCTAAGGTAAATCCACCTTATGATACTTTTGATTTCCCTGAGGGCTCAAGACAAATTATTTCAATGCTTTCATTCATACTAGGCTATGCTAATGATGAGTTTATAGATGCCTCCATTCTAGGTTTCCTCTCTAGCTTATCTCCGGGACAACATCCAGAACTATTTTTCAACTTTGCCAAATTCATTACTGATAATATGCATTATTAGTTGATTAAATTACCTGATGAAGGAGTATTCAAATATTCATAATATTTTTTACATATTTTCCTATTTTTTCAGGAAGAAAATTTCCCAATTGCATTACAGAATATGGATGTGGAAGGTAAACCTATTTCAGTGATATTCTAGACTTCTCTACTTAGGAAAAACAGCAGTGAATATAGCTACAATGGCTTTAATGATTTGTTTATTAAACCTGCCATGAGTTTGTTGAACAAAGAAGAGCCACCAAGGATTAATGAAGACATCAAAATAATTTTATAGTTTTCTGAAAACTGTAAAGTAAGAGATTGGTATTTGTATGAAAATCACACAGAAGTCAGAGTGTATGGTGCACTCCTGGTTCCTTACAAATTACCCAAGTTTCTAACTACCAAGATTTTTGCTTTGGAGTACTTAAGACAAATCTTGAATGTAGATGCAGTGAATTTCATAGCCTCCAAAAAGAAAGCACAGTTCAAGCTAAAAAGTCAAATTGGCCCCTTTATAGTCAATAACAGAGATGCTTTGAGAGACATAGTCAGCAAATCATCATAATTTAAATTCCAAGAAAGCTTTTACTAGAATTATGATCCTCAAGGTGTTATAAGTAACCTTAGGGTCAAGTGTAAATTAACCCCATTCCTCCATGATTCAAAACCACAAATTGAGAAGTATGCTAATCAAATTGAATGGGTTGCAATCACATTGATTTATGATATCCAGGAGATGCAAATAGATAACCTGCAGAAAAAACAGATGGATAGTACACAGGTAGTTAAAGTTGACCAACAAACAGAAGTGTCTAGTAAAAGACCTAGAAAAGAAGAAGGCTATTTAGCAGAAACAATTATAGAAAATAAATTTAAGACAATTTGTAGCAAGAAGGCCAAAATGATTACGTAAGAAGAAGAAAAGGCCATAGAGATAGATGAAAATGAAGATCAAACAAACAACAATGATCAACAAACAGATGATGAGGCCACAATAATTGTCAATGAAACACTTAGAGAAATTCAGAATGAGCGGGTACTATTACAGGGAAAAGGCAAAGAAATGGTTGAAACACAGATAAATACAGAAGCTCCCTCCTCCTCTAAAGCAGCAGAAGAAACTGATTCTGACATCTAGAAAAAGTTCAAGCAGATCAGAGAAAAGAATGAGGAAATTAAGAATGAGGTCTATTCTAAACTTCTTAAAGAAAAACCAAGAGATAAAGATAGAATTGTGACAGCTTTTGATTATTCAACAAATAAAATGATTATGTCTTTTCTCCAGCCAATGGTTACAGACCCAAGGTCAGCTACAGATTACAGGAAAACAGAGTTTGAAGTAAATGCAGATACCATACATGAACTTGACCAGATAGAGTTTCATAGAAGTGCTTCAGAAATGATGTATTCAAAGGTAGTCAACAAAACCATGAATGCTACCATGCTTCAAAAGACAATATCTAATTTACAAACTCAAATGAGATTAGATAAAGCATCTCTTCATGCTAAGGATTTGAGGATCAAATCCTTAGAAGACTTGGTGATAGAAATTGGAGTGGATCCCTCCAATATTGAAGTTGCAAAAACTCCCGTAAAGAAAAAGAATGAAGATATTGCTGCCTTGAGAAAGAAACTTAAACTTCCATAGAGTGAGCACCCATAGGCTAAAGAAATTCTTCAGGAGAAAACAGAGAAAGATGAATTAATGCAGCTAGTGTTAAAGATGACAGCTCATATCAAAGAAATGGAGAATCAGACAGAAATTCTAATGAAGGAAAATGAAACATTGAAAAAAGCACATGAAGTCTCCGTTCCCACAGTCATTCCAACTATCAGTATAATTGTTCCTTCTACATTGGCAGAATATTTAGCACCAAAAGGAGTATTGGCAACTGCAGTGTCAATTACATCTAAAGATATTTTTTCCACTTCATCATCTACATCACAAGTAAATCAAGCAGGTGAAACAACTGACATAGTCAAGGCTATGGAAGACATGTCCCTAAAGAATAAAGAGATAATCAACTTGAAAAACACCATTCAAACTCTTGAAACATCAAATACAGATGCATTGATTACATCCAAGGGACATGAGCAGAGAGCCAACAGACTTCAAGAGCAGGTGAATAATCTACAGCAACATGTTAATCTCAGTGAACAGGTGTCATATATCAGGAATTATCTATGGAACAACATAATTCAGGGCATACATCTACAGTGGCCTTCAATCCAAATAATTTATGAACAGAAGGATTTACTCAAGGCGGCACAAATAGAAATTCAGAAGAGAAAAGAAGAACTGGCTGACAAACCTTCTCAAGCTTTGAAACTAATTACAATTTTGAACAAAAAAAACAAAGAAGAGCTTGAAGAGCTGAAAATTCAGGATAGGACTGAAAGCATATTACAAATCAAGAAAGTCCTGAATAAGAGGAATATGATGAATAATTTGGAGGAAAGATGTAAAGACATGAACTTGTCAATCACAAGGTTTTGGGACAAATACACAATACTAACACAAGTAGGCCTTCCAGACATTCATGCCTTAAATGAAAAGTTAATGGAGCAGAAGGATTATGATAATAAAATCAGGGCTCATGCGAAAGAGCAGGCCAACAAACCTTTACCACAAGGGTCCCCAATTGGAAAAGTTATTTTGGAATATTTTGAGAACTTTTTCTTTCTACAAAATGAGATTAAACACATCTTCATTGTCAAGCCCAACGTTGCTAAGTATACAGAGGCAGATGAGAGCTACAGGAAATTGAAGAACATGAGAATTCCCAGTGCAAAACAATGGCAGGAATTCACTGATTTGATATAAAGGTTTGCAAACAGAGTAGAAAATTACATGAAAATCAGAATATTACTATTGCCTAAAGGGTAATATTTGTAGTTAAATTGTATCAGAGTAATGATCAGAGTCAAAGAGTATCAGTCAATACGCTTTTTTACTGCAGATTATTCCTTATTTTACAACAGTAAAGCAGTAAGAAAATAATGTAAAGAGTATTAGAGATAAAGCATAAGTTAAAGAATGTGAATTGGAAATAGTGTATTCCAAGTTATCTTCTAACATATATTGTTTCTAGGTACCAGCAAGCAACTACAACAAAGCAATAAGTTAAGATAATTAGCCCTATTTTTTATTGATAAGAGGACAACTTACCAGTTTGTTTTGCAGCTGTCCCTCTTTCTATGTAATAATCTTTATTTTTTCCTAGAGATATTCCTACATATCTCTCTGATATTTTGTAATAATTTTTGTATAAATACTTCTCTTTTTGAAGTATTAAGTGTGGAATAAAATTTTTCAAGACTACTATAGACATTTTTGCTGAATACATTGGAGTTTGTGTGAGTCGATTTGTAAAGCAGCAGACTGGAACTAAGTCAAACAGACATCATAAACTAAGATTCTTATGCTGATCAGATAAGCCAAGTATTTCCTATTTTCATTATTTATCTTTCTAAGTTCCATACATACATTTACATGTTTTTTGTCTTGAATGATTAACTAGGAGGATTTATACATGATTAGTGTCAAAAGCTCCCTGTTTTTTACTAGTTATTTATTGATATGTTTTCTGCTGATAACCGGACTTGAGAATTCTTAAATTCTCTTAGTCCATGTTTGACCCCTTTCTTTCATCTTCATTTCTGTAACCTAAGGATTCTTAATTGCCCTTTTGTTTAGATCTTGCCATTTCATCAAAAAACCTATTTCAAACCCTTTGAAGGTCATCTATCTTGCCCTTAGTACATTTGCCCTTTTGACCTTATTTCCTAGCTCTACTTGCCAAGAAGTTGACTCCATAGCCCAATGGTTTGGTAGATCCCTCTGTGGTTTACCTTAAAGTACCTTTTATTCCAACCAAACATTCAAAACAAACCAATTGTCCCATCATACCTAGCCTAAAATATTATAACAAAAATCAAGCCAAATCTTGAGGAGAGATCCCTCTCTGAAATTTAGGAAGGCTAGATTCTAGATTTCAAAAGAGGTTCTTGGCTACCCCTGGTTTTCTTTAACTATAAACCAAAATCCCATGACCTAAGAATTACTAGGGTGATAACATACTGGCGACTCCACTGGGGATTTAACCACTCTCTTGTTTTAAGTTTAAACTTGAAGGAAGATTTTTAAAGAATATCTTTTTTACTTTAAGGTTAAGTTTAAAGGTTGTGGGTATTTATACAATAATCATTCTGGCTCCAAAGAAAGTCTATTATACTAGATCCAACCCTGATCCCAACCCTGCAGATATAGTAGAAAATTCGGGCCAGATAGGAAAAAAGAAAAAAAAATGTTAGTTTAGAAACTGAAGTACCCCTGAGAAAGGTTGATTCTTTACCCAAAGAATTAGTAAGCTTATCAGATATTGAATTTGATTTGAAGTTTGAAAAATCATTATTTAGAAATAAATTTGAAACTGATTTAAAGGAAACTTTTATAGATCCTATTTTTACTTCTTTTGTGAAAGAAAAACAGAAAGTTATTTCAGTACCTATAAAATCAGACAAAACTGAAATTCAAAGTCCAGTAGAGAGGGTAAGTGTTACAAGAATTAAATACGTTGATGAAAGCTATTAAATTAAATAATTTTTTGTCTCAATTTAAACCTCCAGTTTCTCAATTATCCACCATGATCTTTCCAGCAACAGATTATACTCTGTATGCTGCCACTTCATTGATAGATTCCACTGTTAGTTCACCCCCAGAGCCTGTTAGTCCTGAGTTGCCTTTGCAACCTAGGATCATATATTCATCATATCCTCAATCCACCACCAGTTCATCCACAGAATCATTCATCCTTGATCTTCCCTTGCAGCCTAAAGTAGTATTTCCATCATTTACTCAGTCCACTACAACCACTACCACTGTACCCACTAGCTTCATAAGCACTTCATCTATATTTCCTATCCATACCACTTGTTTTTCATCCTCTTTTCCAAGCTCTTCAAGTACAGCCTTTGGCACATCTACTGTTATAACTAGCACTATCCCTGCCACTACTATTTTACCTCTAAGTTTAGCAAAAATCCAAGCAATGGCAGCCAGATATGCACCCCTGGTCTTACCTAAAAATCTCCATGACATGCCCCAAAATTACTAAAAGGATATCCCATTATTTGATAATGGTTCACAAATTACTGGACAACAACATATCACCAGAATGAATGATTTTTGGGAAATTTGTGAGATAGATGTTCTAATGAGGTTGTTTGCACAAAGCTTAACTGGAGAAGTAAAAACATGGTTTAGAAATTTAGGTGTTGGTAGTATAGCAGACTTAGTTGCATTTCATAGAGCTTTCCTAAATAAATGGGAAAATAAGAAGAATCCCCTACAAATATTATCTGAGTTTGATGTTGTTAAAAGAGCTCCTACTGAGTCTGTCCAAGACTTTTGCACTAGATACAATAATATTTACAATTCTATTCCTGCAGACCTTAAACCCACTCCATATTCCGTACTACTCAAATTCCCTGATTTTTTTAATGTAGACATGGCCTACCAACTTAGAGAAAGGGATGCAAAGACCCTAGAACAAATGCAACTAAATGTTGTTGGTGTATAAATCAATATCCTTGCCAAAAACGCCAGACTTAGAAATGAGAGGAGGGTCACCATCAAAGAAGAAACTTCAAGCTTAGATGGTAAATTTGATTTCATTAACAAAACTTTAGAAAAAAGTAGTTGAAAGATTAGACCACATTGAAAGGAAACCGCAATGGGATAATCAATCCCAAATCAGAAATCCCAACTACAGAAAAATAATAATCTTGGGAAAGGTAAAGAACCCTCCCCAGATCAAAAAATTAGACCCCCATTCCAAGAGAACTTTGCTGAAAGTTCTCAAAACAATGTTGAAGATGAGGAAGAAATCAACATAGTAATGGGGATATATGAAAGCAATACAATTTTCCTCACTCTGGAGGATCAGGAACTCTTTGAGCTACAACAGTTCAAAGTGGAATTCGGTGAATCCTTTGACTATAAGCAAGGTTATGACTTCACAATCAATGAAATTCACAGCCACTATAACCTTAGGATCAAGAAAACAAATGAGCGTACTACAAAAAGCAATGCTCCAACTCAACATAATTAAAACAAAAAAAATATAGAGACTTCCAAAATGAAATTTTTGCAGATTTTTCCCAGAGAAAATAAACAAAATTCGAACCCACCCAGTCCTAAAAAGCAGCTACGTCCTAAGATTGTAGATATCACTGATGAAGTGGCTCAATCCTCCAAGGATGCCCAAAAGGCTAATACCACAAAGGCCACCAATTCAACAACAGTTACTGATCCAAAAAAAAATCCACCTGACTCAAAATCATCAAATCCTAAATCTTCTACTGAGAATTCCAAATCTGAAAAAGCATCTGTTAACACTCAAACTGTTCCTGAAAAATAATCAACGATAGCAGAAATCAGGAAACTCAAACAGAAGATAAAAGAAAATCTCAACCTAAAGGTAAAACTGCTAAAACCCAAGAAAAATCATCCCAAACAATAGTTCAAAAAGATGAAATAATTCAAGCTATCAAATCTCAGTCAACATTTAACATTCAATCTGAAATATCTAAGTTGAAGATAGCCGTTCCCTTAGTTGAATTGGCTAAAAATGACTTGTATAGATCTATTATTACTGAAACATTGAATGTAAATGAAAATGGGGATAGAATTAATATGAGTGATGATAGACCTAAATTAATCTTTTGTCCAAATGTAGATGGTAAGCATTCAAATGGGTCGGTACCTCCATTTTACTTAAGTCTTACTATCCATGATCAAATATTACATAATGCAATGCTAGATATTGGAGCTTCCCATAATCTAATGCCCAAAGCAATAATGGAAACCCTGGATCTAGACATAACCCGGCCATATAAAGATTTATTCTCCTTTGATTCATCTAAAGTTCAATGCATAGGATTGATTAAAGATTTGTGTGTAAACTTGGTCCAATATCTTGGTAAAAGCATGATCATGGATGTTGTGGTAGCTGATATCCTGCCAAAGTATGGCATGCTTCTTTCTTGCTCATGGGGAGAAAAGTTGCAGGGATCTCTACAACTTGACATGAGTTATTCCACTATCTCGGTATTTTGACTGCCCATAAAGCTTTACAGAGAAACCTTAATGAAGTTTATGATCAGCAGTGCCGAAAGACCTACCAATTACCCAATCTATTCAAATCCTACTAATATTGATTCCTTTATTCTCTGTAACTCTGATCATAATAATATCCAAACTGAACTCACTGATATGAAGCCTAAAATAATGGATGATTACACTGGTCATGAAGCTTTATGGAATTTTTATTTTGATGGATCAGTGAATAAATCAAGAGCTGGAGCTGGTGTATCGATCACCAACATTGAAACTAGCCATTCCCAAGGGCATGCCTTTAGATTGAATTTCAAGTGTACCAATAACATGGCCGAATATAAGGCTTTAATATTAGGTCTTCAAATTATTAGAAAATTGGGAGGTCAAAGAATTATGATCATGGGAGATTCAGAGTTAGTTATCAAGCAAATAAATGTAGAATACTCTGTAATAAACAAGTGACCCAATCCTATGCATGTGATTAATCCTAAAGATATATTATTTAAAATAAAGAAGTGATCCAACTAATTCACAGCACAAATTCCACCTGCCATGATGCTTCTAAGGACAACCATCCAGTACTGTTTAATGACATGATATGTTTGTGTTTATGATTACAGTGTGCCTGTTTACTTATCTCTTAATTGATGAACAAGAAGAGTAGCTTCTTGTCATTTGTAACTAATAGAATTGAACATGACATTTACCATGACCATTTTTTATAGTATAGATGATTCAAATTTAAATTAAATTCATATGCAGGATAATAAAGTGCCACTTTGTGAGGGACGTTCAAGAAATTCTAGGATTTATAGTGAGTCTAGCATAGAAGCTTCTAACCAGGGGATCTTACAGAAACAGTCTTTAAAAGGTATAATGTACATGAAATTGGACACATGTAACTTTTTCAATTTATGGACCCATGATGTTGAATTTCTTCCATAGGTTCCTTGGGAGGATAAAGGGAGTCAACTAACAAATCGTAGCGTAATGTTGTTGAAGAATAAATGTTTAACAATATAATCCCATTCCCTGAGTAAGAGGGAAATCTTATGGAAAGGGTGTCAATACCTAATGCACCATTTTTTATTTTAAGTTCAATTTTATAAATATGTTCCATATTTTGAGGTAGAGGATCATTATTCCAAATCCAAAGGCATTCAATCAACATTTTAGGAGCATACAAACATAAGAAAAATAAATTCAAAGGGGGAATACATAGGATCTAAATTTTTTGTAATCACCTTATATTTAAAGAATAACAATTTTATCAGTTAGCTATATTCAACATTTTGTTTTGACAGTTAGTATATACATAGTGTATTTTATGTTTTTTTATCACAAATTCTACTTTTTTCTACATATGTTCTATCATAATAATAAGAAAACCCAAATTATAATTGTAGAAGTGATATTTGGGTTATAATAATCCTATAATAGATATTTGCACTAATTGAAGAATTGTGAAATTTAGTAACAATTTCATTCTATTTCCAACACTGATTCACAATTAAGATTTACTTTTAGGTTTTTAAACTTACAAACAATTTTCCTTTATTGGTAGATTCATTTCTTAGCACATATTCCCAATTGAGGGTTTTGTGTAACAATATGCATTCATAACCTTCACCTATTTCTTATTTCCTTTCTTCTACTCCATAAGCCTTCAAGTCAATAGTCTACCAAAATTGAAAGGCTCACCTAAAGATTGATAGAATCAATTTATTTCACCTTACACATCAAATTTTATGCTCTGTAATTTGATACTGCATGACCAATGGATAGGCCTCTGATCCGAGAGTTTTTACTATCTTTTTCCTTAGTCTGCTACAATTATCTTCAACTTTGTTATCTTCCTTCTCTACTTTAAAATGGGCATTATGATCTTAAGATTGTGAACTAATATTTAGTGACATTAGGCAGCCAGTTTTTTCATGGACGGAGCCCCTTCTGTTTCAAGAGCCATCTTGTACCTAAATAAGGTAGGAAGTTACCTTGGCATAGTTTCCAAGTAGCTAGGAACATCTCAAGGAGTAACAAGAAGACCATTTAATAGATCGTCCTATATTTTCACTCTAACATAATTTGATAAATGAATATAGGGGGAAGGATTGATTCTTATATTTTATCCTTATCACTTGATGTAGAACTTGATTGATGTAGTTGTATAGAGTCCTGTAAGAGTATTGAATTACTCACAAACTTATGTACATGTACATAAAATCCTCCATTGTATAGCAATGGAGGAATCCTAGTGTCAGATAAGGATAACTACGAAAAAAGGGTACATGCAAGTCCCTATGTGAGCTTATAAATCACAATACTTAGCTCATATGGAAATGATACGTTGGGAAAAACAACTCTAACACCCTCCCTTAAGTTAAACATAGGGAGTAACTAAAGAAAAAATAAATTAAAGAATGGGTCCTGATAACAAGGCTTGATGAGGTACCCATGTACAAAATCTCATAAGCGGAGAAAGAGAGAATAACTTGTAGGAAAAAACTCCCCCCCAAAATGAGAGAAGTATGTTAGTTCTCAAATTTTCATGGTGATGAATTTTCAGATCCCATAACTATCCACTAGATGGTGAGAACATAGTGTTGAGCCCCAAGTTTGTTCTTTCTTCCATCATACTTCACCCCATTTTCTTTTGTCCATTGATATCCCAGGCTCAAATGATCAATGAAATTAGTTAAAATTGCTTTAGAATGAATATCATGGCTAACTTGCTAAGTTTTGTGATTTTGTCATTGTAATGCATTTTGAACTGAAACTAGCTACAGAATGCAGACATTCTGTAGCTAACTGCCAATTCTGCAGCTGTCTTCACGTTCAAGCATGTTCCAGGTGTCCTCTCAGGAAAAGCCACACATGGGTATATTCCACATCATGTCCTCAACGTTTGTTGCTCACCATGAAGAATGAACGGAATTCTGGACGTGGTTTTGTACGTGGGAACTCACACAAGGAGGCAGACTCCTAATAGGACAAGGACAGTCCAGATGTCCTTTGTCACTTTACGCTGCCATCTTTAGAGTTCTAGTACGATTTTGATAGGGAAAGACAATGATCCCCGTATTGTTGCAAGTTCTGTTATGAAGATTAGTTATAAATGTACTCGGGAAACCGAGAGACAAGCTGGAGATTTTGATTAGATTTCATGGATTGACTGCTATATTTCTGAAGACCGAGAATACTCTGTTTTAAGTTATTTCCCTTTAATGAAGCAGACATCATTTCTTTGAACGCGTTGAGTTGATTTTGAGTTAGATTCTGTGCTACTCTGGTGGTAGAGGGCCCCTGCCTCCTGAGCGGCTTTACTTTCGCAATTTAGATGTATCTTAGTTCGTTTTCAAGTTTTTGAAGTTTGCTTTCATAGTTAATTTCATTAGTCACTATAGCTATACTTGTTCTAAGAAACTCTTCCAAAAGATCATTATAATGAATGAGAAATGGCTGTAGTGTTATAGATTTTAATTTCAATTTCTTTTATTCATTATCACAGTTGAACTTATTCTAGTAAACTCTTCCAAAAAATCATTATGATGACTAAGGCATGACTGTGATACTGAAGGTTTCAGTTGCTTGTTTACACTAAGTAGCATAGTTGATCTTACTCTTAAAAAGCTCTTCCAAAATATCATAACAATGGGTAGGAAATAGCTGTGATGTCTTATTTTTTAATTGTAATTGCTTTCAGTTTTCATGTTTGCATTTGCATTGAATTGTACAGCCAGGATTGTTCTAACAAGCTCTTCCAAAATACCATTCATGATGGACAAAATAGGCTGTAGAATCCCATATATTAATTGCATGATAACTTAGTTAGGGCACTCCGGAGTCCAATTGCATTCAATTCATGCTCTGTTATTTTGTTTCAAGTTTGATAATGGCTTGTTAGTTTAGCACTGTTTATTATAGACTAGTAGCACTCTAGTTTAGTTCCAGCTTAGCTCACTGTGTTTACATTCCACGTTTAGTTGCCATCCATTGCATATCAAATTGCATTAGTTTTCAAACTTAAATACCACGGTCTTCATTATTTACAAAACTTCTTTTGTTCTAAAACATATATTGACTCATAATCATCTGAACAGAAGATAGTATCAGTCCAAGGCCTGGAGTACTTTTGCAACCTTTTTACCATTTCACAAACAAGCCTTTCCTCAAAAGACTATTCTAAAAGGAAATCTATAACTTTTGAGTAAGATTTAGTGGTGTTAAACTAAGTTGCAGAACAGAATTAGGAGCTAGTTTTAGAGTAGAGATCTTATGATGTTACAAATGTTCTTTTCCAAATATGTTTCAACAAACCTTTAATCATGGATGAGATTTTGTATCATTATGAGTTGATTGTTTAATTGTTTAGTTAGGAGAATTTTTACACTTAGCTGCCCATTTCTCAAGTTCTTCCAAAATATCTTTAATGAAAGAATTGGACAAGTTAAGTTCATGTTGTGATTTGTTTTCTTGAAGTCATTATCAAGCTTTGTATTTTGCTAAGTCATAGTTTAGGTTTGGTTCTGTCTCAGTATTTGCATTTGTCATTTGTCATCAACAAATTAGGCTTCACTCTATTTTTAACCAGTAGTTTCTTTCCACCAGCATTTAGTTCTTTCCCTTGTGAACATAAAACCATAAAAAGACCAAAAACATCATAAAACACTAGACACAACGCAGTAAGAAACAAACACCTAGGCACATACAGTGCACTTCACTTCAGCAGTTTACCAACCCTGGTTGACAATTAAATTAACTCAATTTAGGAGACTAGGTTGAGCACAAACATTTTGGCGCCGTTGCCGGGGAAGTGAAAACTAGGTAAACTTTGTTTCTTAACTCCCAAAAACAATGATATGCATAGAGAGAGAGATTCAAGGGGAAGATTTATAAGAAGCAGAAGCATAAGTTTGATTCCTAGAATACCACTTGTTTCACCTAGACCAAGAGCTAGTACACCTTCAACTCAGACCCACATTCCATCCTTTACTGATCCTAGACTTATAGAAAACTTAAGATCATAAATTCCATTAGAGAAACCTTCCACTTCATCCACTGAATCTGTCTTAGAGGAAGATTCAAGGACTCCTGTTAGGGACACAAACTTTCCTACTACCACAGAAGAACCAACCATGGCAGAAGAAGGAGGAGGAGGAGTCTTTAATGGAGAACACACATTATTTGGAGGGGGTAGAGGTAGAGGTAGAGGAGAAGGAGGTAGAGGTGTAGAAGGAGAAGGAGGTAGAGGAAGAGGTAGAAGAGAAATAGGAAGCTCTTTTGGGTTTCCTATAGTAGATGAAGAAACCAATACAACCATGAAAAACATTTCACCCTCTATCCTTCCAAACTTCTATGGGCTTAAAACTGAAGATCCTGAAACCTTCCTATTTGAATTTGAAGTCTTGTGTAGAACTTATGACTACTTACAAGATGCTCAAAAACTTAAACTATTTCCTTCAACATTGAAAGGAGCAGCATTGAAGTGGTTTATGAGTTTGATTAACAGTTCTATTAGGACATGGGAAGACATGAAACAAGCATTTCTAGAGAGGTATTTGGATTATTGTATGCCGGTCAATCATAAGGAAGAGGTGTTTAAGATGTTACAAAAAGAAGATGAAAACTTGGAATATTTTTTGGAGAGATTTCATTACAACATCAAAAGAGAAAAAATGGAAAACTTAGATCAAGACACCTTAAAAGCTCTTTTGTTGAAAACAATTAGGGATGAATGGTTGGATATCCTTAACATGATGGGAAAAGGGGATATATCACAGTTCACATTGCATGAAATATTTGAGTTATGTATCAACCTTTCAAGAGGGAAATCCAAAACTGTAAAAGGTCCAAGAGATCCTGCTCTTGCAAGGGAAAGTAAATCTGCTTCTGGGACAGTAAGTAGGTCAGAAATAGGACATATGCTTGATGATTTCAAATCTGACATCTTAGGGAGTCTTAGTGAACAAATAGACACCCTTAAATTACAAAACAAGCAAAAAGCCGAATCTGATGCCTTAGCAATCTTTTGTCCCAAATGTAGAAAGAAACATGTCTTGAGAGAGTGCCCTTTGGATGTAAAAGTTGTAGAGACCTGTGTCATTTGTTTTGAAAAACATGAGACCAAGAATTTTCCTTCCCTTCCTGGTCTCAAAGCTGTCTTTCAAGAGGAAACTCTTACAAATTCCACAGAATCTCTCAATTTTGTCTCTAGAAGGCCTTGGCAAGGACCTCAAACCCAAGGATTCCATGATCAAATGTATAACCAACCTCCACCTTGGAATTCTTGGCAGCAACCTTGGCCTCAATTTCAAAATCAATCTCAAGCTTGGGCACAAGGAGCACAAAGTCCCTATGGAAGATACTCCCATACTATCAGTATCCACCATCCTATCCACCATATCCACATTTTTCTCCTCAAAATCCTCAACAAAAATTTCAACAAAATCCTCAACAACATCACCAGAACTTACCACATCAAAATCAACCACTTCCATTACCATTTCCTCAAAAATCAAATCAATTGCCTGCTAAACCCATATTAAACCCCAATAATAAAAATCCTCAGAACACATACATGATAGAAGGCCAACAGTTTCCAACTTATTTAATTACTCCTTTAGACTTTAGTGATGTTCAACTTAGGTCTGGAAGAATGCTTGAAAAGAGGAAACCTTATGTAATCATACAAGAACAAGATAACTCTGAGGAAGATTCTCTATGGGTGAATAAAAGTCTTGAAGACGATACATCTTTTCAGGACCCAAACATTGAAAAATTAAAGCAAAAAGAACCAATAATTTCAACTCCTGTATTAGAGCAGCCATCAACATCTACTTCTATACCTCCCTTTCCAGAAAGATTACAAATTGATAGAGGTGTAGAAAAACAAATTATGGTGCCTAATTATGATTTCCTAGATGAGCTGAGAAATGTTTGCATTAAGATTCCATTATTACAAGCCATCAATGAAATTCCAATTTTAGCCAAAACAATAAAGGAGTTGAGCATGAAGAAAACAAGAAAAAAAATAAGAGAGACAAAGAAAATTCAACTGGCAGGAAAAATAGCAGAAATTATGATGGGTAAGATTGCAATTCCAAAGTATCTTGACCCAGGAAATCCAGTTGTTAAAATTTACATCAATGGAATTGAAATCCAAAACACACTCATTGATTTAGGAGCAGCAATCAATATCATGAGTAGACAAATCATGGATAAACTGAAACTTCCTAATATTTTCTTTACACCCACATTATTACAATTAGCAGACAGATCTGTGATCAAACCTGATGGGGTAATAGAAGACATTCCAGTGTCCCTAGATTCTTGGGAGTACCCTGTGGATTTCATGATCCTAACTCCTAAGAATAATCTAGGAGGACATCCTGTTATACTAGGAAGACCTTGGTTGGCTACAACTGTTGCTTTCATTAGTTGTAGATTCGGTGATATGTACATCTCTGATGGTAGTTCAACTAAAAAATTCTCTTTGTATCCTCCAGCTAGGACAATTACAGATTTAGATGATACTCAATGGATAGAGGATGAAGAAGACTTACAACCTCTCTTCACAATTTCAGAAATTAGTGAAGATAGTAAAATTCTGAATACTCTAGAAAACTTTGAGTCCTCTTCAGAATACAAACATGAACCATTTCAAGAAGGATCAAACATTGAGTTTTTGTCATCAAGACAGATGTCTCTTCATTCTATGGATAAATTTGGCAGCTCTACAAGTGAGATATTTCTAGGCAAAACTTTGAACATAAACAAGAACCTAGAAAAATCTCAACAAGAAGAGTTAGTCAAGATATTACAGAGACATTCTTCTGCATATGCATGGGAGTACACTGACATGAAAAGGATAAGCCCCAAGACTTGCACTCATCACATCTATATAGAGGAAAATTGTAAACCAATCAGACAACCTCAAAGACGGATGAATCCAAATCTTAAGGAGATTGTTAAAGAAGAATTGCAAAAATTGTTAAATGTCAACTTCATCTATCCCATTTCAGATAGTCAGTGGGTTTCTCCTTTGGTAATTGTGCCAAAGAAAAATGGTAAATGGAGGGTATGTATTGACTACCGGGAATTAAACAAAGCTACTCTTAAAGACCATTTTCCCTTGCCTTTCATAGATCAAGTGTTAGATACATTAGCTGGCAAAAAGTACTTCTCATTCTTAGATGGGTTTAGTGGTTACAACCAAATCCAAGTAGCACTTGAAGATCAAGACAAAACCACATTTACCTGTCCTTGGGGTACCTATGCTTACCGAGTATTGCCATTTGGATTATGCAATGCACCTGCAACATTCCAAAGGGAAGTATTAGGAATTTTTTCAGATCTAATACATGATTCTGTAGAGGTATATATGGATGATTTCACAGTTTATGGAAACACATTTGAAGAAGCCTTAGCAAACTTGGAAAAAGTTTTAAAGAGATGTCAAGAAGCAAATCTTTCACTTAGCCATGAGAAATGTTTCATGATGTTTACTGAAGGTATTGTTTTAGGGCATCATATTTTAGGGGATGGGATTAGAGTTGATGAGTCAAAAGTTGAAGTCATCTCTAACTTATCTATTCCAAGTTGTCAAAAAGATGTTAGGAGTTTTCTAGGATTTACAGGATATTATCGGAGGTCTATAGAAAACTTCACCAAGATAGCATCTCCACTCTTCAAATTACTTACCAAAGATTGTGAATTCAAATGGAATTCTGATTGCTAGTTAGCCTTCGAGACCCTAAAAAAAAAATTTCTGAAGCACCTATTTTAAGGGGACCTAACTGGAAGTTACCTTTTCATATCTCAATAGATGCCTCTGATACAGCTCTAGGAGCAGTATTGGGACAAAAAGACCTGATTCCTTATGCCATCTATTATACCAGTAAAAATTTGACTCCTGCAAAGTTAAACTATACTGTAATTGAAAAAGAGTTTTTAGCTGTTGTTCATGTCATAAACAAATTCAGACACTATATAACAGGCTATGAAACTTTTGTTCACACTAATCATTCTGCAATTAGATACTTAATGAACAAATCAATTACTAATGGCAGAGTCATAAGATGGTTATTTCTCCTACAAGAATTCAACATTACCATTCTAGATAGGCCTGGAAAACAAAACACAGTAGCTGATTTCCTATCTAGACTCCAAAACATCAAAGATGACACTCCAGTTGAAGATCAATTTCATGATGAATATCTTTTTGCAATTTCTACTCAAACTCCTTGGTTTGCTGACATTGCTAATTATTTAGTTTCAGGAAAATTTCCTTCAATAATGAATGCAAGAGATAAAAGAAAAATCATTCATGACAGTGCAAAATATTCATGGGTTGCTAATGAGTTGTACAAGACAAGACCAGATTTGATCATTAGGAGATGTGTTCGGGAAGATGAGATGCCTGAGATTCTCAAAGCATGTCATGATGAACCTTGTGGCGGGCACTTTGCTGATAAGAGGACAACCTATAAGATCCTTAATTTAGGATATTATTGGCCATCCTTGTTTAAAGATGCTAAAAAGTATGTCAAAAGGTGTGACAGTTGCCAAAGGGTAGGGAAACCTTCTCCTTCAGGTGAGATGCCATTACAACCTCAGGTACATATTGAACCTTTTGAAAAATGGGCTTTGGATTTTGTAGGACCTATTAGTCCTCCATCAAGACAAAAGATATATATATTAGTTTGCACTGATTATGTTACCAAATGGGTAGAGGCCAAGCCATTACTTTTTGCTAATGAATCATCTGTAGTTAATTTTCTTTTTGAGGATATTTTTACTCGTTTTTGTGTCCCAAGGGAAATTGTTACAGATTAAGGAGCTCAATTTACATCAAAGCTAGTGGGACAAATGATGGAGAGGTAAAAAATCAGGCATAGAAAATCTACTCCTTATCATCCACAAGCAAATGGTCAAGTGGAATCTACTAATAAGGTCATTGAAGGAATCCTAACAAAGACTGTTCATTTACATAGAAAAGATTGGGTAGATAGGCTTCCTGAAGCCTTGTGGGCCTATAGAACCACATGGAGAAACACAACAGGCCATACTCCTTATGAACTTGTTTATGGAAAGCAAGTTTTGTTTCCCATAGAGTTCCAGATTCAAACTTTCAAAATGGCAGTTCAACTAGGACTCGATTTAACGGAGGCACAAAAGCATAGATTGGAGCAGATTAATGAATTGGATGAGATCAAACAAGATGCAGTTCAGAAAACAAGTCTAGTCCAACAGCAAAGGACTAGATGGCATGACAAGTACATCAAAGAGAAGAATTTCAAAGAAGGTGACTGGGCTCTCTTGTTTGATTCAAAATTCAAGGATTTTCAAGGTAAATTTCAAACACATTGGCTAGGGCCATATGAAATTGTTAAATTTTTTGACAATGGAGCAGTAAAAATCAGGACAATAGATGAAGAAGAGGTCACTTTTCTTGTGAATGGTCATAGATTGAAGCTGTATCTCAAACCACTCTCAAGAGAAGAATTTGTCAAGAATTTCCAGGAAAACAGTGATGTGAAGTTAATGAAGAAGAATCTTTCTTCTTCATCAACTTGATTAAATTTTCTGAAGTCATTTATTTGAAAAATAATAATAATAATAATAATAATAAAGTGTAAACATGAAAACCAATCACTGATTGGCATGTTTATATAGAAAATATAGGGTGAAAATCAGAGTCTTTCTGACACTCTAACTTTTCCATTTTGTTTCTGCAAGCAGATGTTACAAAATCATAAGTTCAGATCCATTGCACTTATGATCCATCTCATTTCATTTCATTCCATTTACTTATCCATCCATACTCCAGTTCATTCATTTATTCATACTTCACTTCATTCCATATTTCATTCATCTCATTCCATACTTCATCCACCTCATTTCCATATCAAAATTTAAAGTTTTATGTTTTTCTGCAAATGAATAACACATGTCATGGATTGCAGGCCATTTCTTATATTATTCCACTCCATTTCATAAATTGTAATCCATCCCATTCCATCATTCACTTCATACATATCCCATTATACCATGTTTCATCATCTATCTTCACCCATTCCATATAATATTCCATGTATATTCCAAACCACTCCATTCATGATTAAAATTCTCTACAAGCACATTCTGCAGCTAAACAGACATTCTGCAGCTAATCAGACTTTCTGCAGCCAGACAGTCATTCCGCAGCTACAGATCCTGAAGGCACTGATCAACAGACATTTGAAGTGCAACAAGATGATCCAGTATATCCATGAACAAGAAGAATCAAGAAGGATTATAAAGACTCACAAAGTAATGATTTCCAGAGGAGAACCAAGTATGCAAAGACCACAAAAAGCAGATGAAAAGCAAAGGTAAAAAGTTTTGATTATAATGGCATATCATAAACTTTAGTATAGTTTTAGTTATGAATCATTCGA
This sequence comes from Pinus albicaulis, assembly GCA_034641835.2. Taxonomy (NCBI): domain Eukaryota; kingdom Viridiplantae; phylum Streptophyta; class Pinopsida; order Pinales; family Pinaceae; genus Pinus; species Pinus albicaulis. The sequence goes on from CM076569.1 coordinate 587,205,489, forward strand.
AAAGTTGTTTTGATTATTTTTATTGATCATGCCAAATATACCCTCCGCAAAACTTTGGATAAAAATCTTTCATTTCAAATCCTATACCCGATCATCATCTAAGCAGTTAAAATGCTGAAGTGATTGATTTTCTCACATCACCCAGCCAAATCATTTAATGATGATTTTTGAAGCCGTTGTAAAAAATCTCCGCAGTCTTTTCACTCATTGATTTGTTTTCTTCACCTCACTTCATTAACTTGTTCCGTAACCACTCCCTATTACTCCATTCCGTAGCCAACCCTTCATCATTTCATTCTGCAAAACAGAGGTATTTCTATCACCGTGAGCAGAGGTATATCGGTTTGAAATTTGAAGCCACTATCACCGTAAGCAAAGGTATATCAGTTTGAAATTTGAAGCCACTGTCACCGTGAAGCAGAGGTATATCAGTTTGAAGATTGAAACACTGTCACCGTGAAGCAGAGGTATATCAGTTTGAAGGTTGAAGTCATTGTTTCCGTGAGCAGAAAGAGTACTAATCTGAAGATTGAAGAAGAAATTATGGGCCTCATCGTGAGAACTGAACCAGTGGGCACAAAATACCTGGAAGGATACCCTCAAAGTAGAGAACTATTGCAACAAGCAGGGTGGCTGCAATTCCTTGAGAAATTTAATGGCTTCCACAAAGAAGTTACTAAAACGTTTGCAAGGTCATTCAAAGGAGCCGAGGTTGAAGTTGGAGACATTAAATTCACTGTCACAGAGGTTTTTATTGCAGAAGCAACAGGATTGCTTAGACATGGAGAAAGATGGTTTAAGAACAGAGAATTTCATAATGAATCATGGAAGCAGATCCTCAAATCACCAAGTATGGATGTCACTGTGTTTAAAAAGGGAATTCCAAGCTCTGCATTAAAGAATAAATGGAGAAACATATTGCTTATCCTACAAAAATTTATCATTTGTGAGGGTAGAATGGTACTTTTTATGTTTACCATATTAGGTTGATAATGCATTTTCTAGAAGAAGAGCTTAATTTGCCCTATTTCTTGCTTCAAAGTTTAAAAAAGATGGCTTCAAGTGTTCAAAGGAGAGTCCAATTCCTAGAGACAACTCTATACCATCATGGCTTGGTTAAGATTCTAATCGAACACCATTTAGCCAAAACAAAAGATACTTGGGATAATTTCTTGGTGAGAAATCACTTTGAGGAACTAAAAGAGCCTTCACCTGAACATCAGCCTACAAAGAGAAGCAGAAAATGGAGAGCCTCTGAAATTGAAACTGATAAAGCAATTCAAGAAAGCAGTGAAGAGATAATCTCTAACAAATTGAATCAGATTAAGAGACGGCTTAAGGAAGAGAGGGTAATCAGAAAATTTGCCACAGAAAAAAGAGAGGGACCATCCTAGCCGAGAAGAAGCCATAGACTTAGGGGGAAACTAAGGAAAACACAGATCAAACAAACCGGGGTGATAAACATAGAAGTTGAGGAAACATCTATTGAAGAGGATGTTGAAGAAGATTTTGATGAAGAAGCCCCAGAAATTGACCTTGCACAACAAGAAATTTATAACTATGTTGAAACATTGGAAAGGAAAGCTTCAGAGAGTAGAGATAGAACCCCTAGTCCTCCATTGTCCGAAATAGATGTGTTAAGAAGAGATAGGTATGAGCTGGAAATACTTAATAGACACATCAGAACTGAGAATGATATTCTGAAGGAACAAGTCAAACTCAAAACCAGTATGAACTCAACCCTATCTCTACAAATGGACAAAGTGGAAAAGGCTAATGAAATGTTGAAAAAGAGGAACAAGAAGTTAATCAGGGCACTTACCAATTTAAGGTTCAAGTTAGTCATCAGGAAGCCCAGAAGACCTTTAACTTCCAGGCAAAGAAGAAGAAGAGGGTTGGATTTTCTTGCAGAAGTCTCTGAGTTTATGGAATAAGTTGCATGAGGACATGCAAGAAGTCAGCAGTGGGGGTATGTTGAGCCCCAAGTTTGTTCTTTCTTCCATCATACTTCACCCCATTTTCTTTTGTCCATTGATATCCCAGGCTCAAATGATCAATGAAATTAGTTAAAATTTCTTTTAGAATGAATATCATGGCTAACTTGCTAAGTTTTGTGATTTTGTCATTGTAATGCATTTTGAACTGAAACTAGCTACAGAATGCAGACATTCCGTAGCTAACCGCCAATTCTGCAGCTGTCTTCACGTTCAAGCATGTTCCAGGTGTCCTCTCAGGAAAAGCCACACATGGGTATATTCCACATCATGTCATCAACGTTTGTTGCTCACCATGAAGAATGAACATAATTCTGGACGTGGTTTTGTACGTGGGAACTCACACAAGGAGGCAGACTCCTAATAGGACAAGGACAGTCCAGATGTCCTTTGTCCCTTTACACTGCCATCTTTAGAGTTCTAGTACGATTTTGATATGAAAAGACAATGATCCCCGTATTGTTTCAAGTTTTGTTATGAAGATTTGTTATAAATATACTTGGGAAACCAAGAGACAAGCTCTAGATTTTGATTAGATTTCATGGATTTACTACTATATTTCTGAAGACCGAGAATACTCTGTTTTAAGTTATTTTCCTTTAATGAAGAAGACAACATTTCCTTGAACGCGTTGAGTTGATCTTGAGTTAGATTCCATCTGGTGGTAGAGGGCCCCTGCCTCCTGAGCGGCTTTACTTTTTGCAATTTAGATAAGTATCTTAGTTTGCTTTCTAGTTTTTGAAGTTTACGTTCATATTTAATTTCATTAAACATTATAGCTATGCTTGTTCTAAGAAACTCTTCCAAAAGATCATTATGATGAATAAGAAATGGCTGTAGTGTTATAGATTGTATTTGCAATTCCTTTTGTTCATTATCACAGTTGAAATTACTCTAGTAAACTCTTCCGAAAAACCATTATGATGACTAAGGCATGACTGTGATACTTTAGGTTTCAGTTGTTTGTTTACACTAAGTAGCATAGCTGATCTTACTCTTAAAAAGCTCTTCCAAAATATCATAACAATGAGTAGGAAATGGCTGTGATGTCTTAGTTTTGAATTGTATTTGTTTCAGTTTTCATGTTTGTATTCAACTGCATTGAATTGTACAGCCAATATTGTTCTAATAAGCTCTTCCAAAATACCATTCATGATGAACGAAATAGGCTGTAGAATCCCATAGATTAATGGCATGATAACTTAGTTAGGGCACTCCGGAGGCAAATTGCATTTAATTCATGCTCTGTTATTTTGTTTCAAGTTTGATAATGGCTTCTTAGTTTAGCACTGATCATTGTAGACTAGTAGCACCTTAGTTCAGTTCCAGCTTAGCTCACTATATTTACATTCCAAGATTAGTTGCCATCCATTTCATTTTGAATTGCATTAGTTGTTAGCCTTAAATACCACGGTCTTCATTATTTACAAAACTTCTTTTGTTCTAAAACATATATTGACTCATAATCATCTGGACAGAAGATAGTATCAGTTTAAGGCCTGGAGTACTTTTTCAACCTTTTTGCCATTTCACAAACAAACCTTTCCTCAAAAACTATTCTAAAAGGAAATCTATAACTTTTGAGTGAGGTTTAGTGGTGTTAAACTAAGTTGCATAACAAAATTAGGAGCTAGTTTTAGAGTAGAGATCTTATGATGTTACAAATGTTCTTTTCCAAATATGTTTCAACAAACCTTTAATCATGGATGAGATTTTGTATCATTATGAGTTGATTGTTTAATTGTTTAGTTAGGAGAATTTTTACACTTAGCTGCCCATTTCTCAAGTTCTTCCAAAATATCTTTAATGAAAGAATTGGACAAGTTAAGTTCATGTTGTGATTTGCTTTCTTGAAGTCATTATCAAGCTTTTTATTTTGCTAAGTCATATTTTAGGTTTGATTTTGTTTCAGTATTTTCATTTATCATTTGTCATCCATAACTTAGGCTTTACTCTGTTTTTAACCAGTAGCTTCTTTCCACCAACATTTAGTTCTTTCTCTTGTGAACATAAAACCATAAAAAGACCAAAAACATCATAAAACACTAGACACAACGCAGTAAGAAACAAACACCTAGGCACATACAATGCACTTCACTTCAGCAGTTTACCAACCCTGGTTGACAATTAAATGAACTCAATTTAGGAGACTAGGTTGAGCACAAACACATAGGCCTGCTCCAAATAAGAAGTACAAAATGCTGAAGTACCAGAAATTTGATGATAAGAGCCATGAAACCTTAATGAGGTCAGTCAATCTCTGAAGTAGGATTGTTTCAAAGGCACACAAGTGGAAAACACTGTCAAATTCTCCCAAAAAATGCTTCAAATAAACAAGGTGTCAGTAAAGAACGAGGAAAAGGCTTCAAACAAAAGCAACACCATCAACCAACAAACAAAAAATGAGGCCTATAAGCATGGAAAATGCCGTAAAAAAACACTCCTGAAGTTTGTATGAACACTGTCACAATCACACTGATCAAACACAAAAAATGAAAACTATATATGTCACCATATAATTGCCCCCCCTAAAACACAACTGGAGAAGGAGTGAGAATCAACAGTATCCATTGTTAGCAAATTTTCCTCCGTGAAACACAGTTGAGGGATCAATCAAAAATGAGAAATTGATGCAACATGATGATAATAAGTATTCAAACATTGGTTGAAATGATGTCATGACCATCCATCTACCCATCCAAAAATGATCTTGATGGTCGTCACTGGTCTATGGTTCATTCTCTTACGTCTCTTCTGTAACGATATGAATGTTGGACTACTAATTGACCAATAAAGTTGTTCCCTCGATGATTTCCTTTGATGAGGATGTTGAGATGCCTCGATATTTATTTTTTTAGATTCAAATTTGGGTGCCACAACATTTTCATATTGAATGACATTAGTAGCCATGTCATCAATATGTTTATCATAATCAACAAGAGCATTTTCTTCAAGCATTTCATAATTGGATGTAGGTGATGAGGCAATAACAAGATCATATCCAACACCTTCTCTTGATGTTTTCACTATAGGGTTAATAGGAGCAACAATTCCCTGCCCATTATTCCCAAGTCTTCCGCCAGTATATCCCATTTTTCTTAGCTATCAAGATCCAATATGAGTAGTATGATTTTCAAAATAGGTGTGATAAAGGCATGTGATGTGTCATGATCATCTTCATAAGCCATCTGAAATTCAACATCATAAAGTGTGGAAGAAGGAGAGCTTGGCATCTTAACATCAATTGTCTCCATCTCAAATTTCTGAAGACGACTAATCTCCAATTCAAGTTTCCGCTTAGACTCTTGTAGCCTATGAATGACCTCATCCTTCTCAATTAACTGTTGTAACAAAAGTTGATGTTGTTCCAACATTTTTTCTTTTAAACAATGAATCTCCAGAATGTGTTGATTTTTTTGGTCTTCTAGTTGCTTCTTCAAATTTGAGTCAAAAAAAGACTCAAATTCCTCCTGCAAGTCATCAAGGAGATCAATCTTCTCTTGAAATTCATCTACAAGCATCTGGAGATATTTTCCCATGGATGATTCGAGATGGTCAACTTTCTGGATTTTGGCAGCTACTGAAAATTTGCAACCTGTATTTAAGAGTTACATTTTCTGTTTGCAAAACAACTACCACTCATTGTAAGTGAATGAATTATTTACAAAGTTCATCTATTGCATTCTTCTCACAAAGCTTTTGCAACCTTTTAACCATCTTGAAAAAATCAAATTGGCAAATTCATTTCCACTAATTACAAAAAAAAACATGGTTACAAAAGAACAATGATGATGATGATGACAACAACAATAACCTTATACTTTAAAAAATGATGCAAGTCAGATCCATCCAACCAATTGAGAAGCATTTCATAACCCATGTTTACTACAAGAGAATGGGCTAATCTCTTTTTATTCCATAAAAAAATTCAAAAACTTTTTCCCAAAATTAAAAAAAAAATAAATAATGAGGGAAAAATAAACCCTTTTTATTTTAACATACGCTTTTTCTCTTTTTCCTTTTTTTTAAATTCAATAAAATAATTATCAATAATAAAATGTGCTCCAAAACCTTCAAATTTTTTATAAGGGGTCTTTCTCCCTTAAGCATTACTACTTTAAATCCAAAACTTGTGTGAAAATTAGAACAACGGGCAAATCGATTATGGAAAAACATTTTCAAATTAGAATGGAGTCTTGAGAAGTTATGGAAATTAGTAAATTTGTTCAAAGATGCCTCGAAACCCTCGATAATCTCCACACTCTTCGAAAGTCATTGCTGATCGGTTTAAGGGTATATTATCTCTCTATATTCCCCAGAGCAATATGGTTTTCTGAAAAACTGGAACTTACATGATGCCGTAGCGGTGACTCAAGAGACTCTACATTTGATTCAATCCAAAAAACTGGAAGCGACTGTCATGAAGATCGACTTAAAGAATTCATATGATCATATTGATTGGGTATATCTACGCCTTGTTGTATATAAGATCGGTCTGGTTAGGGAAGTGTTTAATTGGATTATGAGCTGTGTCTGTAACACCTCCATGGTAGTGATTATTAATGGCTTGGCCTAAAATTTTTTTCACCCAAGCAGAGGCTTACGGTAGGGGTGTGCTCTCTCCCCGATTTTATTCATTTTAGTGATGGATGGTTTAAGCATCAGGATTTCCAGGGAGGCGATGAAAGGAAGGTTTAGTGGCATTGATATTAGCCCACAACTAAGGGCGACGCATATTTTCTTTGTGGATGACATTCTAATTTTTGGTATGATGATAAGGAATTGCTAGCTGATATTGTATTGCATCATTAACTTATTCTGTGATGCTACCGGGATGATTGCGAGTGAAGAAAAATCGTGTATATACTATGCCGAGGGTGTCGATGAACAGTACTAGGATTTGGCTGAGATTTTCAGTTTTCAAAGGGCTCCTCTTCATGCGGGAATAACATATCTTGGATTCAGGTTGAAGGCCCAAAACTATTCTTTGGATGACTGGCATTGGATGTTAACTAAATATAGGAACAAGCTTAACACCTGGACAACATAGTGGTTGTCTAAAGGTGGCAGAGTGATATTGGTGAAGGCAGTACTGCAACAACTAGTTGTTTATTGGGCACATCTATTCATATTGCCAAAGAAGATACTGAATGATATAAGGATATTAATGGCAAAGTTCATATGGGGAGGAGGTCGAGAAAAAAAAACTATCCACCTTTCTAAGTGGGATTCTCTGGCGATTCCTATTGAAAATGGGGGATGGGGAATTCTGGATATGGACATTTTTGGGAAATCTCTTATCATAAAATCATTATGGAAATGTCTCCTGGGTAAAGGTAAATGGCATGATACTATTTATCAGAAGTATATTAAGGGTTTTACTGTGGAAGACATGGTAGTCTCGAGTTGGAAGGATGGTAGAAGCAAATCTTTCATTTGGAAGGGCTTTGGGAAGATTTGGAAAACGTTTAGTGAGCATTTGAAGTGGCACTTTGGAAATGGTAATAAAATCCTCATTGTTTCCAGGGTGATGGTGGGGATGGAGGAACTTTAGCCTTCATTTAATCACATTGCTCATTTTCTTAATCAAACGGGGATTTTATTTTTAAATCAGGTCATTAAAGAGTGGACCGGGGATGCTCCTAGATGGAAGAAACATGCTGATCTGGGCTTGGATTATAGTTGGAAAGAAACTTGGAAATATTATACCTATAAACTTAGATGTTTGGGTCTGTGCAGATTAGCTGAGGGGGATCTCTTGCATTGGGAGGGAAAGGAAGCTACTGAAGTATTAAAAGCGAGTGAGGTCTATGCTAGTTTGATCAAAAGCAAACTAGGTCAGATGCCGGGTGATTGGTTCAAAAAATTGTGGAAAACCAGAGTACAATTAAAAATGATATTATTCTTATGGTTGGTTAGGAAGGAAAAAAATTTAACTTGGAAGAATCTGAAGAAAAATGGGTGGCATGGTCCTGGAAGGTGTTGTCTTTGTGGTGATGATTAGGAGGATAACATCCACCTGTTTTATATCTGCCCATTTGCTATTGAAACATTACAAATTGTTTGTGGGAAGCTACATTTAGATACTCTGGCATATTAATTGATGGAAGATTGCTTAAAATGGTGGATTAATATAGGTGAGTCTGTTAGGGTTATTCCGATCCTTTTCCATTGGTACATTTGGTGCACCAGGAATAAGAAAATATTTGAGAACACTCCTTGTCAGCCCTTACTCACTGCTCATAAGATTATCAGCAATTGGGAGCTCTTGAAGATAAATCAAAAGTTGCCCAGGGACATGTCCAGAAGAATGCATCCTTATGAGACTTAATTTCCTATTGGATATTTCGACGGGGCTTCACAACACTCTAATTGTGGCTGTGGGGTCTGGTTGAAGATATCTCCTGATTGCCACTAAAAAATCTTCTGGAATGGTGGAAACGGATCGAACATGAAGGCTGAAGTCCAAAAAATTTGGGGGCTCATTTGGTTTGCAAATCAACTTTACTTGGATAAGATTTGGATTATTGGGGATTCTAAAGTATTGATTGATCACATGAACCAAAAGGTCACCATTAACCAGGGTTTGATCGCTCACTGGTTGGAAAGATTAAATGCCCTCAAGAACTCCTTTTCGGATATCACTTTCAAAAATGTTTATAGGGAAATGAACACTATTGCTGACCAACTCTCGAAGAAAGACTTGGAAGGGAGCCTCGGCATAATGTTCTATTGTCTGTCCAGGTCAAATGGCTACAATACTAAGGGTTCTGTTAACTTTTTTTGATGGGGATCCTTATGGCTATGACTGTGTTCCAATTTTATTCAGTTAGCAAAGATTATGTAATTCGGGTTGGAACAGATATGGCTTGTCCCCTTTTGACAGGCTCTTTTTATGACCTTTTTGGCTGATGATCCAGTTATGTAACGAACATTTTATGTTTTCCTGGTACATTCAATATAGACTAGCGTATTTTTCTTACTGAAAAAAAAAATCTCCATGCTCTTCTGCCACTGCGGACATTCACGTTCTGAAATTCTTTATTGAGATAGGGAATTCGATGCTACAACCCTCCGAGAGCTTCACTAATGAGGGATTTAGAAAGGAATGCTACATATCCATGGAGAAGAATCTCTAGCTGCTTCAAGAGTTTACTGAATATTCAACAAATCTCTTCAACTAACGACGACTAGCAAGGGAGGTAACGGCTCCAGGGCTCCACACTTTTGCTTAGATTTTGATCTCAGCTACGTTTAAAAGAATCCAAAATGTATAAAATTGATTTACACTTTCTCAAAAATAAACTTAATTTACAATGTTACAACTTCAAATCCATGTCCTTCATGTACTCGGAATCAGCCGGCTGCCGCCTGTACTCGGAATCAATATATTGGGCTAGCTTGTTGAATGCCTCAATCATGGAGGTTGGACTGTTGAGGAGGATAAAATTTCTGACAACAGATCACAACCACTCCTCACGGATAAACCGATCTGTCCTCTGCCATGAAATATATTCAACGAAAAAATTAAAAAGATCAGTGACAACAAAATGAACCCATTCAATATCATAACGAGTTACTAGTTTTTTTAAGTGGGATTTTTTGAAGGTTTTTTTTGGACTTTTTGGGTCTATTTTCTCTAAAATCCGACAGGAACTCATTGAAAACAGAATTTTGATGGTAAAAAAATCCATATATGTAGTCATAAACCAGTTTAAATCACAGAAATAAAGATTTCACCTCAATTTTTTTTACAACATACTTAAATCATAGAGAAATGAAACATTGGGAAAACAACTTTAACAACTCATACCCAAGCTCCTACATATCCCACATGTATCCTACACACATCACTTCTAAAGAACCCAAATATACTCATCCAAACAAAGATGATATAGATGGATTAATAAATCTAAATAGAATTATTCAATTTAATTCAATTCCAAATGAAAGCATTCAACATAACAAACATGTGGGGAAAAATCATAATTAATACCACATTAAAGATAATGGAAACACTTATAAAATTTTACCTTTGGTGCAATCGTTCTTCACTGAGTATTCTAATAGAAATTCTTTACTTAGGATGCATTTGGACACCTAGGGCCAAGGCAGGTTAGCTTTAGGAATTAATAATTAAACCTTAGGTAAGTCATCACATCCTATGTTGAATTGATCTCCTTGGGAAATAATAATTTGTAGAATATGGACCCTTTAACACTTTATTGTAGAAAATTTAGAGTGATGGAGGAAATTTCAACTCCCATTGTTCAATGGAGTAGATTGACGGGCCACTCAATAGAAATCCAACTAAGTTGAAGGAGTAATAAATTTTGTCTTCCTAGGGTTATGAGAAGTGTATTCCTAGGGTTATGTGAAGTGTATTCCGACCTTCCTGTAGAGATAAATTGAGATAGGGTTTGTCCTCCATCTATAGGGTGTAATTCAAGGTTATTACAAATGTACCCTAAAGTGTGAGGTCAAAAAGAAAATAATGGTTAAAATACATTATAATATGGTGAATTTTAAGAAGTGGCACAAGGAAGGAGTCAAGAACCAAGGAACCAGTTAGGATTTACAAGACATCCAAGTACTTTGTCATATAGATCATCCTAAAGGTAAGCCAAGGTTTTTATTTGGACAAAATATAGTCAAAAGTTGAATTTTTAAGATAATATTTTGAGGTTCGTGAACGTTTTATATAATTTAAATACCTCATATTTCACCTTTTTCAAATCCTATTATTATTTTTGGGTATAAATAGTCACATCACATATATTATAGAATCATATTAACTTAATTTTAAGTTGAAAAGAGAAATAATAGATCATATTTATCTATTCTCAAGCAAAAGGGACACATTTTTAAGTATAGTTTTCAAGCCCAAGCACATGGGATTGGGTGGACCATGATATTTATCCATGGTATTTGATGGGATGAAGGTAACTTAAAGGTTAAACCATAGATAATTTTCAAGCCCAAGGTATTGGTGGCCCATGGTATTTTATGTGATGAAGTCTATTTAAAGCTTTGTTATAATCCATTGTAATATGCCTCAAGTAGCTAGATTGGCCATGGAGAATAAAGTTATCTCATATGATTTTTCATCATTGTTCAAGTTAAAATACATGATATATTAGGTATATACATAATCCTTTATTTTGTAATATTAATGCATTAAGTTTATATATTCTTTTACATGTGAATATTTTAAATCAAATTTTAGGAAATCCTATAATAGTATCATAGAGGTTATGGAAATTTATTAAAGTATTTTTTTAAGGTTTTCTTGAGGGTGCTAGAAATTCGTCAACCAAAGGGTCTCCCTGATGTGAAGTGTCAATTAGACGTCACATATTTTGGAGTAGGAGCCCCATCTAGAATATCGGCCAAGTTGTCATGTATTCTTATATATTTTCCTTGACTTTACCTGTATCAAGGGAGAGGGGTGCACATGCGCCTTGGAAAATAAAGGGAGGTATTCTTGGTGAGTGTTCGATCATATCTGTGTCAAGGTTATTCTACTGTGGGGAAAAATAAAAGTGAGTCTCTAAGAGAGAGGTAATAGTACCACCTACGAAGAGAAACACATGAATCAAAGGATTCTGTCTAACATACAATGGAGTACTTCACAAGGGATGTGACAGTCATTGCACACAAAAATTTGAGAATGATCTACCTAATATCATGCGAAATAGTCCACAAGGATGGGGTAGAAGTTACAACCATTATAACACATTCTCAACAAGATAAGCACTAAAACAACCGAAATAGTTCAACTATCTTAGTGTGTCATGTGAAAGAAAACATGAAATATAAACATTCGCAGAATAGTCTTACAAACATTCATAAGTAATGCATGAAGAACGTGTTGCCCTTGAAGGCTTCTATTATTAAGTAAAATTTCCAAGACACATATGTAGAATGAACATGACAAGCTCCAATAGTGGATCATTGGAGCCACTCCTTACTCCATAAATAACTGATTTATCTCTCTAATGCTCTACTGGTGGATCCATGGTGAAAAACTCCTTTTCTCGTACAATGAGGGAGTATATATAACCAAGGATGACTCTTTGACTACCCTCATGATTTTTTTACTTCTGATTACTTCTTGACTTACATGACTCTTTACATTCATGTCTGTCCTTTGGAATTCCACTTTACAATACATTTTGAGTATAATATACATGATGTACAATAGTGATGTGGCATATGAACACTCATGACATGACATGAAATGACATTGTTGACATGGACTACTTGATGATATCGAAATGTCAAGCCACTACTACTACTAGAAGTTAAGTGTATTCATGAAAGAGATTTATTTTCTCCTCTGCATGCCTTGGTGAGAAGGAGTCTCTAATAATCTCATGTCTTGGATGGTGGTCACAAACTTATGGCCTTTCAATTTCTTTGATCAATCATCTTCCGAGTTCAACTGCAAGAGTGTATTCTTGCATGATTTCCTCTTCCTTCTCTTCCTTCATCATCCCATCACGACATGACAGAGTACCCATTCCCACAATTCATTCATGACGAGATGACATCAATCTGAAAACCCCTAACCTAAGATGATGCATTTTGGTCCATGAACTGAGCCTAAAAAAAGTGAAAAGCTAGAAAAGGAGGCTTATTGACTGCAACGTCTCATATTTTAGGTAGGCATGGGGAAGCCTTGAGCCTTGAGTTTGTGTAATGTGCACCTCAAGCTGGGTTAGGCACATGAATGCGTGGTTTTCGGAGTCAGTGGGGACAGGTTGCAGGGATGAGAGTTGGGAAAGCTTACTGCATATTTTAGGATGTCAAGGAGGCTTGTATGACTACATGATGTAAATTTCTAAGGCTCGGGGGATGAGATTTTGTCTTGAAGTTGAAAAGTGCGTAGTTCAATCTGGGCTGGAGGCTATGACTGTGCAATTCTATAGGTCAAGGCCGAGCCTTGGTCACAAAAACTATGCAATGGAGTAGTCTTGGGAGGCCAATACTGTGCACTGCACAGTTCCAAGCAGATCAAGTACTGCGACTGCACAGCATACAACTTCGGGGAGGTGAGGTGAAGCTAAGTTTCTTGGTCGAGAAGTTCTCCGAAAAATGACTAAGTGCGGGACCAATGAGATCGGTGATGAACTTTGACTGTGACCACAAACTTAGAATATTTTGATTACTCAAACAATATATATCATCCATGAAATATAGAAAAATTACTTTTCTCTATGCGACAACATTATAGACAGTGATGAAAATTACGACAACAAAGGTACACTTTACGACGACTGTGACGACACTTGTGCAAAAATGCTCAAAACTTTGCAAATAAGTGTGACAGGTACTTACAGGGTTAGAAAAACTAATTTTCACAAAGGTGACCTATTGGAACCATTACAACGAGCTCATACATGCAACAAGATAGCCAACATGCCAAAATATGACACTTTTCCTATCTTGCTAAAGGGATCACAACACCGTGAAAATACCAATGAGATGAGCTTCAAAGTTTGCGACAACGATGAACAAGACTAAGGAAGACTTTGAAATTTTGGTATAGGAAAAAAATTTGGAGGGGTTTGTAGCAACTACAACACTTGGAGACACACTAATAGAATCCCAGCTTCTCTATCTCGGTTAACTTCTTTTGTGGAAGGCCTTGGTTCTTCGGGGAGTATTGATTCATCATGTAGATCAATTTATTTTCCCCACTTACCCCATGAATAGACTAAGTCCATGTCATGCCATTTCAGTTTAACCCAACAAAGACTCATCTTATTCATAATGTTTCAAACAGGGAAGGGTAATTAAGCTTGTGAGTTTAATATTTTCAGAGTATAATTTTTCATCTCTAGTGTTGCTTTACTTTGAGCAGGCCTAAACAGTACTCTGACAGAGTCACACAGGAAAAAAAAATTTCTTGGCTACCATCAAGCCCGAATAGTACCCTGGAGGATTTGATTGCTTGACCTCTATGTGTAGGAATCCTTTCTCTTATTTTTCCTTTATTTATTTGTTTCAAAGAGGATTGTGTATTGATGCTTATTTATTTTGGGCGTAAGAGGGATCCTCACTTATTGAGAGCAAGAGAGGTTTTTCCTTTGAAGAAGTATATAGATACCTCTTCTTTATTTTTTCTCGTTTATATTTTCCCCTTATCCTTTTCTACTAGTTGGATAAGCTTGAAAACACCAAAACATGAATATTCAAATATAAGCACAAGGTTTCTCGGAGCTGATTCCCAACTGTTGCTTTCCTAATTCGAAAAAACTTGTCATGGATTTCAAAAAATATTGTGGAAGTATCCAAAGTACAAAAGGTCATATCAGAGTTGTGGCCTGAATTTAGTATGTAACAAAAGGGATCCTCCCCATCAATGTTATTCTAGAAAATAAATTTATGTCTGACGAGTTTCACAAAGAATTGACATTGGGGGCTCCTGTCAAGGGATTCTTCAGACATCCAGTGCGGAATCATAAACACAGTAAATTCAAGTTGAGGGAAGGGTGGTAACCTCTTTTCTCAAATGGCACAATCGATAAATTTCATTTCACTCATGGTGTCTCGAACCCCAGAGATCACGAGAAATAGAGGACTGCATTTTCCTAGCGATGAATGTGCTTCATTAACCAAATGTCGAAGTATATTTACAATAAGTATGGGCTCGAAATTCAAAATGAGGGCCCATATATGACTGTAAGGAGTTGTAATAATTCTATGGATTATAATATTGTGATTCATCAACTTGAAACTTTCCATGGTTGTTGAACTACTGCTAATTTCTAGAAATCTTGAAGGCAACAAATCAAGAATTTCTTTCATTTGATTTATGATTGCTAGTATTTCCTCTTGTACAAGCTCTAATATATAATTATCTCTATAGTGGGATTCCTCTGTCACATTAGAAACTCTACAGCACTTCTAAAACCATATTTCTTTCTCTATTGAAGGGATTTCATCAACCTTGCAAAAATGATCTTCCTCAATTGTTGTTGCAATTTTTTTACAACCATTCTGAAGGTATCTAGATTCATTGATTTTAACTGCCCTACCAAACGTTCCAAAGAAATATTTCTTGCATACTACCCAAACTGAGTGGTTTTTAAATCAGGCTGAAAAGAAATGTCAGGCTCGACATCATTGACAAGTCCAGTGGAGCATCTATCTTGGTTATCAACATACTGTGTAGGGCTAGAGACAAGAGTAGAGGTAGAAGACACTGCTTTATCTAAGTCTTCTTTATTAACCTCTTCCTCATTCAGTCTCATTGAATCCCCTTTCTGGTTAAAAACTTATGTAATAGAGTTAAAGACTATAAAATGAAATGTAGTAGATGCTTTTACCAACTCTTCATTATGAGCCTCTCTCATGTCATGTTGGATAGAACCCACATTAATTTTAGAACGTTCATCAATGCTATTTCCTTCATCTCATGTTTCACTGGACCCAGTTACTTTTATAAAGCACCTTGAACAAGGCTGAAGTTACGAGATTGGGTATTTTTCAATTCCTTAATATTATCCTTTTTCATGTCAATTTCCATTGAACCCATGCCCCTCTTGATTGTATCTTGAGCATGTATGGAGATAGAAGGCCAATTTTGCACTTGTTTTACATTATTAAGGTCCTTTTTCGTGTCCATTTCAATTGAAGGTGCATCCATGTTAGGAGTATTAACTAAAGTGTGCTTTGATTTTTTATTATCATATTGTACCACAACTGAATTAAAAGCCATTTCATCCTTGTGAACATTTTGACTAGTATGGCTGGATTGCTGAGATAGTTTATCAGAAGATTGTGGAACCAAAGGAGTTGGAGAAGGATGCAAACTTAACGACATAATGGTGCGTCGAACAACGTTCAAGGAATCACATGGTTATATTTTGCAGCATGGCTCTAATACCACTGACGAAACTGAATTGTAGCTTTTTGATAATGTAAAAATGCACAAAAGGTATTTGTAATAATAATTTATTAATATATATAAAATGTACAAGCAAGTGATGATTCAATATTATAATGAGGACTTGCATATATACTAGGTAGACGTCCTTTCATGATTGGGCATGTCTTTTATACATGCATGTTCACTTATCTAATGATTATTTAGTATAATAATTACTTGATTATTTATTTTATATAATTTATATTCGTAAAAGAGACTACAAGAGAGTACTTGTGAAGAAGGAGAAAAGGAAGAACTATCATGAAGAACACAAAAGAAGCCTTGGATCAAGACAAAGAAGTTGACTTAGAAGGTTTCAACATTCACCTAGATGCTTTTGGAGGGTGGAAATGAATAAACAACAAAGATATATCATGAAGAAGTCAAATCCAAAGCAAGAATATGAGAAACTTGGCAATGCCACAATATCATGAATTTCCATGTCATCATTGCCAACTTATGGCTTGTACAAATTTCATCACATTGTCATATGTGTCAATGGGTCTTTCCACATCGTGTAGAGTGTAATTATGTATTTTAAAAAAGTTACAAAATGAAAATTTGTGGAATTCCAAGAGTCAAATGTGGAATACGAAAAGTCACATGTGGACTAAAGAGTCATTATGAAAATTTCAAGAGCCTTGTAGAAGTTCAAAATTCACTTGGAAGTCCAATACTCATGAGGGAAGCTGAAAAGTCACAAGGATATGAAAGGTAATTCCTCTTGTTATAAATACACCCTTATAACTCAAGCAAATGGCTTTTAGAGGCTTAATCTTTAGAGAACTAGCCTTGTCTTCTCTAGCTTAACATAAGAGAGAAGACCATTCTTTGGAGAAGTAAGAAGTGACTTAATGTTCCACTATTGGAGCTAGTGTCCCACCATCGTAATTGTGTACTTGGATCTCTCACCTAATAATCAGAAGCTTGTTGAGCCAACACATTTTCATGCATTTATCATGAATTTTGTAAGACTATTCTTTGTATGTTTGTGGTATATGTAGTAAAAAAATTGAACTATTTCATTGGCTTTGGTGCTTATATTGTTGAATGTGTGTTTTGATTTACACTACTAGAAAATGGCTAATTAATTACTAAAAAAACGACTAAAATTTGCATATAAACGACTATTTTTCGGTCGGTGACCAATAGTAGCTAATTTACAGTATCTTATAACGTGACCAAATTTTAGTCATTTTTAGCTTAGTCATTAATTGGTTATCTCAATTTTGTTGTCTAGTAGTATATTTGGTCATTAATTTGGTCATTAATTTATTCATTGATTTGGTCATTAATTTAGTCATTGATTTTATCATTAATTTAGTCACTGATTTGGTCATTAATTTGGTCATTGATTTACTCATTGATTTAATCTTTGATTTGGTCATTAATTGTGACAATTAATGACAAAATATACAACAAAATATATTACTATGTGATCACTTGAGAAAACCAATTAATGACCAAAGAAATATGACCAAAATGTTGGTTGTGTTATAAGATACTGTAAATTAGCTACTAATAGTCATATATATGCAAGTTTTAGTCATATTTTAAAACCAATTAATGACTGAAGAAATATGACTAAATTTTGGTCGTGTTATAAGATACTGTAAATTAGCTACTAATATTTGTATATATGCAAAATTTAGTCGTCATTTGTAATCACAAATTTATCATTTGGAGTAGTCATTTATCTTTTTTTGGTAGTTTCATATTCATTATATAAACGACTATTTTAGTAGTTTATATTCATTTCATTTATTTTCATTAATAATCATTATAAATTACTAATTTAGTCGTATATTCATTTTATTTGTGTTCATCATTAATCAATATAAACTACTAATTTAGTAGTTTCAAATTGATTTTGTGTTTATTATTAATCAACATAAATTAATTTGTATGATTTAAAAAATGGCATACAATGTGCATGTTCATCTAATATGAAAACACAAAGTTGCATATGTTAACTAGAATACTAAACAATATCAAATGCAACTATAAATAATTTCAACCACATAAATTATATTATATGAAATGTTAAAATATTACAATATGGGTTTCCAACTTAATATTGGTTGGACTACAATTTACACACAAAATGATGTTTCATCACTTCAAAATATTATCATTGTGTTGTCAAGGCATTGTAGGTGAATTCACAAACTCGGAAGACTTGACCATCGGTGTTTATGTGTGTCTTATGTGGGATATTAGCTCTGAGGGTATCACCAAACCAATTCTCCTCTCTCTCTTTTTGCATTTGTTGCTCCAATGTTATTGCTCCCCTCTTTTCAATTCCTGCTTTTTACCATCAATACTGAGTTCATTTTCTGAAAACAAAAGAAGATACAATGTAGAGTGTAAGACATGAAAGACAATGAACACTAGAATATAAACTAAATTAGACTATAAATAGTTTATATGACATATACCTCAACATCAGCAATGTCAAAGCCATTTTCCCCCATACAAGTAAGAAACTCGAACAAATTTTCTTCATTGCGGCGATAATGGACACTATAATGTGGCCAGTTAACATGTATAAACAAATAAAATAAAATGTCACCATATATAGAAGAGAGCACCTTAGTAACTTAGTATTCAAATTTCAAGGAAAGCCTAGGAAAAATTATGTCAACTAAGTTATATGCTAAAAAGCTCAAGCTGTAGATAACTTGTGAAAACAAATAATATGAGGTGTGATGTTTAATCCTTGTCATTTTATTCACAACAAAATTTCATTTTCTAACACATGAACTTAGTCAAGTACATAAACAACATGTACTCAAATAACAACATGAAAGTAACCTTTTCTGATAGTCATGAAAATATTTTAACACAAAATAGCTATAAGGATTACAATAAATATAGTGTAATACTAATTTCATCTTCAAGCTTTGGTTTTTGTTTAAATGAACATGATACTAAGTGTGAAAAGACAAAACAAAATCAAAAGAAACATCCAAAATATAATCAAACAATAAAGAGAGGATATCATGAAATGGAAATTGCAATTATAAAAGATTTGTTTACCTATCCACTGATGTCGTGTCTGGAATTCCTAAAAAATTTGCTTGCCCAAAATAACCATGAGGTGAAATAATCACAACATTAAAAACTATAGGAATTCCTACTAGAAACATTTCCAAAGTCGATGGCTCAAGTGGCTAAGCGATCTCTAACAACAAATGAACCATATCCAAGATGTGATATGCATTGTTTCACCATCCTTTTTCCAATCACATTTCATGCAACATGTCCACAGCAGAGTCAAATAACAATCAAACAAAGATATTGACATTTGTTTTTATCTTTTATATCTATAAAATTTGAATCTGATTTGTTTCTATTACAACTGTATTGAGACCACCTACTCTATAGTCAAAAATAGAAAAGGAGCCATTAGTCATACCTACCCATGGTCTCTTTTAGGAATGACAGAAGAATAGGTTGATCCATTAATTAGAATTGCAAAAATATTGAGGAAAGACAATTCATTATCTAGTTAACCAATTGCACATTGAACCCTATATGGATGAGTAGCCCTAAATAAAGCCAGTTTTCTCTATCATATGCCTTGGAAAGACAAAAACACTAACATTGCTTGTAATTTTTTGGTTTGATGTTATAAATTCCTTCTTGGGCTACTCCTATTCCATAATGGATTTGTTTCCCAGGAAGGATGAAAATTTGTTCTGACACAGAATCAGCTTAGTGGATTTTGACCCTACATGAACTAATTTTTGCAATGATTTTGTAAATGCAATTACATAGTGATATGGGTCTGAAATCATCTCATTATTGTCTAATTTTTGGGATTAAAGCCTGAAATGTTGAATTGAAAGCTCCCAAATCCTGCATGTGTATTTTAATTTGTCAACAATTCTTAGCTGCTTTATTTGAAGGAAGTCATAGAACCCCTAGAAGAATTATATTGTCCTATGAAGTGGCTGAGGGTTCTTATACTTTTGGAAATAGTGCAAATTTTTTTGTAATTATTCCCTTGATATTTGATCCATAAATACCTCATTACCCACCTCACCTACAAAACTGGGGAAATATGAAGTCATCTTTAACTATCGCTCTTAAATTTGTTCTATCAGCCTCTTTATAAATTCCCTCAAAATGGTTTGTTGATGAGCAAATTGCTCCTCGAGATGAGACACCTTCTCATGAAGCAAATTTCGTTGCTAAACACCATCTTGAGGAAATTGTTCATTATAATTATGAGATGTTGAAGAGAGAAAAGATTAGCTATTTAGTAAAGGATATGCACAAATGTTAGTGATTTGGTATAAGGAAAGACATGGGCAGTAAGAGAACTGTGGAGATTCCCTACAACTCTTTTCCCAAATGTGACACGTGAGGATGTATGCTTTTTAAAAAACTATATTTGAGAGCGTTCACCATTTTGAAGGCAAGACTATTTTGGATGTAGGTGCAAGAAGCTTGACACAGGCTCCTGCACCTGACTCGGCAGTCCACTTGCTTACTTATGACTACGATCTATGTGCTTCCCAGCCTGTCAACTACGGTTGCTCCAATTCTCGGTCATATTGAGCCTGACGGCACATCACTATGACTTCAACTAGGCTACTCGATTGCATGTGTGGTGGCTACTAAACCTGCACTGACACAGGTCTAGCTGGCTCTAATAGCACTCCTCCATCCACAAACTAATTATGTTGACAACTGCCCTTCTATCAGTCATTTGTGTGTCTTTTCCTTCGCGATTTCTCAACAGCTGAGTGGTGTCGACTAGTCTAGCACGTGCTACTTCCTTCTTAGTGAGTTGCCACCTTATGCTTCTTGTGGTTTTGTTTTTTTCGAGTGCGGGTTTGCGTGCAGGCCACAGTTCTTCCACCAACAACTTTCGACCATACCTTCTCACCTCTCCTAGAAAACTACTCTCCAAACTATGTGCTTCTTCGAGGTGATGCTGGTAGATCCTTTTCTACCAACCAAAATTTTGTCCACCCCTTCTTCGCATATTTTTATTTTCCTATTGGCAGCATGGTTTGACCCTTATTTTAACCACTTCATTTTTTCCATGATTGACAAAACCTTGTCACTTGTTGAAATTCAACATTTGTAGTCTTCCCACCTCTGTCACCCGATGAGTATGAATCCTTAAACTCTCTTATGTCATTATTCAAAACATTTATTTCCTGGACACGTGATTTTTCAAAGAAAGTTTTTTTTGAAGCATAAGTCCTTCTCAAAATTTTATCTCTCATACCAACTGGCATCTGGTCAGAACTGCAACCTGAAATCATACATGCACCTCTTCATCTATCACTCAGAGATGTGAATGGTGGAATATCTGCTAGAGCACTCTTGGCATATGGCAGAGGTTGAGGCCTCCCTCTTATTCCATTTCCAAGACCTCCCTTAGGAACAAGAGTCAAGTGGCCATCATAAGAAGATCTATGTGTTGAAGGGCTTGGCATAGACCAATTTTCAAATTGATCCCAATCCACAATCTTAGCATCTTGACTGGTGAATCCACAATCACGTGGTCCCATATGGGGTTGTGGCCCTTTAATCCCACCCATATGTGGAAGTGAACCCATTTGTGCACATGCCATGTAAGGTGGCATCGCAGGTCCTCTCACACCATGATCAAGTGGTGTCACAAGTCTCTGACCTGCATGTCCCATATTGGTACCTCGAGAGTGGCCTTCCTGTCTATGTAGTTCTTGCAAAGCATCTCGATGCACTTCCTCTATTTTCTTGTGGCCCTCAACCTTCCACCTTTGTTTCCATCCATTCCTCCTTAGATCAATCAGATCCTTCAACATGAACCTCAACCTAGAGGGAAGCCCTTGGGTATTGGACATTTTTGTCATCCTATCAAAGTAAGCATCAATATGTTCCTTGGCCTTCGAATGGTCAATCATATGACCAATAGTGCTCATCAGTTTGCACAAAGCTTTAACTTTTTCATCCTATGCATGTTGAAATTCACCAATTAATTTCCTGATGAATGCATGCGTAATTCTATTAGTCAACATACTTTCTTTATAAAGCTCGCCAATAAACCTTATATTTCCTAGCATTCATCGTTGTGCTGCAACCTTCTTCTCCCGTATTTCTTCTACTGAAAGGATTTTTTCACCATCCTCTTCTTCTTTCTTAGCCTCTACCTCTTCTCTTTCATCTTTTTCAAATTCTTTTAGGCATTTGTTCAAAATAACTCGCTTGAAAATAACCTTCTCATTATCTTCATAAAATTCTGGTAATCCTGCGGCAAGCTGAAAACATAATTTTGCATACATTTCACAAAAAGTCGACTCCATCAAGGCTTTGTCAAATATTTGAGATATTATACCATGAAGACATGATGCAGAGTCAATTTTCACTTCTTTGACTTGTTCAAAAAGTTTTTCAAAATTTTGGGGCGTTAATTTATTAAGGATGGATTTAATTTGTCATTTTTTCAACTAATCCTCATCATAAACCTTGCCCACTTCATATCAGTTCTATGATTTATGAATTGTGGGCAGAAAAGGCTGTGGAGGAGGAATCAAACCCTTCTGCGAACCAGAAGCACGCTGCCACCTATCAGCATCATAATTATTTCTCACTTGTCCAACTTGTGGAAATGGTGCTTGCACATAAGGCCCTCTAGGAAGGATGCTATTCATACTCATTTGTGTTGCACAAGTATTTCTTGCAAAGCCAATATTATAACTTTAGCCAAGTTGAAACATAGAAGAGGAACCACTTAGACCCACATCCATCCGCATATCACAACCAGCAGCAAAAGCATCCATCGGCTTGGCCCATCTATCATCATCCAAACTGGCCATATTTCTCCCACGACGTTCAAGTAGATAATTCCCACTCGACTGCCTTTCAAGACCTCTTGCAGTGCTTGCTAATGCATCAGCCTCTCCTACATGACTTGCAAGTGCTTGGGAATTTCCAAGTAATTCAATAGTGTCTGGACAAATTTCAAAATGATTTGGTAGATCTTTACACTGATCCTTGATTGTCAAAAATACTCACTCAAGTACTTTCTATCTCTTGAACATTTAGTAACTAAAACAGTTACTTGACTCATAGGAGTTGAAAGCTCAACTGCATCTTCCCAGTCATCCACTTCTTTCAGGACTTGTTTCTCAAGCTCTTTTGAGGAAGTCTTACTCTTGACAACATCGGTTACTACTTTGGATGGTTCTAGAAGGTTCACATCTTCCTCCTTCTCTTGAACCTTATAAGCATTATATAAATCTTCTTTTTCTTCTTCTTTTTGACAACTACCTTGGCAGCATCACCAATATTTGCAACATTATTCTTCACAAAAACATTGGAAGAACTTTTATTCTCCTTTTCTGAAACTGCTACCCAAAATGCTGAAACTTTTGGTGCCTCTAAGTTGGTTCTTGTGTCAGAGAAACCTCCAAAAAATGCACTAGCTGGAAAAAATGTCCAAAAAAGTTATTACAAGAAAAAAATGGCCAATAACCTACAAAAGACATACAATCAAATGAGACGAATGATAAATGACAACTAAACAATATGCAACCAATACCATCTACTACTGTCAAAACTATTGAAGTAATGGGCATATACAGATTTGTTACATTTATAGGTTAATGATTAATCATAAGAAACCAAAAAAATTGTATTCACACAAATGACAGCTCTAATAATTTGAACATTCAAGAGGATGACTAGGGTTTAAAAAATAGTGCCTGAGGTACTTTGTGTTTAAATGTACATACTTAATTCTGTTTTAACTTAGAAAAATTAAAAGAAAGTCATTGTATTTCATTTCTGGAATTTCTGGGAAAAAATAAAGGGATTTGCTGTACTTTTTCTAAGTTCATAAATACTTAGAAATTTACTTTTTTTAGCATAAAAATCAGATCAGTGATTTGAATATAAATCCAGGTTTAGTGTAGAATTTTTTATATACCAATAAATTTTCAGATTTTTATGTGCCCAAGTTTTGGAAATATTGTTATTTTTCTATTATCCCTATTTGGGGATATTACATGCTACAATTGGTAAAAGCAAAATCTAGCTATTTGGAATGCTAAATATGAACAATAGTTCTAAATTTGGGACAAGGATGAGTCTAGTATATGCAAATTGGAAGCATGCATGTGCCCTCACTTTCTCTCTTTGCATCATTGCCACTTTCCTTCCATGACAAATTAGTGTCCAAGCATCACTTTGCTCTCTCTTTGTTGCGCATAGGAAACTAGGAAGATGGATCTGTTGGAGCATATCATTACATGGTATAAATCAATCCTATTGATATGCCATCAGTGTTATAGAGCTAATTGAGCAATAGATAAAAACTATAAATTCTCTCCCTCGGCATCTTAAACTTTGCATTTGCTAGGGGCTTTGTAAAAATATTTGCAACTTGTGAATCCGAAGGAATGTACTCATGCCCAGGACAATAGTGTTAAGGAGGAGGGTACTTCCAAAGGGCAGCCACTTTCATCTAGAGAAATTCTAGGCAGAATTGAGGGCTAGAAGAATGGACTGTGTGATTCCCTAACTAGGCCTAGATTGTAGCAATGAAGGAGACCTCAAAACAGTGAAATTAAAGTATGTATTTCAGTGCATTCTTGTAGATGTTGGATCCTAGCTTGTGGATCAATTTTAAATCATGATAGGGCAGCATGTGGAAGTCAATGAGGAGGGGGAAAATCTCATTGTTATATGCCCTAAACTAGTGATAGTTTCCACAGTGATTGGGCAACGAACTTGGAGCGAGAGTTTTTCAAGTATTGGGTCAAAGTGATGAATATTATAAAACCTTCTGCTTGATATTTAATAATGTTGTCTTCTGCTTGTACGATTTTCCAGTGTTAATAGTTGCCCCCTAATGTGTGAGGTCTAGGAAGAACTGTATAGTTTAAATACATTATAGTTTATTTTCTGTATATCATGTGTAGAGAGGGAGAGACATGCGTGAAGCTCGAAATTGGAAACACTCTGCACCGGTTTGAAGAATGATCATGTCCTATGGGACCGTTCTAAGAAACTATAATACAATATATATACAAATTTTCTACGAGGCGGACATGTACCATGCTCGTGATGTTGTGGTTAGTTAAAGAAATCTTTTTGATAGATACATGTTTTGTCTTTTTCATTGATATGGTAGTGATTTGGTGGTTGCTGACGACAACTGTTGACGCCCTCCAGGGTGTTTTTTTATTTGACAATAGGTGGAATGTGGTACCCATATGCATAAAATTGGAATGGCATATAGTTGTGCATTGTACGCATAGGCACTAGTTGGGACCTTCCTATGTAAGCATTGCTGAAAGAGATGCTTATGAAGGCACAATTCTTCGACGAATTTGATCAAAGTGCAATGGTTGTAAGGTACGATACCATCTTGATATGAAAGATTTTGTTGTAGTCAAATTTCAGGAGAATCGATGACATCTGTGGACAATGATGTCTCCTACAATGCCACCTGAGGATGCCCCTTTTATAGATAGGGGTAATCTAAGGTACCGCTTCCTTTTTGGAAAATAGGTGTTGAAGTCGACAAAAAGGAAGCCTCAACTAAATGGGGGGTCACTTACATGAGGGATTAGGGACCTGGATGTGATGATTTTAACATAGGCATGTTGGCGAGGGGTGATTGAAAACTAATGGTGGGGATTCAGTGGTCCAAGGTCGGAGTGTACTAAGTAGCTTGGTGGCAGTCATAGTTATTTCTGATTGGGAAATCCCTGGAGTTGGTAGGACTTCCAGGGTGGGTAAAAACTGGCTATGAATGTCATGGTGGCTTGTGTGTGGGGGTGTGATACTCCAACTAAGGGTGTTAAGGGATTGTTGCCATGGGAGAAAAGATGAATGAGAGGGTGGGGGACGTAGTGCACCATTTGTTGTCTTTGTACACTTACCAAAAGAATAAAATAATGGGGTTTGGTTTGTACAAAACACAGAGACGGGTGCCCCAAAAAATTAACGTGTTCGCTCACTAATGTTGTGAGGAAGGTGTTTTGCTGAGGGTGGGGGCCCCAGTGGTTGGTATCATGTCTGGGGTTGATGAAGCAGATTAAAAAAATATCGCAGATGGGATTATGCTGGTGGATGTATGGTGGGCCAAATGTGAGGTGTGGTAGTGCGCTTTTTATCTGCTTATATAACCTGGTCATCTGGGAAGGGTGTTTTAGTTTGTATGGTAAAACTTGACCTTTATGCATGGTGTATGGATGGGCATGAGGTGCTTCCCAGACTAAAGTGGTATGGCTATGGCGTCACTTTTGCTGTGATATATGGTCTACTGTGGGTGATGAGCACCATCGAGGGGAGGCTCTGCCGACCAATGAGGATTTTTATCTTGTGCAGGGTGAGGTGATGATAAACACAATTAGATATATGGAACCTATGGTTGATTTCTGATGGAGAAATTATTTTAGGATATGCAGGGTTTACTGGGACTCTATCATGCTGGGGGTAGAATGATACCTACTGTGGAAATTTCAGTAGATGGAGTTGTGAATGGTTTGCGAGCTTTTCCTGTAAAAAAAACTACCTCAAGTGAAAGCACCTTCTTTATCAAATATTATTAAAATTCATGAGTTTTGAAAAAGAATATGAGAGAGGGCATACCTGTCAGCGTTGAAAAAATATTTTTTCAAGAGTGCGACTGTGTGGTATCGCCTCTATTCATTATTGAGTGTTGATCACGGTGCATCTTACAGTTTGGAGAATGGACCTTCTGATCTCTCGTTATGGTCCTCTAAATTTTTTTGGAAAGGGTGATATATAGGTTAATATGTCCCTAATTCAATTCATTTGTACTTGTTGACTTCTTGAGAGGTTAGAGGCTTCTGTGTAGCAGTTATTGCCATTGTGGTCAGCTGGAGCACCAGGGATTAGCGATAGCATGCCCAGGTAACCTCCATGATGTCCCGAACTTTAATTTTTTTAGTTTGATGGTGCCGGGATTTGTAAAAACTTGGTTTTTATGGATTCTGAGTGTTTTTTCCCTAGATTGCATGGGCAATCAGGGAAAAAGCGCACCCTCTATGCGCATTTTCCAGGGATAAGCACACTTTAAGAACTTTTTTCCCTTTTTTTGGTGCACCTTAAGCGCATCTGTGGAAAATATAGGCGCGCCCTAAGCGCGCCTGCCTGAGTGATAGGCACGCAAAAGGCTGAGGAAAGAAATTTTTTGAGTTTTTCCTATTTTTGATGTTTTTTTTGTTGCTTATGGGTACCTATTTGGATGAAAATTTGTTATAGAGGGAGTTGGATTGACCCGAGCTCCGAACTACATTGGTTGCTAATGCTGGGGTGCGCCATCAGCTGGCACAATGGGGGCTCCTTATGTTTGCAGACAACGAGCTTCTTCGGTCGCAGGACCGATTGCTTTGTTACTTGGTTTGGCATTGACACAGGAGGCACAACATGTTTGTGTTGCATGGGACAAACCTGGTCATCCGTCCTGAGATGGATGTATATTTTGTGACTGGGTTACTGCCTCATGGTGAGGTGCTGAGGTATCCACTCCCTTCCGGGAGGGTGGATTTGGAGAGGTTCTGAAGATGTCATTGTGGTGGGGCGCCTCTTATGGAGGGGTGCATCATCATTGCATTAGTGACAAATTTGGTAGAGCGATGTGCTCTTGCAGTGATTATGAAACTTGCAGGGTCATCAACTTCGCATCGGGCATCAGGCCTGCAGGTTGGAGTCTTGCGCCGGATGAGGTCCGGGCACTTCTATGATTTTGCTTGTTTTTACTATGACGAGATGATGACGCAGCTCAACAAGTTCCACAGTGGATCGAAGTTGTTTGCGTATGCCATCATTTTGTGCAGCATTATTTACAAAAGGGTAGTGCTAATAAGACCAGTGGTAACCGTGCTTCCTGGGGGGCCACGGGAGCCTTGTATGAGGAGGTGGGCTTCGGTGATGCTGCGAGGTGGTAGGGGCATGGTGGGGTGTTATTGGAATGCCATGATAGAGGCCCAGTTCATGGTGAAACCCTAGATGTTCTTGCCATTCCCATATGCGAGGATGGACTTTCGGGGGGATCTAGATATGGGTCTCCCTCCTGGTTATGCTTGGGGGCCAACAGGTATATTTTTTATGTTTTCTACATTTATTTGAGTGTATATGAGCTTATGTTTTTTTTTTGGTGACAGTGACATAGTTTTGGTTACTCTTTGTAGATGTTGGCGAGGTAGGTCACCCAATGGCTCGATTGGTCAGCCACAGTCCTCTTCGGAGACCTAGGGGTGGGTAGGGAGGAGATGTTGCTGGAGGGCCTGGTGGTGGTACTTTTCCGTCAGGGGAGGGTAGCAGCTCGACCTCTGCTAAGGCTACGGTCGAGTGAGCTTGTGTTGATGCAGAGGAGGCATGTGTAGATACAATGGAGGCTCGCATTGTGGAATCAACTACTTGGGTGTCTGTTTTAGAGGATGCCTGGGGTTGAGTGGACCGCTTGACCTAGGGGATGCCTTCTCAGGGTTTTATGGGTTATCTCTAGGAGCTCTGGCTGGAGACAGTGATGGCCCAAGAGAGGGACTATCGGTCTATTTTACGTTGGGTGGCAGTCTTAGTTGTGACGGTGGCTCCAGTGGTGGTACTAGGAGCAGTTATGGGTCCAGGTGCCCCTCTTGAGGGGGCACCACCCAAGAGTATACTTGTACATGGGGAAAGCATCCATTATGAGGATGCTTTCCCTATTTTTGATGACCTTTCTATATCTTTGGGCTGGCTGATGGGTCAGCGACACTATTTTTGTACTCAGACACACACACACACACACACACACACACACACATATATATGAGAGATATTTTTTGCAACTATACATGTTGTGTCACCTATACCAGTTTATGGATGATGTTATGTTGATGGATATCTATGTTTTTGGTTTTTTATGTATGATGGTTTATTCGAGATACATTCCAGTTTAGGATATTGTTAGCTATGTGATCAACTGCTTGGATTTGACTCCTTGATACAGGTGTAATTGTAATATAGTCAAATTTTCTACTTAATCTTTTTGCACACAAATATTCTCTAAATAGATGTGTATCTCTTGTCTCAAATTTTTGGCTTAACTGCGACACTACTAACTGGGAATCGAGGTAGACATGAAAATGGCGTATGCCCTGATGGAGGGCGTCACTCATAAGTCTAATGATGGCATCATACTCTGCCTGATTTTTTGTTGTTGAACCGATGCACACACTGTTTGAGCATAGTGGCGATCGATTAAGGTGGTAGATGACCCAAGCAGCTACAGCTAAAATTTGAGACCATCTTAATGCTCCATTAGAAAATTTGAAATAATGTTCAGGTTGGTGATCCATGGTGGCACTTTGAGCATTTTTAATAAGTTATTTGGTCAAAAAATTTCAGTGGTTGGGTTTGTGTACGTTCACTTTAGGGAAGGGCCCTCTTGGCCCTTATGGGTAGAATTTCCTGAGGTAAAGGCCGTTGACGGGGTTGCTGGGGCATGTCCCATCTGGTTCCATCAAGATGTATGCCCCTTGTTGGAGGCAATGGTTGATGATGTAGGGTCCTTTCCACAAGGTTTCGAATTTTCCTAGCCCTATGGCTTCTTTTGCGACATAATAGCGCATGACTAGTTCTCCTTCGGTAAATGAGCGAGGGTTGATGTGGTAGTCGAATGATGCTTTTACCCTTTTCTTATGGGCCTCATTGTGTTGCAGTGACTGCCGTCGGCTTTCGTCAGCGAGCTCTAGTTGTACTAGATGTTGTTCTAGAGGATGGTATCATCAAGGAGTTCGAAGGCGGCATGCAAATTTGGGATCTTGCGGAAATCAATGAAAAAGCGCAAGGTACCTTGATATTTTGCGACAGGAATAAGGTGGAAATCCTGGGACGTGGGGGTGGTTACAATCCTATTTCCAATATGCGATGATATGAATCGTATATTGTGAATCGTGTCATCAACGTTCGGTGGGGGAAGAATCTCTGTGATGGGATTTTGCGTTAGCATAAGGTTGGGTTCCCTACTAGGATGGTCAATTTTCTGTGGGTGGGAATTGTGCCTGCTGCAGAGGTGCTTGAATGTCTCCATTAGCGGGAATACCTCTGGTGCGTGATTTTGGCCAGTGGAGATAGTGCATGGTATCACTATGCCAACGGAGTAGATTGTATGGGAATCAAAACTGCTCGTTGTCTCAGACGTGGAGACTTGGAAAGGATATTTTGTAGAAGAGGTGGTCTTCTTCTTCCAATTCCATGTTGTTGGCTTAGGTGTGTCTAACTATTTGGGGGAGAGTAGACTCAACGTTTCTCTTTCCACTTTGAGCTTGGGAAGATGCACACATTTAATCGTACGGTGAAAGTGTGAACAAATCCGGTAATAGGTATGTGTGATCTTATCTTGGTTAAAGAGAAGTTTCTAAGGGAGAGAAGAGACTATGCGAAAATTGTTTGCAAGGGGCTTCAGTTCTCTACATTGATTGACTCAGTGTTCACTTAGGTCGCATAGTCCGCATGTTATCCTAGGCTTGGCCTGGGTCATGCTTGGTTGGTGTGTTGTCCTAGATTTCCCATCATGCTCGTGTGGGTGTGGGATTGCTGACCTGGAGGTGGTGTATCTTTTATACCACTCACGAAGGTCATCCTCTTTCTTCTCTATGTATGAATCATATCGATGGTAGGGTGAACTCGAGGGATATAGGTACAATGTTGTTCATAGTGATTGCCTTGACATGTTAGGCACAAAATCCTAGACATGGGAATCCCTTCATGCTCATTTTGTGGTTTAGCAAGGAACCAACGTCATAACATTGCTAAACCAGGGCAAGTGGCGACCACATGGTTAGGAATTTTGCATAATGTGTATGTTGGTCTTCTCTGTAGAGAGCGGTTTGAGATGATTGGGTGTCTCTGGATTGGTCACTTTTCAGTTGAAAATTGTTATTGCCTAAATCTACCTCAGGCTGAAAGAAGGCAGAGTTCAGGGTAACATCAAACCACGCTCAGTCTGGTAGCTATCCCTACCAGATCAGGAGAGGGCTCTCTCCGGGTCAATCTCAGCAAAAATAATCAATAAGGATTGAGATGACTTGAAATAAAAGCTAATTTTAGGATAGGTATATAAGTAGGAGGGATTTGATTTGATTTTGGGGGTTTTTGTTGGAATCAAAGGGAAAGGCAAATTTGGGTCCGGGGATGAGGCCTAGTTTTTGCAGAGTTCTGATTGGGGCAAGGAAGGCAATTGTTTTGATGCTTTGAATTGAATGGATGGATGTTTTAGAATGGTGAGGAGCTTAAGAGGGAAAGAGGCTCTCAAGAATCCTCTTCAAACAGATGAAAACATGGAAAATTAAACAAAATTTCAGGGTAGAGCACAACAATCTAATGAATTCTACCTGTCACTCATTTGTTTAATTTAAGAATAACAGAGAAGGGAAATGGTACACATAAACATCAGTGAAATTACAATTAGATAGAGAAACACACCATCAAAACATAGAGCCACATGGATCCCAAAGAGTGCTGCAAACCCTGGTCTATTCCTTTGCCAAAATTGCAGAGATGAATGTACAATGAAGTGCCAAGCAATCCCAAGTGTCCAACCCTGAAAATGACTGAGAAAATACATGATATAGAAAATCCTAACTCCTCCCCATGCCTCTAGGGGTCGAGCTCACCATTCTAGGAGCTGTTTCAACCATATCTAAACTAAGAACTGAAGAATAGGCAATGAAACAACTTGCCTCTATAAGTTAGGAAACTGATTCATTCACTTACATTTCACCTTTTGGTGAATGAATCTACCATGATGAGTAAAAATGTGCCAAAATTACATCAAATTCATAAAATTACATCAAGTTACATCAAGAGTTACATGAAAAAGTCAAACTAGCTAAAACTAGGTGAAATTCTGTGCTGCTGAGTGAAAAATAGGCCAAATTTCCCTATGCGCCGCCCCTGAAATCTCTATGCGTAGCACAATTTTGAGGCTGATTTTGAGGGCCTTATCGAAGTCCAAATTGAGCGCAGGATAGCTTGTTGGAAATATCTACCTATCTACTTTCCAACCCAAGTGGAATTTCTAAATTTTGTTGCCATTTTCTGCTCCAAAAATCCAATCTCCCAACACTGCTTCCTGTGTGTGCAAAAAGTGGCAGAAAGGCCATTTTTAGGGTGTTTTTGACCCTTTAGGCAACCCAAAACTTGTCAAAATACTTAGGTAATCCATAGAAATGCATAAATTTTCATAAAAAGTCAGAAAATGCAAATTTTTCCTCCTTAAGAGCTGCCAATTATAAGCACGCACCAAGTGGCACTATGCGTCGGGCAGGAAAATCTGTTTTGAGACCAAAAAAATTCAAAATTGACAAAATTTTTCCCAAATTTCTTGAAATTTGGGCTGACGGTCCCTCATCAAGCACTATGCTGGGCCAAAGAAGCTTCAGCCAAAATTTGGAGCCTATCATGCCTTTTGCGACGCTTTTGTGCCCTCCTTAGCTTTGCCTTCAGGATTTTGATCCTCGCTTTGCAAACATGATTTCGCGCCCAATAATGGTAATTCATGTGCCTGAGCATGTTATTTTCCTTGTTTTCCTTCTCCAATAACTTCTCAAGATGAATATTGACCCTCTCAAGCCAAGTCTCTCTATCAGCCTCTATCTCCCGCTCAATGGGTGTCATCTCGGTTTGGCTTCTTTAGGCAGCTTGCCGGTTCTCATGGATGTTTTGCAACTCCATGATTGTTTGTTGATCCTCCAAATGTTTGTTCCGCTAATCCAAGTAGTTTATAATCCATTTAGCTCTCTACAATTTGACGGTCAATGTGTCTATCTCAGCCTTCTGCTCCTGAATGGTCTCTCTCAATTTTGAGCTTGGAGAGCTCAAATCCTCATCAATCAATACGAAATCAGTGTCTTGGCCTCCTGAAGAGCCCTCATCCTACATAGGCCTCTTACCTCTGTCCTGTACCTGTATCTATGGTACTGATGATGGCAACGAGACCCCTTCCACCCCAGGTTGAGATAGTACTCACCGGGCTACTGCGAATAATCCTTTAGTGCCTCTCTGATAAGTGACATATGTTGGCACACTAATAGTCTTTGCCTCCTGATCTCCATACTGATGTGAAGGTTCACCTACATCATGGACAACCTCCAGAGGAACCTGAGGGGCTATGAATAACTCATGGGAAATGAAGTCTTCCCATGAAATACCCTGCAATCCAAGCTGATGTACAACAATGATCTTGATGAGCGCATAGTGATAAATACTGTTGGGCTGCTGCTCGGGAGTCTTCTTCTGCACAAGAGTAGTCATCCTCTCGATGTTTCGGCACATGAAATAAGGAATGTTCATCATCCTCACTCTTGTGAAATGCATCAATAACCGGATGTGGTATGCATAGAGGCGTGAGAACCGGCCCTTACAACTGAAGTATCTGATAATGAGCTTCATCAGGGGTGCATAGGATTCCTTCAGGAACTAGAATGGGAATACTCTGCTGAGCTGTCTGACATAGCTAGGCCTGATGTATGGTTTATAATGCACTCTGTCCACTTGCTGTCTTTTGTTCCATGGTTCACCCACATTTGGTATTCCTGTTGCTTGAGAAATAGTTTCCGGTGTCAAAGTGAAATTTACACCAGCAAGAGTTACCTGACCATCATGCAAATGTAATACAAACAAATGAGCTAACTCCTGATGATGCTAAATCCTAGCAATCATCTCACAATACTAATAGTATGACTGCTCTCAAAAACATGCCATTGCAAGTGGGAAAGCCTATAATTGGGTCAATGAGGTGGGCTCTTCTCTCACATGTCTGCCACCTTTACGAGGCCTTCTTGGTGCATGTAGCTCAGTGGTAGAATCACTATCTCTATCATATGATGTATCAGTGTCTATCTCCATGGTGTTTCAAGGTCTATGTTTGGTTTGTATGAGATGAAGAATGAGAATTTAGTGCTTGGTTTCAATTGCCAAATATTTTCCAAAGGGAAAGGAAATGCATGTATGAATACCAACAACCCTTTACCATATATGGAATAATAATTCCTATGTGGAAGTATCCTATGACTCTTAAAGGCTATGGAGGAGCTCTATTGCACCATATTGATGCCATCATCCATCCCTAAAACATCACCTCTCAGCGCAAGAGGCTTGGGGAGAGTTGGTAATACCGATACTGAACAACTATACATATCCTCCTTAAGAATATCAAAGGCCCTCTGTGTTGTGCTAGACTCACCCAAGGCTCCCTTCTTAGCTAGATCTATGAATGGTGCAACTTTTTGTGAGAACTCTTTAACCAACTCCCGGTCTGGGGGCCTTCCTGGTGGAATGCCTCCAAATAATATAACATCATGGTTTAGAGTAAATTGAATATCTGACTGGATTGGTTTTTCCTTGCTTCCACTGCACAAATCAGGCTCTATATTATGTGCGGAGGCTTCCTGAGGTGGATAGGTGTGCATGCCCCTGATCATCTGATGCTTACTTCTCTTCTTATCTATCCACTCCATCTGCAAAGTCGCCCAATCTGTGGTGACCTTCCCCAATGTAATCAACCATTGCACAAACAATATCACATTGGTGTGAGGGATGTCGACCAAAAAGAAGTGATCAGTCAAAGTGTACGTCCCCAAGGTTACAGATAATTCTGAAATATATTTCATACACTACATGGTTCTAGCTCCTGGAACCAAAACTAGGAATCCCTCAAAACCATCAGTGGGTATTGTTCTTCTCTGCATTAACTAAGAATCAATAAAATTGTGGGTAGCCCCAATGTCAATCAATACTAATACCCACTGCCCCTAAACTATACCTCGGACTCTCAAATTCAGATACTTGGGTACTCCCAGCAAAGATGCAAGGGCCCCTCCAATTCGATAAAATGCCCCATTCCCACCCCTTGGTGGTGGTGAGTCTTCCCCTGCTCTCACAACATTGTTGTCTTCCTCTAGCTCCTCTTCTTCCTCCTCCTCACTATTAGAGAATACCTCAATATAGTTTTCCTTTCCTACAACGCACCGATGCCCTGGTGCCCATGGTTCTTGGCATGTGAAGCAAAGCTTCCTCCACCTTAAGTCTCTTCAGACATCATCTCTAAGAGGCCCCTTGTTTTGCTTCTCCTTTGGAGAAAGAACCTTCACATCTTTCCCCCTGGATGGAAAGTGGGCTTTGGCTAAAATGGAGTGCTTTCTCTTGGCAAGGCATCCTGTAAGTCCGTAGCCCTTTGAATGGAATCTTGGAGATCAGTTGGCCTAGTGGACTTAACCAACCCATGCAAAGGCTCTTCTATACCATAAATAAACATATAAACCCTCCTAGCTGAAGATAAATCTGGCACCATGACAAAAAGTTTTACAAAATTAGAGATGTATGTCTTTGGATTACCTAACTGTTTGAGCTTGGCTAGCTCAACAAAAGGTTCCTCTGGGTCTCTTCGATCAAATATCTCTACTAACCTCTCGGTGAATTCTGCATATGTAGTCACATTGGCATTCCCTAATGTAGAAAGGCCATGAAACCACCAATCATGTGCCTCACCTTTAACGTGCAGCGCTGCTATTTTAAAGGCTTGAATCTTCGATACTTGGTTCAACTGAAAATAGATGTCTAGTTTCTCCACCCAAGACTTGGTTGTGCACTTGGATGACCCATCAAAAGCAGGTAGAAAAAATATACACATAGTACGCTGCAAATCATTGTTCTGCATGTACCCTCCACTCCTATTGTTATTCTGGGGTCTCCTATTGTCCTTGATTTGAAAAAAATCCTGAAAGTTCATATTATCTTTGAATCTCTGAGATTGAGACTCATACTCTAGCAAATAATCTTCAAGAGTCTTTTGTTCTTGGGGTCCTCCACCTTAATTTCCTACTGCTAGGAATGTAGGCATAGTGGAGCGTTTGGAAAATTGCTGTATAATTGGTTTCTCACACCAGTGATGTGCAGTTCCAAAGCTTTCTCCATGTAAAAACCTTCTTGGGGTCTCTTTATGTCTCTCCATCCTCATCTCCTTGATTTCTATGGAAATATCCTACATATTTTGGAGAAGAGGATTTGGAAACTCCTTTTTATCCATTTATCCTGATATTGGAGTCTTTCCTTTGTCTTCTTCATTGCTTGTATAATAAAACCTTCTTCTTCTATTAATGTACCACTTCCTCCTTTCTGTGAGAGTCTCTTCTTCTTCTAATGACATAGATGTGATGTCTCACAGGCTGAGCCAAGATTATGCTCTGATACCACTGTAATATTCCAAATTAGGAAAAATAGGAATATAGAACATAAAACTGGAAAATGTAGTAAAATATCAATACATCAATAATAGCAGATCATAAAGCCATTTTATTACACATTATAGCCGAAAAATAAGTTCAAGATCTTGAGGAAAAAGACACTCAAGCTAGGCAAAACAAGCCTCAAATGACCCAGTACATAAAATATGAAATGCTTCTGCTGCATAAAATGTCGGAAGGGCATGACTGCACAGTCCTATGGAGAACAAATGCAGGGTAAAATTAAAAATACATATAACTACTGATATATTTCTTAGTAAATGTTTGGATTAGAGATCTAGGCTTTATAACACCATTCCAAGACAACCCAAAAGGGGTTTCTGGAAATACACAATTTAAAAATTGCAACCCTAGGGATGAATAACGGAATGAAACTAGATAAATGTAGGAAGTGACTTATATTATGCAAAAATGGATGATACTTCTCCCAATAGATCCTCTTGATGAAGGGTTGCTCCCGTCACTGGAAAAAAAGCTCAGAAACTTGGGTACTTAACCCTCCACTTCAACTTCCCTGCAAATAACGCAATTCCTGAAGGAGACTGTGTTGCTGAAGATGGCTAAAGCTTGTCTTGATGCTAGATGGTGGAAATAAAGCTCAATGAACCTCTCTTGAGTGGGCACTCGAAGTCCCCCAAGGATGAGGGTGGGATTTCTTCTCGGAAACACCATTGTGCTAAACAGCACAATAGACTCCGCTAAACAGCTGAAGCATGTAGAAAGTCATAAAATACCAAACATAAAAAATATTTAGAATGTATTTTATGGCTTCCATCCCCTTCCTTATATGCTTTTTGAGCCTCCTCACCCTTCGTCCCACTAATTAAAGAAGCTACTCTCATGGACTCCCTCCCACTAAGAGTACTTTTTCCTCCAATAACTGTCCACTACCTCCATAACAACGTTGTTGATTTGGTTAAACTTGATCCCATCCACATGATTTAACCCCTATTCACACCCAAGAGTGCTTTATTCAACTTATAAAATTATCCACATTCACATTAGAAGTGGTTTTATTCCTACTAAAGAGATTTATGGGTCTCTCTACCCTGTTATTCACCTACCTTATTGACAAATGAAAAGATTAATATTCCAACTAGCTGGAAGCTAATTAGGAATATTAAATTGAGATTTAGAGGCTTTTTCATGTCTAGCAAAGTGATTGAGGGACCAGATACTACGCACTATCCCTCAGATTCAGGGATCATGATGTTTCTCAGATTCTCTTCACTTTCTTCTACTGTTAAATTTCTGCAATTCACAATGTCTTTCATCTATGCATCTCAAGCTGGCGGATCACACTCAATGTCAGGCTTTGAGGTATCAAAGATGAATTCTTGAATGTTATGCAAATCTTGGCCAATGGTATCAAATCCACTCTCAAAGCTAGAATAATTCTCTTTGTCATTGCAGAGCAATCACTAGTACCTTTGCGAAGCTCTTTCTCCAAGTACCATTCAATAGGCACCTTTGTTAGTGTGTGAATAAACATATGAACTGATTCAGGTCTTGGTTATTCACCCCATAACTGATTCCAACGTGCCAAATTTATGCGCAGGTCTTCTTTCCCAAAGTATACATCTTCCATTTTAATAACTAGATATTGAAACTGTAACCTCATCATGCACCGAAATTCCTCATAGTTTCCCATATTCTCCTTATGAGTTTCCCACCATCGTGGTGGGTTAGCGCTCAAACCAAGATCCAAAGCATGGAATCTCTGACCTTCAGGCACCGTCCTTTCAATTTATCCGATAAACATGTTTACATCAGTTAACCCATAATATTGTGGCAAATCACGTACCTCATATGTTATACAGCGCAGAGGTCAGGTCACACGATGACAGCGCAGCGGAGACACCTCATGAAATCAGCTCTTCCAATTCTCTATTTCTTCATCAAATTCTAAAAAAAGAGCTATACTTCTCCCATTTAAGATTCCCATCTGCAGTTGGATTAATCTAGTCTTCCTCATGCAAATTTAGTTTATATATTTGATTTATCTCATCCTTAGTGTGAATTGGCTCAGTATATCTTTGGCCTTCTACGAGATCTAGAGGGATGATTACTTTGACTTCATTACTTTCAAATTCCATCCTCCTTTTCTTTAGATTTATAACACCATCCATGTTAATACCCTAGTCCAATCCTAGTAGCACAAGATATGGGTCAGTATCATCTACAATTTGGATAACTTCTAAGTATGCCATCACCTTTACACCTTCTATAATGAACACAAACTATGACAGTCTTGCTAAAGGAATGATCTTATGCTGGTTGGCCATGAGCAGTTGAATGGTAGACCATTCCAACTTTGGCTCTCCCATGTGTTGCCATGTCTTCTTGGGTAGAACATTAGCAACTGATTCCATATCTAAAATAACTTCATCCATTTCATAAGCACCAATATGTGCGGTCAACACATCTCCCTACCCGTTATCTTTTTTTTCTTGTAAATTTTATTGACTGCCCATTGTTCTACCGTAGGTCATTCTTTCTCAGTGCAATCATCTATTAAAGACTTCAAATTCTCAACAACCTTCTTGTTGCACAGTAACTTGATACATGCTTGCATAAATGGTTTAATATCCTCATCTCCTCCTGATTCCTTCAATTTCCTACCAGATGTTGACACACTTCCCTCTACAAATTATTTTTGTGCTTCAATAAATGTTTCCTTTGCGCACTGAAGATCAAAGCCTTCTTCATTTTTAGGTGCTTTACGGATCCGTACATCAGAAGCTAGTTGTTTTCCTTTATCTTCATTGGTGGCTACATCACTCCTAGTTACCACATTCACACTTGGATATTCTTATCGAGTTTCAACGCGGATCATTTTTAGATTTTGTGTTGGTGTCTTCTTTTCCTACATTTTAGCAATCTAATAGGACAATATTCTATGACATGATCAAAGTTTATACAATACTTGCAAGACTGTCGTGCTAGATGTTAGCCACCTATAAATTCTGTCATATCAAGTGGTGGCTAAATGATTTTGGATAGCCTTCAAGAAACAATTTCATTGCTAAAAATGTTGATGCTTAAAGTCTTTTGATAATATCCTATCCTTTGGATAATCGTCACTAATTTTCCCCTTTTTTCAACTCAGAAATTCTGTTGTCATTACATGAAGAAAAACTGCTACAAAATCCCATTTTTTCCCTTCCTTCCACCATAAAACTAACCTTCATTTTTACCCCTTTTACCCCCATAAATTCCTCTATTTTCATGATTCCCCTTCTTCCATTCATGAAAATTATTTTCCATAGTTTAAAACTCATTTTTAAACTATACCAAAACCCCCAAATCCTTTGAAAATCATTGAATATCTATAAAAATCATATTTTTCATATATTATAGAATTAAGCCCCTTGGGCTAAGTCTTTAACCCTTCCCCTCCATAAACCTTGGTGCTAGAACCAAGCGCTAGCCTTCCAAGCGCTTATTGCATCGCCCGATTGTGATTAGCCCCTTCCTCCATAAACCCTCAGTTGTATTACTTTCCATATAGACCATGGCCCCGCAGACGGGCGCCAGGCTGTATTAAAAATTAATATTTCGCCCCAAAAGTATAAATCTTCAGTTATATTAATTTGTCCATTTTTTATTTTTAAAAGTTTTTTTCCAGTACAAAGTTTCATTCGCTCTCCACTGTTGATCTAATCTGCAGATCGACGGCGCGCAGTCTATCGCCTCGGTGGTCCCCGCCAGCCACTTACTGTTGCAAAACCAAGCAGATTTCATCGCACCGCTTTTGAGAGGGGGGCGGTTTTTTCTATTTCGCAGCAATTCCATACACCGACCGACATGTGTCTTGGGCCCATTTCGAAAAACCGCCCTCATCGCGTGTTAAAGTTCAGACATGGGCCCGACGTGATATTAACGTACACTGTCCGATCTGAGGCCACTCATCGAACGGTGATCACTCTCCGAAGAAACCCGTGTAATAACCACAGGTACGGTGCAGTCATAAAAGAATTTCCGCCGTCGATCTGATCTGCAGATCGACGACCCATACTCCATCGCCCCGGTCCCCAGCACCACATCAGCATCCACCCGACATCATTGGATTGGAGCGGGTTTTCATTGGTTCCTCGTCCAGTCATCATTTCTGGAGCCAGGGTTTTATTTCGCCCTAATTTTATTGAAAATATGAAGTTCGGGCACATTTTATAAGGTTTATTGGTGACTATTCTCCGTCGTTGATTGTGTGGGCCAATCTCATATGACGGCCCACGTTTGTCCCGATTCTCAAACCTGATTTTGTGACCACTTATGTCCAAAACAAAGGTTTTAAACCATTTCTCTGTTTCGTTTTGACTTTCCGCCTCCGATCCTAACTGTCGATCTCTGCGCAATCGACGGTTCTGATTTAATTCCTCCTCCCTTTCCCTTTGAACCCTTCTGATCAATCTCGACTGTTGGATGATGCCATCCAACGGCCATGCTCCCTCCACGCATCTTCTAAAGCAGTAAACCTATACATGGAGGATTTTATAACATTATTTTTATTTTGCAGGATTCTAATGGTTTTTCCGCTATGTCTGAAGAAAATTCAAAGGTAGAGAGTGACGATCCTCCCGCTTTCGATTCATCAAAGAAAATCATTCACAGGTTTGAAATTCATGTTTCATCAGTGTTTTCATGAGGCATTGATTCCATATCACCCCTGTGCAGCCCTACACACTAACAAATACAGTAAATCGGGCACAAATCAAAGAGTATCAGTGTCGAAGACCAAAATATACAAGAACAGAATATTGAAGATAGATTTGTGGGGATTACATCTAAGATGGTTTATCAAAAGCCTAATCCCCAATCAAAACATGGTTAAAAGGAAAATCATAAAGGTTCATCAGACAAAAATCCTCCACCACCACAGCTGAGGAAAATTGATTTCCTCCCAGCTACCATGATGCCACCTGTGCCTCAAAGCATTCAAACAGAGGCCAAAGTTATTGATCATGACCAAATATCTGCCTCACAACGTAGCCAGAGGATAAATTCTGCAGACAAAATAATGAAAAAATATCAGCAGAGCAACTTTGACATTACACAGAGCCTCAAAGGTCAAAAGGAGCTCCCACCAAGCTTAAATCTTTATGTAAATAATTTAATGCAGAGGACACCTATGTAAGTTTCTTCATCGAGCCCCCAAAGGCCGAGGAGCCTTTAAGTCTGTATTAATATTTTTTGGAGATATTTTATTAGATCTCACCTCCTCATCCTTCTATAAATACTTTACAGGAAGATGAGAAAATGTTGGTTGCTTGGATGGTTAATTGATCA
Organism: Pinus albicaulis; assembly: GCA_034641835.2. Lineage (NCBI taxonomy): Eukaryota > Viridiplantae > Streptophyta > Pinopsida > Pinales > Pinaceae > Pinus > Pinus albicaulis. Next base: position 587,246,972 of record CM076569.1, read on the forward strand.
CTAGTTGTAATACTGAAACTCTCTAAAATAATACATAGTCTGTTGAAGTTGAAGAAGAAACTGAAGTCTTGGAAGCCCTGATGATGTTGTTGCATGCTTTTTTTTGAGAAGGCTCTATCAGTGGATCCATGAGCTTGGATGTTGGTGAAGTATTCTAAACTGTTTAATGTTTTCTCTTGTTTTCATTCTGTTCCATAATTTCTTACTACATTAGGTTGAAAGTTTTAGGCTAAGAAATGACTCCTGGAAGCACCTTAGACCTGTTCATCCTTCACTATTTCATGTTTTATTCTACTAAGGTGTTTTAGAGTCTTTAATATCTCTCTTTAGTCCTCATGCTTGTTTATTTCTATAATAGTTCGAACAAGTTGGTTTCAGCATGATTTATGGTTCTCCCTGCTTGTCTGCTGCCACTTAAAAGGCTGTTATTGAAGTCTCCCTTTGAAGTATTTCTATTTAAAATAAGCCAAGGAGGTTTGTTCTAATCTTTCCCTTTGTCCTTGCTTAAACGATTGTCTTAAAGGTCTTTATAGTTGTAATCATAGATGTGTTAGGCGTTCCCTCTTCTATGACTACAATTATCAGTGAAATATTTTATGTTTTCTAAGTCATTTAAAATAAATTTTTTGAGGAAATAGGGTGTTCCCCGAATCTTAGATTTCATTTTAAAAGTTTTTTTGAGGGCATTTTTTGCTTAAAGAATGTTTGTAGAATTTATGGTTAGCCCTATCTATCAAATATCTCTTTTTTGTTCAAATTGTGTTTTCAAATTCCCTTTGTTGAGAATTAAACTTCTCTTTCCAAATCATTGATGTCCATCTCATTCCAAAAACCAAAGGATCCTGTGGCCAAGTTAGATTTTCCCTCTGATATCCCATATCCATTGATAAGTTTGTCATGACCTCTTTTTCACTCCATTGCCCAATGAAGCTACTACTTCCTCTTTATACCTATCTTTCCTAGACCTTTCATTTTCTGCTGTATCAATTCAACCAAACAAACAATCAAACACCTGCACTTAATAACTAGTCTAAAACCAATACTCTAAGCACACAAGATAAACCTTTGCAAACAAACATTTGAGAGATCCCTCTTTGAGAATAGGAGGACTAGATCCTGTAACTCTAAAGATTGGTTTTGATGTTGCCTTGTCTTTTGATTTTCCAAACTATCAAAACATGGGACACCAACAGAATGGCGATCACTGTGGGACCTACTGAGAATATAGTGGTTTGAAAACCCTTCTTCAAACTTTTTAGGCCCAGTATAACATAAGTAACCTTCTTCAAGCACTACCAAGCAATGGTAATCATGATAAAACTTGTTTGAATCAGTGACAAACTAAGTAACCCTTAGGATTCTCATACAACCTTATCAAACCTTAAAGGAATCAGTTACCAAGCCATAGTAGTGAACTCTGTATGTTTTGACAACTTAGCTAAGTGTAAAATCAGACTTAGAACACTCTCTCAACCTATAAGACCGAAATAACTCAGAAAAACCTAAAAACATTTCAGTTTGGCTTCACAAATAAACATGGTGGTGGAATCATCCAATATCTTACCTTCATAAAAGCTAAGAAGTTTCCACCTGGTGACTCCACTAGTCCCAGTAGGCCTGTTACTCATCTAGGTTCCCAGATCTCTTTAGGACTGTGTTAACTAGTCTTGAAGAAATTTAGAAGCCTAGTCCCATACTAGATAAGACATCGTGAGAGGTAAAATTCCCAAAAACAGTCCCTAAAACCTCAACCTCTCTCATTTTTGAAAAAACAGTCTGGCTTCACATAGGATCAATACTAGATCCCATCCAGACCCAAATCCTCCTTTAATCGTTGACAATCCTGAGAGAATTCTGTGGTAGACTTCTAACTCTGGAAAATCAGCTGCTAATAGGAGCCTCTTAAGAACAAATTCTGTCCCTGAAAACGTTGTTGTCTTAGATGATTCACACTTTGATTTACATCATACAAAGAATATCTTTAGAACTAGATCTCAAGGTGATTTAAACCAAACTAATCTTGGCATTGCAGGTTTGCAACAAAGCTTCAGTAGAGAAGCCTCACCTTCCACTCCTCCTGACTCCCAGCTTCTTCATCACTTTAGTCTTTTCCATAACAAGTCTGCTCAAAATCAGTTTGTTGGCCCAAGTATTTCTTCCACTCCAGTTCATACTACCACTTTTCAAAACACTCCATTTCAACCCACTTTCACTTTTGTAAATCCACCCTTATTTCCAGCCATGGCAACATGGTATGCCCCATTAGTGTTACCACAACCTCTACTTCCCTTACCAAATGATTACCAATCCAAAATCCCTCACTTCACTGGAAAAGAGTCTACAACAACTCAACATCATGTAGATAGGATGGAAGACGCGTTCGATTACATGGAGATAGAAGAAGAAACTGTGAAGATGAGAATCTTCGCCCAAAGTTTAGGAGGATATGTAAAGAAATGGTTTAAGAACCTACCTCCTAACAGTATAAATGATCTCCCTGCTTTGCATCAAACATTCATCAACAAATGGGAACTAAAAAAGAACCCACTCCAAATACTAGTAGAGTATAGCAGCCTTAAAAGAAATCAAGGGGAGAGTGTTCATGATTACTCCACTAGGTTCAATAGCGTTTACAATGCTCTTCCACCTCACATGAAACCTCCTCAAGGCATGGCCTTGGTAAGGTATGCTGAAGGTCTGGATGCTAAAATGACCTATCAGTTAAGGGAGAGGGATTACTTAACCTTAGAAGACATGCAAAAAGGAGCTGTGAGTGTAGAAGCAAACATAATTGAGAAAAGAAATAGGTTGAGATTAGAGAAAAGGGTAACTTATAAATATGACAAACTACCTTCAACCTCAACTTCTGACACAATAATTGACAACCTAGTGAAGGTAATGGAGAGGATGCTTAAAAAAATAAATCTGAATGATAGAGTGCCACCAAGAGAACCTCAAAATAACCAAAACAGAAATAGAAATCAGAATTATAGAAGAGAAAACAATCAAGATAAGCAGAAAGAAAGTGACCAATAGATTAGACCTCCCTTCTAACAAAACTATGTAGATCAATATGAGGAAGACAGGGAGTTGGAAAGGTTGGGAGAATCTCATGTAAAATTGATTGGATTAGACAGTGGGGATGATGTCTTCCTCACTGAGGAAGAACAAAGTTTCTTTTCTGATCAACGTACAAACAACTATGAAGATTCTGATGACTATAGATTGGGGTTTGAAAATGAAATCATGGAGGTACACAAACAGTATGATCTTAGGAGCAAAGGGAATGTAGAAAACTTAAAATATAAGAACACTAATATTGCTATCAAGAAAAACACAGAAACTCAGCCCAAAAAGATAGCAGAGAAAACCAACATTTTGACCAAGAAACCAAACATAAACTGATGCAGGGGCATTAGACACTAGCCAACAATGTAGGAGGTTTTGTCCACATGTTGTGGCTAGGAGGGTTCGAAATCATTTGAATTGTAACAGCTTGGTGTCAATACCTCAACTGCCTGTTTCATTTAGATCAGTTAGGATTAGTAGAAGTCGAACAGTTAGGTTCGACCCATCTGTCATGTTTCAGTTTTCGAGAAATTTGTAATTAAGCTTTTGATTTACCAATAACGGTCCTCACAAAGGAACCGAAGAGTCATATGTTGATGTATAAATATATCTCCGGGGTGTATTGAAAAGAGGAGGAGATTTTTTCAATAAAATCAGTGTGTTGAGCAATCGTTTCCTGTTGAATAAAATTCAGTGCTTGTTGATTCTCAATTCAGGTTGAACTGATATTGTGTGTAGAATTTTGGTGAATTAAGTCACCACGAAACCTCTGTAATTCTTTGTCCATTTCTTTCTCTCGAATTGTCGGAGTAAGTGAAGAAATCCCGAGTATAGGCGAGGTCTGTGTAAATAGGGGTCGATGAACTCTATTCTGAGGTTGTGAGGACTCCACTGTAAGAAGAATAGACTGTTCATTGTTTAATTAAATCCTGAACCGAGATCGGAACCTGAGTTAACAACCGAAGAGCATAGGACGAAGGCATTAACCCAAGGTCAAAAAATGTTGCCAAATCGCGAGTGGGTTGATGAAACCACCCTGGCCATATTGCACTGCTTTTCTGGAGCGAGCGGTATTTTCCAATTACGAGCGATTCCATAGAGGAGTCGACGCATGGCATTGAGCGTAGTTCCAAAAATTATGTTTCACAATCCTTCGCACGTTAATCTTCGGCCAAGGAGGCATTGCGATATGCATATATGCCATCGATCTGGAGTGTCGCCATCAGACAATGGTCATCCATGGAAGGTGCACGAGGTTTAACCTAAGGTTTGGTATACATAGAGGAGTGAATTCTTGAGATTGAATGTGTGGGCTTGAAGTCTGTTAACGTGTCCATTGCAAAGTGTGTTGGATTTAATATAAAACGCGAAGGGTTGTAACCTTAGTTCTATGGTTCGGGGGTGGAATAAAGTTCGGAAATTTGAAAGTGGTGAACATATATTTATTTGTCAATTTCTTCAAAATTGATAAATAAATTTCAAAGAAAATAAAGAGCCACATGGAGGTAAACAAAGAGAGGCGCTGACAGAGTAACGTAAGCAGACCAGTTCTCCTTAGCGGGATCGAGTTTCAAATTGTCGCTGTCATTTGTGGTATCAAAGCCAGGTTTCCGAGTTGTTTTTGCAAGAGCTGACATGGCAATTTGAGTTGGTAGAGGTGCTGGCAGAAGGAGATCTATTGCCAACACAAAGGTGTTGGGGATGTTGTAGAGGGTCGAGGCCAGAATGGATGCCATGGAGCGAAGACAGCCCAGAGATCCTGAAGACATTAGCAAAATTGAAACAGAGGAAGCGGAAGAAAATGTTTAGATTCCTCCTGACATGAGGCTCCTTAGAACTATTCTGGGGTCTGCAGTTAAGCCCATAATTGAAGTGTCGAGTTATGCAGGGGGACTGAATCTAGAGGAGCTGGTGGACTGGATAAACAAAATGAACAAGTGCTTCAATTATGAAGAAATAAGCGAAGATAAAAAGGTCAAGTTTGCTGTGACAAAGCTGAAAGGACATGCTGCACTTTGGTGGGATGGAGTGCAGGTGGAAAGGAGGAGAGTTGGCAAGCAACTTATCAAGAGCTGGACCAGAATGATGGCTAAATTGAAAGGTAAATTTTTTCCTAGTGATTATCAGCTGACATTGTATAGGAAAATGCAGAACCTGAGACAGAGGTTACTGACAGTAAAGGAATACACAGAGGAATTCTATAGAGTAAGCATAAGAGCGGGGAAATTTTAGGACACACCAGAGAAGACTGCCAGATATGTGAATGGTCTCAAGCTGGAGATCCAAGATGAGATTGGTCTCTTGTCTCCTAAGACAGTCGAAGAGGCCTACCAGATGGCCTTGAAAGCAGAGGAGAAACTCCTGAGGAAACAGTCTGCCAAGAAGAGAGGTACTTTCCGAGGAAAGGGAAGTCAGGGTGGTAGAGGAAAGCCTACTACACCCAGGGATGGAGCTAACAGTAGCTCACCTCAGAATGCATCTATAGAGGGTGATGCAAGGGGCAGAAGGGGTTCTTATAGAGGAAAAGGAAGAGGAGACAGAGGTAGAGGTAGAGAATTGAGGTGCTATAGATGTCAGCAAGTGGGACACAAGCACTATGAGTGCCCAAAGAATGTGGGTGCTGGTCCAAGAAATGCTATTGTTGCCTAGGCTGGAGAAGAGGCAGAAATCGAAGAAGAAATTCTACCAGAAAGGGGAGAATCCTTGGTGGTAAATAAGGTCCTGTTGAAGCAAGCCAAAGAGGTCACCGAGCCTGCACAAAGGAAGACTTTGTTTAGGAGCATATGCAAAGTCCAAGGGAAATTCTGCCAGCTAGTTATTGATAGTGGCAGCACAGAAAATCTGGTTTCCACTGAGGTGATAGAGAAGTTGAAGTTGAAGACAAGGGAGCATCCAACTCCCTATAGGATGTCCTGGCTGCATAAAGGGCACCAGCTGGTTGTAAAAGAACAGTGTGAGCTAGAGCTGCAAATGGGAAAATACAAGGACAAATTTTTGTGTGATTTAATGCCCATGGATGTGTGTCATATACTGCTAGGTAGACCTTGGCTGTTTGACAGAGCAGCAGTGCATGCTGGCAAGAAGAACACTTACAAGTTCTTCAAGGATGGGGTACATCATACATTGATACCCATGGAAGAAGGAGAGCCATCCAGCAGAGTGATTGAGCCAAAGACCTTGTTTCTGAGCGGGAAGGAATATCTGCAACAGATATAAGAAGAAGAGGTAAGCTTTGCTTTAGTTTGCAAACCTAAGGTAGTTCTTACTTCTACAAAGATTTCTGATTTGCCAGTAGAAATCCAAGAGATGTTAGATGATTATTTGACATTATTGTGGATGATTTACCTGATGAGCTGCCACCTGTGAGAAAGATCAGCCATCAGATAGATTTTATCCCTAGTTCAAATATGCCAAATAAGGAAGCCTACTGAATGACTCCTAAAGAAAATGAGGAAATCAGGAGACAAGTACAGGAATTGGTGGACAAGGGCCTGATCAGAGAAAGTTTGAGTCCATGTGCAGTACCAGCAGTATTGAGCCCAAAGAAAGATGGAGGCTGGAGGATGTGTACTGATTCCAGAGCAATTAATAAGATCACAATCAGGTACAGATTCCCTTTACCTAGAATTGAGGATTTGATGGATTGTTTGAGTGGTGCTAAATATTTTTCAAAGATAGATTTGAAAAGTGGATACCATCAGATTAGAATAAGAGAGGGTGATGAGTGGAAAACTGCCTTTAAAACAAATGAAGGACTATATGAATGGATGGTAATGCCTTTTGGGTTGTCAAATGCACCTAGCACTTTCATGAGACTTATGAATGAAGTATTGAAAGAATTCATTGGTAAATTTGTGATAGTGTATCTGGATGATATATTAGTTTTCAACAAAACTAAAGAAGAACATTTGAGGCATCTTAATTATGTCTTGAAGAAGCTGCACCAAGAGAAACTGCTGATAAACTTAAAGAAATGCTCATTCATGAAAGAAGAGTTGGTGTATTTGGGTTTTGTTGTTTCTGCAGAAGGATTGAAGATGGACCCAGAAAAGGTTAAGGCAATTGTGGAGTGGCCTTCACCTAGGAATGTTTTTGAGGTAAGAAGTTTCCATGGACTTGCTAGTTTTTACAGAAAGTTTATAAGAAAATTCAGTAAGATCAATGCACCCATAATTGAGACAATAAAGAAGAGAAAACAACCATTTAAGTGGACTGCTGAAGCAGAAAGAAACTTTAAACTTTTGAAGCAAAAGATAACTGAGAAGCCTGTTTTGATTCTGCCTGATTTTACTAAACCATTTCAAGTGAAGTGTGATGCCAGTGGGGAAGCCATTGGAGCTGTGTTGAGTCAGGATGATAGGCCTGTAGCATATTTCAGTGAAAAGCTGAATGACACCAGAAGAAAGTATTCCTCTTATGAGAAGGAATTCTATGCAATTGTTCAGGCACTGAAAAAGTGGAGACATTATTTGATGTCCAGGGAATTTGTATTGTATTCTGACAATCATGCTTTGCAGTATATTGTACAGTAGCCCAAGTTGAAGCATAAGCATGCCAAATGGGTTGAGTATCTCCAAGGTTTTAATTTTGTTTTGAAACATATAAGTGGCCAAGCCAATAAAGTAGCTGATGCTTTGAGTAGGAGGCACATGCTTGTTCAAGAAACTAACTTTGAAGTTGTAGGGTTTGATTTTCTCAAAGAATTGTATAAAACAGATCCAGATTTTAAAGAAGCATTTGAGGCATGTAGTAACCCTGTTTTAACAGATAGAAGCCAGTGGCTGGATTATTTCTTGCAGGAGGACTTACTATTCAGAAGAAGCCAACTATGTGTACCAAAATGTTCCATGAGAGAAAATTTGATCAAAGAGAAGCATAGTGGTGGACTTGCTGGACACTTTGGTACTGATAAGACTTATGAGCAGCTGAGTCATTTCTATTACTGGCCCAAGATGAGAGCAGAAGTGGATAAGTTTGTGAAGAATTGCAAAATCTGTCAGTATGCTAAAGGAAGGAGCTAGAATGCAGGATTGTACACTCCCTTGCCTATTCCAGACAGGCCTTGGGACATGGTGAGTATGGATTTTGTTCTAGGATTGCCCAAGACTCCGAAAGGGAATGATGCAGTCTTTTTTGTAGTGGAAAGATTCTCCAAAATGGCACATTTTATTCCATGCTATAAAACTAGTGATGCCACCCATGTTGCTAACTTGTTTTTCAAAGAAATTGTTAGATTGCATGGGTTGCCCAAGAGTATTGTTTCAAACAGAGACACTAGGTTTGTGGGTCATTTTTGGAGGACACTGTGGAAGAAAATTCGTACCAGACTGAGTTTCAGCTCAGCTTATCATCCTCAGACTGATGGACAAACTGAGGTAGTGAATAGAAGTATGGGAAATCTATTGAGAAGTCTTGCAGGAGAGCATCCCAAATAGTGGGATCATATTTTTCCCCAGGAAGAATATGCATATAATGAATCAACAAACAAGAGCACAGGGCGGAGCCCATTCCATATTGTTTATGGAATGCACCCCAGAGGAATATCAAAATTAAGAAATCTAGGAGGGGCGGAGATGAGAAATGCTGATGGTGAGGAATTTTCTTCAGAGATCCAGGCCATACATGAAGAAGTGAAACAACAACTACAAGGCAGCAGCATCAAATACAAAGGTAGAGCAGACTTGAGTAGAAAATAAGTCCATTTTGAAGTAGGAGATCTGGTTTTGGCACACTTGAGAAAGGAGAGATTCCCAAAGAAGCAGTATAACAAACTGAAGTTCAAAAATATTGGGCCATGCAAGATACTTAGAAAGTTTTTTGCAAAGGCTTATGAGATTGAATTACCTCCTGATGTTGGAATATCTCCCATTTTTAATGTTGCAGATTTGTACAAGTATGAGGATGATGGTGCAAAAGAAAGATCAGCAGACAAGGAACAGATTGAGTGGAAAGAGCAGCTACCTCTAGCACAGCCATTGCAACCAGAGAGGATATTGGACAAAAGAGTGTTCAGAAAGACCAGAGGACAAGAGTACTTTCAATACTTAATCAAATGGAAGGACAATCCAGAGGAAGATTCCACTTGGATGACTGAAGAAATGTTGTAGAAGATAGGCAGATCCGTGGATGAGCTCATGAACAGGAGTCCATGAAGAAAATTGCCCTCAGGAGTCTGATGCAGGGGCATTAGACACTAGCCAGCAATGTAGGAGGTTTTGTCCACATGTTGTGGCTAGGAGGGTTCGAAATCATTTGAATTGTAACAGCTAGGTGTCAATACCTCAGCTGCCTGTTTCATTTATATCAGTTAGGATTAGTAGAAGTCGAAGAGTTAGGTTCAACCCATCTATCATGTTTCAGTTTTCGAGAAATTTGTAATTAAGCTTTTTATTTACCAATAACGGTCCTCACAAACGAACCGAAGAGTCATATGTTGATGTATAAATATATCTCCTGGGTGTATTGAAAAGAGGAGGAGATTTCTGCAATAAAATAAGTGTGTTGAGCAATCGTTTCCTGTTGAATAAAATTCAGTGCTCGTTGATTCTCAATTCGGGTTGAACTGATATTGTGTGTAGAATTTTGGTGAATTAAGTCACCACGAAACCTCTGTAATTCTCTGTCCATTTCTTTCTCTCGAATTGTTGGAGTAAGTGAAGAAATCCCGAGTATAGGCAAGGTCTGTGTAAATAGGGGTCGATGAACTCTATTCTGAGGTTGTGAGGACTCCACTGTAAGAAGAATAGACTGTTCGTTGTTTAATTAAATCCTGAACTGAGATCGGAACCTGAGTTAACAACCGGAGAGTATAGGACGGAGGCGTTAACCCGAGGTCAAACACTGTTGCCAAACCGCGAGTGGGTTGACGAAACCACCCTGGCCATATCGCACCGCTTTTCTGGAGCGAGCAGTATTTTCCACTTACAAGCGATTCCATAGAGGAGCCGACACATGGCATTGAGCATAGTTCCAAAACTGCTTTTTCACAATCCATTGCACGTTAATCTTTGGCCAAGGAGGCATTGCGATATGCGTATATGCCGTCGATCTGGCTTGTCACCATCGGACGATGGTCATCCACGAAAGGTGCACGAGGTTTAACCTAAGGTATGGCGTACATAGAGGAGTGAATTCTTGAGATTGAATGTGTAAGCCCGAAGTCTGTTAACGTGTCCATTGAAAAGTGTGTTGGATTTAATATTAAACGCAAAGGGTTGTAACCTTAGTTCTATGGTTCGGGGGTGGAATAAAGTTTGAAAATTCAAAAGTGGTGAACATATATTTATTTGTCAATTTCTTCGAAATTAATAAATAAATTTCAAATAAAATAAAGAGCCACGTGGAGGTAAACAAAGAGAGGTGCTGATAGAGTAATGTAAGCAGACCAGTTCTCCTTAGCGGGATCGAGTTTCAGATTGTCGCTGTCATAAACAAAGACAAAAGTGTCCAGCCAAATTTTGAACAGAGTACCCCTAGCACTTCAGCCAGTGGTCCTAATAAAACTGTCCCAATTACCTATCCAAACAAGGTTCAGCAAATCAAAATTGCTGAAAAGAATTCAATCGAAAAGATAGATGTAAATATGAACAAATCAATTTTTCCTTTCAGCCTTGAGGGAGAGATTGCTAAGATAAAAATTACCATCCCCCTAGCTGAACTAGTGACCCAAGAGGTGTACAAAAACCAAGTTTTGAAAGATTTGAACTTAGGAAGTGATACTGACACCTTAAAATTGACAGATGAAAAACCTGAGTTGTTGTTTGGTCCAGAAGTGGAAGGAAAATACCAAGAAGGGGCCGTCCCTCCCTTCTATGTTAGTTTGAACATACATGAGAAAATCTTACATAATGCCATGTTAGATTCTAGAGCTTCACACAATCTAATTCCCAAGGTAGTGATGGAAAGCTTAGGCTTAGAAATTACTAAACCATACAAAGACTTGTATTCCTTTGACTCAAGAAGAGTCAAATGTTTGGGTGTAATCAAATATTTGTGTGTTAACTTATCCCAAATCCCTGCCAAGAGTTTAGTCATGGACATAGTTGTAGCTGACATTCCCCCTAAGTATGGCATGCTCTTATCAAGATCTTGGGGAGCCAAACTTCAGGGGAGCCTTCAAATGGACATGTCTTATGCCACGATCCCTGTTTTTAACCAAAACAGAAGACTATACAGGGAATATCACATGAAGTACATGGTCAAGATTTGACTGTTCAGTTCACTAGAACAGTCAAATCTTCCCTCGAATCAAATTCAAAACATTGAAAAACAACAATAAAAAGAGAATGAAAATAAGGATGGCATACTTTGGACAATAAACTTTGATGGATCTTATAATAAAACAAGTGCAGGAGCAGGTGTGTGGATTCAAAATACAAATTAGAGTTTTTCATATAAATTGGATTTCCCATGCACTAATAATATTGCTGAGTATGAAGCACTTCTCCTAGGCTTACAATTGCTTAAACAATTAGAAGCCCAAAAGATATCAATCTTAGGAGATTCTGAACTTTTCATAAGAAAAATCAAAGGAGAATACTGAGATAGAAATCCAAGACTTAGGGAATATCGGAACACTGCCCTTGATCTATTGAAAACCTTTGAAAAGTATGAACTTATTTTCATTCCAAGAACACTATATCATCTAGCAAATGAACATGCCTTCAATGCCAGCAATTGCCAAAGATAAATGAACAACTTAGCGTAAAGGTAAAACACAGGCTTGCTGTGCCTGATAACGAAGATCACTGGCAAGTGTTTGATTCTGACAAACACATAGATAATTTCTTGAAATCAGAAAATGATTTCAGCATACCAATATCAGAAACCAGCCATAAAGAAAATTGTTTGTATATTGAACAAAGCCCAGAAGTTGAAATGACATATACTGCTGATATAAATCATTGTGATAATCCTTTTGAAGCAGAGATAACTAATAACGCAGACCAAGAAGACTTGGAATTTTTACAATGCAAAAATGATAAAATCCCAAGAGGTCTCACACCTTTAGAACACCTTTTTTATTTTAACGATGTAGCCAAAGAACCAAGAATGGAGCCTGTGGAAAAAAATGTAGAAGAGCATAACATAGGCAGTCTAGCAAAACCCAAGATGATCAAATTGTCCAACACTCTCCCAGCTCACATAAAATTGCAATACATAGAGCTGTTCAAGGAGTTTATAGATGTTTTTTCTTGGGGATACAAAGATTTGAAATCATATGATACCAACATCATTCAGCACAAAATCCCTCTTAGAGAAAATCAAAAGCCTTTCAAACAAAATTTGAGGAGAATAAACCCTCTCTTACTACCTTTAGTTAAGGCAAAAATTGAAAAAATGCATGATGCTGGGATCATAGTACCCATTAGATTTTCAGAATGGGTATCAAACTTAGTTTCTGTTAGGAAGAAAACAGGGGAAATTAGGCTCTGTATTGACTTCAGAAATTTAAATAGAGCCTCTTTAAAAGACAACTACCCCTTACCCAAGATGGACCATATACTTCAAAGGGTAGTTGGGTCAAGAAGGATATCCCTCTTAGATGGGTTCTCGGGTTACAACTAGGTGTTAGTGCTCCCAAGTGATCAAATCAAAACTGCTTTTACCACACCTTGGGGCACCTTTATGTATGTTAAAATGCCTTTCGGATTAATGAATGCAAGGGCCACCTTCCAAAGGGCCATGGACATAGCCTTTTCTGAAGATATTGGCTATTTCATAATCATTTACCTTGATGACATAACCGTTTTCTCAAAAACTGATGAAGAACATTTGATTCACCTGAGAAAGGTTTTTGAGAAGTGTAGGAAATTTGGCTTGTCATTGAATCCCAAGAAGGCACTCTTTGGTCTCCAAGAAGGTAAACTTCTTGTCCATATAATTTCGGAAGAAGGAATCAAAATAGATCCTACAAGGATAGATGGCATATTGCAGATCAACCATCCAAGAAGCCTCAAAGAATTACAATCTTTCATTGGAAAGATTAATTTTCTGAGGAGGTTCATTCCCAACCTTGCTAAGCTATTAAAAAACATCACAAACATGCTTAAGAAAGATGTGGATGTAAAATGGACTTTACCAGCCAAACAATCATTTGAATTGGTCAAACAAGCTCTTACTCAAACACCAGTCCTGATTAGTCCAGATTTCACCAAAGACTTTTACATCTTTTATTTTGCATATGAGCATACAATAGATACAATTTTACTTCAAAAGAATGACTTAGGGCAAGAACAACCAATATCCTTCTTTAGTAGGGCCTTAAGAGATGCTCCTCTCAAATATAACATCATGGAGAAGCAAGCCTTAGCATTGGTGAAAGCATTAAAGGACTTTAGGGTCTATATTTTACACTCTCACATAATTGCTTTTGTTCCACATAATGTTGTCAACGACATTCTAAGTCAAGACCCTAATGGTAAAAGGGGGAAATGGATTGCAACTATTCTTGAGTATGACTTAGAAATTAGGCCCACCAAACTAATTAAAGGGGGGGGATTAGCAAAACTTATGGCTGAGTCTAACTTCCAAGCACTAGACATCAACATGGTAGATGTGTTGGAAGAAATAGAAGAATCTACTGCTCCTTTTATTGAAGAAACATTTCTAAGTTCTCCTTGGTATGCTGACATTATTTATGTGCTTTTATATTTAAATGCCCCTCCTTCTTTGTCTAAAACTAAAGCTAGATTTTTGAAAAAAAAAGCTTTGAATTTTTGCATCTTAGATGGGGTATTATATTGGAAAAATGCTGGTGGAATTTTGGTTAAATGTTTACTTGAAGATGATGCAGGAAAAATCATGCATGAGTTGCATGACGGAGAATGTGGAGGACACCTCTACTGGAAGGCCACAACGAACAAAATTCTTAGATCTAGTTACTATTGGCCTACCCTTTTCCCAGACACTCAGAAGTTGGTCATGTCTTGCCATAAGTGTCAAATATTTGATGGCAAAAGAAAACTTCTTCCCTTACCCCTACATCCTATCAGAGTTGAGGCACCTTTTCAACAATGGGGTTTAGACTTCATTGGGGAAATTCACCCATCCTCCTCAGCTCAACATAAGTGGATCCTCACAGCCACCGACTTCTTTACCAAGTGGATAGAAGCTATACCCTCTAGGAATGCTAATGAATCCGTCATTATCAAGTTTCTTGAAACAAATATCCTATCCATATTTGGTTGTCCCTGAAAAATCATAACAGACAATGCTGCTGCTTTTAAATCTAAAAAGATGGTTGATTTCTGTTACAAATACCACATAACCTTGGGCCATTCCACTGCTTACTATCCCCAAGGAAATGGATTAGTTGAATCTTCCAACAAGAGTCTTCATCCATATCATCAAAAAACTGTTGGAACAAAATTAGCAATCATGGCACAGTAAACTGGTTCATGCCTTATGGGCTGATAGGTTAAATACAAAGAAATTAATAAATATGTCCCCCTATCAGCTAGTCTATGGTATGGACACGGTTTTTCCCACCTCATTAGGAGTTCCAATCATGAAACTCCTTCAAGAAGTGCAGATTGAAGAGAATGATATGTAGAGAAGAATCAACCAAACAATCCATTTACAACAGACCAGAGAGGAAGTCTATGAAAGAACATAGTTAGTCCAAGAAAATATGAAGAAGCTATTTTATAAGAGGACTAAGGCAAACAATTTCCAAGTTGGAAATGTTGTTCTTAAATAGGATTCAAGGAGAGAAGAGAAGGGAAAACATGGAAAGTTTGAGAACTTGTGGAAAGGTCCATATATTATTCATGCTAAGAGGGGTCATAATGCATTTTTCCTGAAATAATTGAATGGAGAAGATCTATCTGGAGGTCCTGTCAATGGCAGGATGCTCAAGCATTACTTCTGCCAAGAGTCTTGAGTTTTTAAACATTTTTATTTTCATTGTAAATATCATAGTCTAAACAGTGCATTCAAAGTTATAAAAATAAAAATACAAAAACAAAGAAAAGAAATAAAAGAGGGCAGACTGTGAAAACAAGAAGGGTATAGACCCATGCCAAAAAAGAGAAACAAATCTGAAAGTGTGCAAGCTCAAATGCCACTCCTGAAAAACACACTTCTAGTTAGTCAAACAACTTAATCTTGGATAATTAGCTTTAAATTTTCTGCTGATAGGATAGTGAATTCGATTTGAAAAACTGTTTAATATTGGCTTATCAGTAGATAGATTAGGATAGAAATTAAAGGTTCAAACATGCTCAAAATTTGAACCTAAATTTCCAAGCAAAGAGAATGATTGAAATATGTTTTAAATCCTGAGTCACAAAAGATGTAAAACTGGTTCTAATCAGCTCAAAATCTGACCCAGTTGATAAAAGGAAAAATAGCTCGAACAAAATTCAAAACAGAGCTGTGAAAAGAGGAAGGAATTGCTTTGAAAAATCAGATCTCGAGCCTTCCATTTTGATTTAATTTTCTGCAAAATAATATCTATGTGCAACTTGTTTTTATGCCCTAGATCACATCAAGTCAAACAACTTAATCTTGACTTGATTGTTTTTAAATTTATGTTGTAGAAATGTAGAGAATAAAAATCTATTGGATAGTTTATTCCCAACAGATAGTAGATCAGGTAGAGAATCATATGGGCTCAACTGTTTAATCTGAGTCCATGGAGAAATAAGGAGTAGAAGTAGATTAGATTTCCTGCTTTCAAAAGAAAAAAATGTTGTGAGAGAGTTTGTCAATCCAAGTGCACTCTAATGAAGAAAAAATGTTAGATCAGTAGGATTGGGTAGGTAGAAAGATTGTTTTGATGAATATCCATTGTTTTTATGGCTGCTAATATGTTTTCAAAACAATATCATCCCAGCAAAGGAAGGGCAGCCCAATGGATCAAGCACTGACCAGCCTCCCAGAGAATGCAAGTCTAAAGTTCTTGATGCCTTCAAGAAGGCACCATCCCCAAGTGGAGCCACTGTTACCCACCTATAAATTCTGTCATATCAAGTGGTGGCTAAATGATTTTGGATAGCCTTCAAGAAACAATTTCATTGCTAAAAATGTTGATGCTTAAAGTCTTTTGATAATATCCTATCCTTTGGATAATCGTCACTGCTTTTCCCTTTTTTTCAACTCAGAAATTCTATTGTCATTACATGAAGAAAAACTGCTACAAAAATCCCATTTTTTCCCTTCCTTCCACCACAAAAATAACCTTCATTTTTACCCCTTTTACCCCCATAAATTCCTCTATTTTCATGATTCCCCTTCTTCCATTCATGAAAATTATTTTCCATAGTTTAAAACTCATTTTTAAATTATACAGAAACCCCCAAATCATTTGAAAATCATTGAATATATATAAAAATCATATTTTTCATATATTATAGACTTAAGCCCCTTGGGCTAAGTCTTTAACCCTTCCCCTCCATACACCTTGGTGCTAGAACCAAGCGCTAGCCTTCCAAGCGCTTATCGCTTCGCCCGATTGCGATTAGCCCCTTCCTCCATAAACCCTTGGTCGTATTACTTTCCATATAGACCATGGCCCCGTAGACGAGCGCCAGGCCGTATTAAAAATTAATATTTCGCCCCAAAAGTATAAATCTTCGGTTATATTAATTTGTCTGTTTTTTATTTTTTAAATTTTTCCGCCAGTACAAAGTTTCATTTGCTCTCCACCATCGATCTGATCTATAGATCGACGGCACGCAGTCTATTGCCCTGGTGGTCCCCGCCAGCCACTTACTGTTGCAAAACCAAGTGGATTTCATCGCACCACTTTTGAGAGGGGGGCGGTTTTTTCTATTTCGCAGCGATTCCATACACCGGCCGACACGTGTCTTGGGCCCATTTCGAAAAACCGCCCTCATCGCGCGTTAAAGTTCGGACATGGGCCCGATGTGATATTGATGTACACTGTCCAATCTGAGGCCGCTCATCGGACGGTGATCACTCTCCGAAGACACCTGTGCAATAACCACAGGTACGGTGCAGTCATAAAAGAATTTCTGTCGTCGATCTGATCTACAGATCGATGGCCCATACTCCATCGCCCCGGTCCCCAGTGCCACATCAGTATCCACTCGACATCATTGGATTGGAGCGGGTTTTCATTAGTTCCTCATCCAGTCAGCATTTCTGGACCTGGAGTTTTATTTCGCCCTAATTTTATTGAAAATCTGAAGTCTAGGTGCATTTTATAAGGTTTATTGGCGCCTATTCTACGCAATCGACGGTTCCGATTTAATTCCTCCTCCCTTTCCCTTTGACCCCTTCCGATCAATCTCGACCATTGGGTGATGCCATCCAACGACCATGCTCCCTCCACGCGCCTTCTGAAGTAGTAAACCTATACATGCAGGATTTTATAACATTATTTGTATTTTGCAGGATTCTAATGGTTTTTCTGCTATGTCTGAAGAAAATTCAGAGGCAGAGGGTGACGATCCTCTCGCTTTCGATTCATCAAATAAAATCCTTCACAGGTTTCAAATTCACGTTTCATCGGTGTTTTCATGAGGCATTGATGTCATATCACCCCTGCGCGGCCCTGCACACTAACAAATACAGTAAATCGGGCACAAATCAAAGAGTATCAGTGTCAAAGACCAAAATATACCAGAACAGAAGATTGAAGACAGATTTGTGGGGATTACGTCTAAGATGGTTTATAAAAAGCCTAATCCCCAATCAAAACATGGTTAAAATGAAAATCATAAAGGTTCATCAGACAGAAATCCTCCACCACCACAGCTGAGGAAAATTGATTTCCTCCCAGTTACCATGATGCCACCTGTGCCTCAAAGCATTCAAACAGAGGTCGAAGTTATTGATCAGGACCAAATATCTGCCTCACAACGCAGCCAGAGGATAAATTCTGCAGACAAAATAATGACAAAATATCAGCAGAGCAACTTTGACATCACATAGAGCCTTAAAGGTCAAAAGGAGCTCCCACCGAGCTTAAATCTTTATGTAAATCATTTAATACAGAGGACACCTATGTAAGTTTCTTCATCGAGCCCCCAAAGGCCGAGGAGCCTTTAAGTTTGTATTAATTGTTTTTGGAGATCTTTTATTAGATCTCACCTCCTCATCCTTCTATAAATACTTTACAGGAAGATGAGAAAATGTTGGTTGCTTGGATGGTTAGTTGATCACTAGTTGTAATACTGAAACTCTCTGAAATAATACATAGTCTATTGAAGTTGAAGAAGAAAATAAAGTCTTGGAAGCCCTGATGATGTTGTTGCATGCTTGTTTTTTAGAAGGCTCTATCAGTGGATCCATGAGCTTGGCTGTTGGTGAAGTATTCTAAACTGTTTAATGTTTTCTCCTGTTTTCATTCTGTTCCATAATTTCTTACTACAGTAGGTTGAAAGTTTTAGGCTAAGAAATGACTACTGGAAGCACCTTAGACCTGTTCATCCTTCACTGTGTCATGTTTTCTTCTGTTGAGGTATTTTAGAGTCTTTAATCTCTCTCTTTATTCCTCATGCTTGTTTATTTCTATAATAGTTCAAACAAGTTGGTTTCAGCATGATTTATGGTTCTCCCTGCTTGTCTGCTACCACTTAAAAGGTTGTTATTGAAGTCTCCCTTTGAAGTATTTTTGTTTACAGTAATCCAAGGAGGTCTGTTCTGATCTTGCCCTTTGTCCTTGCTTAAACGATTGTCTTAAAGGTATTTATAGTTGTAATCATAGATGTGTTAGGTGTTCCCTCTTCTTTGACTAGAATTATTAATGAAATCTTTTATGTTTTCTAAGTCATTTAAAATAATTTTTTTTAGGAGATAGGGTGTTCCCCGAATCTTAGATTTCATTTTAAAAGTTGTTTTGAGGGCATTATTTTCTTAAAGAATGTTTGTAGAATTTATGGTTAGCCCTGTCTATCAAATATCTCTTTTTTGTTCAAATTGTGTTTTCAAATTCCCTTTGTTGAGAATTAAACTTCTCTTTCCAAATCATTGATGTCCATCTCATTTGAAAAACCAAAGGATCCTGTGGCCAAGTTAGATTTTCCCTCTGATATCCCTTATCCATTGATAAGTTGGTTAAGACCTCTTTTTGACTCCATTGCCCAATGAAGCTACTACTTCCTCTTTCTACCTATCTTTCCTAGACCTTTCATTTTCTACTGTATCAATTCAACCAAACAAACAATCAAACACCTGCACTTAATAACTAGTCTAAAACCAATACTCTAAGCACACAAGATAAACCTTTGCAAATAAAAATTTGAGAGATCCCTCTCTGATAACATGAGGACTAGATCCTGTAACTCTAAAGATTGGTTCTGATGTTGCCTTGTCTTTTGATTTGCCAAACTATCAAAACACGGGACACCAACACTAGATTCGGACAGTCACGCCCAAATTGACCAACATCACCACAGTTATAGAAAATGACTTGTCCTTTTCCTCAGCCATCTAATCCACCTCCTCAGCCTCTTCCTCTACCTTGAAATCCTCTGTGCCCATGAGGGGATGCTGGTGATGAAGGCTAAGCTTGAATTTTATATATTTCAGCTTTGTCTAACATCATATCATAAGTGTGACAATGCTGCTCATCATGCTGTAATAATGAACAAAATTTGCAAAATATTTCCTTCAAATTAGGTTGATACTTTCCAATCCTCGAGTAAGAATCTTTGTCATGTAACCCAACAATTTGACAGATAGTGTTGTTTAATGGACAAGGACCTCTAGCATTTAGATAATTGTTAAAAATAGAACACTGATCTTTATGGTGCCCAGAAGATCTACATTTTATACACCAGACCTCTGCACATACTTCCTTGCCCTTGTCTTTGTACAAAATTTGAATTTATAAATGCATGGCTTCCAACTAATTATGAATCTATTGAGTTCCCATCGCAATAGGTGTTGGGGTAGCTTCCAATTTCATTGAAACTTCCAAAACCTTAGCTTGTGTGGCAATATTTTTCTTACCTAAGGTTTGGCGCAGATGCGAAAGCGACATGGAAATGAACCATTCCTTATGTCGAGTATCGTCGATAAAAAATCCGCCATCTTCGATCGTGCACTTTAGTATTTGATCAACCTCCCATACATATTCATTAGGCTCCTTACAAATATCCTTCACTTCTGTCACCAGTTGCACGTATGAATTAGGCTTCTTAAACTGCTCTTTCAGGGCATATTTTATTTCATTCAAGGTGGCATTAGGGTTTTCTTGAGCATACCTAATGTACCAATCTAATGTGCAATCTTAGAATGTAGTAGTCAGTCACGCCTTCCTAATATCAATATTTTTAATCTACTAAGCCTGCTATACGGCCTCAGTCACAAACCAAAAGTGTTCAGTATCCTCATTACCAAAGCCTCTGAAATTAGGTAACTTCATTGATGCAACCATATCTACTTCAGGGGGAGGTGGAGGTGGTGGTGGAGATGGACTACGTGATGGACCAAGTGGTCTGTAATGTTAGTGTAGGAGTGTAGTGGATGGATTAGGAAAAAGGTTCAAAGCTTGCGAGCTTTATTTTTCAGAGTCACTTGAGCTAGTAGTTTCTGGTTTTGGTTCACTATCAGATTTAGGCTTCATAGGGCTACAATTTTTTTTTTTAGAATCTACCTGGTAAATTTTTCCACTGCTTGTAGTTGGACCTCTTTGATGCATTCAAGAAGTATGTCCACATAGACAACCCCATTCATATAAGAGAATTTTCAGCAATAACTTCAATGAGCGCATGAAATTACCTCTAGGGCCTTTGAAAAACCTTATTTCTTCTACTGAATATGAATCAAATTAATCTATGAAAAAATAAATCACAAATCCTCTTAAGAGGTGATTGATCCAATGATCTACCGCGCGAGTGATCTTATTATCAAAATTCTCTACCTACTGGATCAATTCAGGAGTCCACTCAGTGACTGCATCGTATTTTATGCAATGATGGAATTCAACTAAGCGGGACAACCACTCTTGCAGTTCATGCGCAAAAGAACAAAATAATATTTCGTGCACTTCTGTATAAATACATTTTTGAACCAAATTTTCGTCAGACAACTTAGTACTTCTATTCTCTTGGAGTGCGAATTCAAGGATCTTTCTATCAAGCCAATCTTGTAATTCCTTGTGAAAATGATGCCACAACATCAAATCTCCCTCAAAATGATGATCTTGGTCTAAAAAATGGAACCATTTGTTGGCTTGAGGGGTCCTAAACCAAGTTCAGAGTTTATGGATAAACAAACAAACACTCCAACTACTGGCCCTTTTGATAGTTATTTGCTTGTGCAGACCAAAGTCTCAACAAAAGCAGTATGGGGGGGTGCTGGAGCCAGGTTTCCGCACCCTGAGGAAGAAATTAATGAAGTGGTCCTCAGCAATCCTTATATAGGCTTATGTTATTCAAGAACAGATGTGCACAACAATATATATCAGATTCATAGAGAATGTGCAATCATCAACAAAATAACACAGAATCGCTAGCGCAGAATAACAGAACATAACCAGATCTAGAGATTAACCAATGAAAATACTTAAACATATCTATTAGCCATCAATATTCATTCATAATTAGATCACATCTCTTTTGTGCAATAACCAAATAATCAATACAGATAATGCGATTTGAGAATTATAAAAGCAGTAAAAAACTTAGATGCATAGCACAATAAACTTCGCAAAAAAATGTCCTTTCTATTAGCTCAGATCAGTCAATCAATACATCAAAAGTTCCTTACAAAACCCTTACAAAACCATTCCACATACACATCGAGGACTAGGTCTCTGCACACACAACCAACAGGAGCCTCTTAACCCAACCTAACAACCCTTACAGACACATAAGCTTATTAGAGTATCATGAACATAATTAGACTTAATTTCGCTACTTAGCTTACACATGATATATCTATTTATATATGCCTAGCATGCATATAATATGGTCTGAAACAAAGGTTTGAGGCCCATATTTTATTCTTAAGCCCATTTACATCAAAATTGGGGACTTTGACCCACCCTTACTCTATTTGCGTAGCGCGCACATACAAAATTATACAAAATGACTTCGGAACTTCTGCCTCAAGGGATCCCACTCCAAAAGTTTTTTAAACATACTCAAATGAATTCATAGGAAGGATGAACTTACAAATCAACCATTTTTTATCCTCCTCAAGCTTGTTAAAAAATAAAGAGGTACTAACGAGTATGGTTAGGGAAATTGGGAAAATAGGGTACTCCATTTTTTAATGGCAACAAGTTGCTCTTGAACATGACACTCTTCCACGTCATCTCTATGGATGTTGGGTTGGATAATATGGTTATCTTTTGGTTTATCATACTGTTTAAAATCCTCCATTTTCAGTTTTGGGTCAATGCTTCCAACTCCATTAAGTGTCACCGCTGTGTTCAAGAGAAGTCATTTAGTCAATATCTATTACGATACACTTAAGTCTTCATTCCATGTCTGTCATTCCCAAACCAGTTTCATATTGAAATAATTCGATCTCAAATCATGATACCTATTTTGTGTCATTGATGGGGGATACAATAGGTCCCTCCTGCGATGGGTTTCTTCTTGTCAATATCAACTCATTATCTAGGAAGTTGACTTAGAAAAACCCCTTCGATACCTTGGTGCTTACATACATCAATGGAAAGTTTCCTCGATCTCAACGATAGGTTTACATCATTGGAATTTGACCAAAATGTTATGTGTGGTGTTCGACATCAACTCATTTACTCACACCAGATAGATAATATTGTAGTACCTTGAGAGTTGTTAAAATAATCAGTGGTTTTTCTCACATCTGTTAACGACTTACATCATTAGTCGATAATAAGATGGTGTCTACCATGTTTGACTCCAGCTCATTGATTCACATGGTTAGACTCATACATTGGATGGTCATATGAATGAGATAGAAGACCCTAGATCTATTTTTATCCATTTGGGCTATGATTTTAGGATAAATACAATATCACAATGTGTGATGGCTATGATCATACAAAAAATCATCCAGTCATGGGTCCACCATTTTTCATTAGTGGACATGTGTTTTGATTATTGTACATGTAATGTTAGCTTATGTGTTGAGTATGGGTATACCTCCCTCAACAAAGATGTCATGATGTAAATGTATTGTAACAGAAGATGGTCTCTCCGGTTGTTCTTATAGTTTTTAACCTTGTATATAAATTACCTAAAAACGAATTCTTATAACATAAAATAAACAATGGAAAAAACATAAAACATAAAACAAATATACACAGATATTTTCCCCTCGATCCAAAATCGGGACTACCAGATTGATGGAATCACTTGGAAGTCTACCCCTGATGATGGACTCACTTGGAAGTCCGAAACGTTGGGTAATATAAAAAAACTCAGAAACAAGTTATTCCTCTCTTCTAAAAACTACCAGATTGAATTTTCATTACATTCCTTTCAATGTTACAACACATATATATACATGTCGAATCATTCATAAACCCTAATCCATTAACCATGGATTAGAAAATAATTGTAGTTCCCTTGACCATGTCTAAAAAACACCATGGGAAGAAAGCCATCATGCCCAAAACCATGTGCAAAACCCATTCACAAAACCATCGGTAGGTCCACCCACCTAATATAGAGTCTAAAAAAAAAAACTTGGGTGCGTGCGACTAGTTGTGGAAAGAATATAACACACACCCAACATTCTCCCACTTGTTGTTTTATTTTCCACACAGGGAGCCACAAGAGAGCTTAGTCATTGGTACAACTCTGTAATGCCCATTTATTCTCTACACCAAGAAAAATTCTCAATGCTCATATATTTTGTCAATCCATCTACAACATTCTTCAAAGTTTCCACCTTTACTAGCAACACCTTTTTGTCCTCAACCATGTCCCTCACAAAGTGATACTGAACATTAATGTGCTTTGTATTTTAATGATAAGTTGGTCTCTTTGCCAATAAAATTGCACTTTGGATGTCACAGTATATCCTGATAGTTAGATGTATCAACCCCATACTTGAACACAATCTATGCAACCAAATTTCTTGCATGCTTGCATGAGTGGCTGCCATGTATTTAACCATTGTAGTTGAAAGAGAACTACAGTATTTCTTTTTCTCATCCAACTCACTGGTTCTCCAAATAGGTTAAACACATACCCACTTATAGATCTTCTTTGATCTATATCTCTAGCCTATTATGTATCAACAAAGCCATAGTTGTCCAAAACTATGTTCAATCTTGGCCTTCCTTGGTAGCACAAACCATGATCACTAGTGCCACGCAAATACCTGAAAACCATATTCACTGTTGTCCAATGCTCCTTCCCTAATTTTGATATAAACCTGCTCAATACTCCCACTGCATGTGCAATGTATACTCTAAGACATACCATTGCATACATTAGGCTATCGATTTCACTTGCATATGCAACACAAGACATGTCCTCTTCCTCTTCTTGTGTCTTGGGACACTGTTCAGCAGATAAATTTACACCTACAATAATAGGAAACTCCACTGGTTTACTCTCCTGCATATTAAACCTCTATAGTATTGTCTCGACATAATTCCTCTATTTTAACCAGAGCTTTCTCTTTTCCTGATCTTTTTTAGTTCCCATGCCCAAAATATAGTTTACAACACCAATATCCTTCATGTTGAACTTGGAGGGAAATTGGGTATTCAAATCATGGATAATTTTTGTCATTTACAATCAGCAACATATCATCCACATATAAGACCAAATAAATAACATGGCGACCAATTAATTTAAAATACATACAGTGATCCACTTTGCTTCTTTTGAAGCCAAGTCCCCGTATATATGTATCAAATTTCTGATACCACATCCTTGGTGATTTTTTTAACCCATACAAATACTTTTTTTATCCGCATACCAGTTCTTTCTTACCATTCACCACAAATCCTTCAGGTTGCTTCATGTATATATCTTCTTCCAGATCCTTGTGAAGAAATATTGTCTTCACATTCATCTGTTCTACCTAAAAATAAAAAGTAGTAGCAACAAATACAAGTTATCTAATAGAAACTACCTTGGAAAAAGGAGAAAAAATATCACCAAAATCAAGTCCCAACACCTGGGAATAACCTTTTTCTCCCAACCGTGCATTGTATTTCTCCACCTCGCCTTTTTCATTCATCTTCTTCTTAAACACCCATTTTCCTCCAATGGGTTTCCTTCTAGCTGACAACTCCACGATATCCCAAGCCACATTTGCATCCAAATATGTAATTTCATCAATCATGATCTCCTTCCAAATTTTTCCATCCTCTGAATCTACTACCTCCCTGAGAGTTCCAGGATCATCGTCAATAATAGATAAAGAACAAATTGAATAGAAATCAGATGGAATATACCTTTTTGGTTTCCCTCTCTCTCAACCTGATCTTCTCAAAGCCGGATTTTTTGGATCTTCTTCTTCTTATCCTTGTTCTGTTGTAGAGCCTGATTGTTCCTCCTTTAGCTCAAAATCTATCGTCTCAGGTTCCTTTGGTAGGAATTCATGTTTAATAACATATTTCACCTCTCTAAACATCACATCTCAGTTGTACACAACCTTCCTTGTTTCTAGGTTCCAAATCTTATAACCTTTTAAACCATCCTCATGCCCAATAAATATGCACCTTTCATATTTAGTTATTTTCTCCTTTGGAACATGTACATATGCATCACAGTCAAATACGCTCAAATGTGAAAGAGAGGATTTCTTACTAGTCCATACCTCATGTGGAGTATTCTCCTCCAACACTCATGAAGGCGATCTATTAACCAGGTAACATTCAGTCTCCACCACCTCTAGCCAAAATTTTTGTCCTAATCGAACACCACTGAGCATGCTTCTTGCCTTTTACATCAACGTCCTTCTTATTCTTTCTACAAATCCATTTTTCTAAGGTGTGTATGGAGCAGTATTCTTTCATTCTATACCACACTTTTACAGAAATCTTAGAATTACTTCTTGCAGAACTCTCCACCATTATCTATCATAAGAACCTTTATCTTCTTCTCTATCTGGTTTTCCACCAGAGCCTTAAATTATTTAAACTTGCCAAATACTTTAGATTTATTCCTAAGGAAATATATCCATGTATTCCTTTACAAGTCAGCTATAAATGATACATAGTACATAGATTTACCCAGTGATGGAACCGAAACAGGTTGAAACACATCACTATGCACAAGCTCTAATATTCATTTCACCTTCTTAGCACAATGTTCACACAAATCAAAATCTAAAGAGAAATTAGACATACCTTCTACCATAACATTAGCTTGAAGTATTTAAATTCCCTTCTCTCCAATATTTCCAAGCCTTTGATTCCATAGCATGGTCTTTCCTCTAGAGACGACAAGGTTTTTTGCTCCACTTTTAGGAACCACAGAATTGTTGCACCCATCAATAATAGTGCTACTCAGAAGCTTGTATAGAGGTCCAATCCAAACTCCCCACATCAATACCAGTGCTCCTCGAACCATCGTCTAGGTATCCTTCTCGAACACTATTTTTACACTTGCATCATCCATCTTGCTTGCAGAAATTAGATTTCTGGCCAATGGAAGAATATGCAGAACACAAAGAAGTGTTCTAATCCTTCTAGCTTGCAACTTCAAATTCAATTTTCTGCGTTCGATGATTGTGTAATTCCTATCATCCCCTATGAATATATCACCACCATGATGCTTCTCATACTCATAGAACCACTCCCTATGGGCAGTGAAGTGAAAGGATTCACCTTAGTCAATAAACCATGCCTCATGATCTACATTATCTACATGTGTACTTGAAGAAGAATCTAAGTACGCATCCCCATCTTCATCTAAGGTTGTTTTCACCTCCGCGGACTTAGCATCATAAGATCACTTTAATTTCTTAGAAGCTTTAGATATACCGTCCTTTCTTAAGTGCCCTTCCTTTCCACAATTCCAACACACGTTTATAGGTTTTCCTCGAGATTTAGATCTCCCTTTAGATTTTGATCTGTCACTCAAGGAATCATTTTTTTTCTGCCATGGGACTGTCCTAATATGGAAAAGGAATCTCCATTTTTCCTCTCTATATTTCATTCTCATCTCCTCCCACATCAAGGATGAGATTATTTCATCAAACTTCAAGGTAGTTGTATTGCTACCTATTGCAATAACCAGACTATCACATGAATCTATTAGATAACAAGACAAACTGATGCACTTACCTTTGTATGAAATTTTAATATCAACAAATAACTTGGATTAACATAGTATTAAATGCATTCAAAAGATCTGTCACTGAGTCTCCATCCTTCATCCTCATTTTGTACATATTTTTCCGTAGGAACAGTTTCTTCACCAATGACGTATATTGGTACAAATTCCCTAACTTTTCCCACAAAGGCTTCACTGTAGCTTCTCCCGGTACATTCAACAATATTGAATCTGAGATACACAACCGTATTGTGCTTTTTCCTTCCAATCCAACTTCACCCAATCTTCATCTGACATTGACGTTGGTTTAGTACATGAATCTACTATGATCAATGGATCTTTATCCACCAGCAGATCATCCATCTCGAGCTTCCATAACTCAAAACTCTGAACATTAAATATTCAGATCTCTATCTTTCCATTTCTCGTCATTTTCTTTCACAACAATAATCGATACCATAGATCTCCCACTGAAAATGGGCTACCACAGGCTCGATAATGACCCCTTAGCAGCAAATGCGTCCCCTTGAAGCTAAAACAACTTTTATACCAAATTTTGGTTTTAACCCTATACAAAAATTAGTTGCAAATGAATTTTTATAACAAAAAATAACAATGGTGACAACATAAAACATAAAACAAATATACACAGAGAATTTTCCCTGGATCCCAAAATCGGGACAACCAGATTGATTTTTCATTATGTTCCTTTCAATGTTACAGTACATATCTATACATGTTGAAGAATTCATAAACCCCAATCCATTAACCCTAGATTAGAACATAAATGGTATTTCCCTTGACTGGATCTACAAAATACCATGGGAAAAAAACCATCATCCACAAAACAATGTGAAAAACCCATGCAAAAAACCATAGGTAGGTCTGCCCACCTAATATAGGATCCAAAAAAAAAAAAACTAGGGTGTTTCCCTAGACCCTATATAGGGGGTTTATCGCCCCCTTCTGCACTCGACACAATGAAAAGGGGAACCTATAGCCTCCCTGTGACCTCCCCGTGCATGCGACTAGTTGTGGAAAGAATATAACACACACCCAACGGCTCTTGATCTCGACTTGTCACTAGGTAAATCGCTTCACTCATTAGTCAAATTTTTTGACTTTATGCTCTTGGGGGAAATCTGTTATATGCCTTTTTGTCACGTCTGGTCATTTTCCCTACAAATGAGATCAATAAACATCCTTTTACCCCTTCACATAATCATGGAACAAATCCCTAAGCATGAAACCCTCATATCCCTGAGTTTTTTCCTTAAAAAACCTTGTTTCAGTCACTTTTAAGACCAATCCTCCTTGGCCTCCTACTAGAAAGTGTTCACCTACAGGTTTATCCATTATGCCCTACACTGATCACCTACAAGTTTCTCCACTATGCACCTACATTGGTTCTATAAATTCAAGAAAAAGAGAGAAATTCTGGAAACCTCTTCTTCAAGAAGCTTCCAAGATTAATTACAACTATTTACCTCAAACATAACTCTCGAATCCTATCATATCCCACCTTGTATTTTAAATTCCTTATCCTTTGATCTCATCCTCCCATCAAGAATGGATCTGAAGCCTTGATTGGTAAATGGATAAGAACTCCCAGCTTACCATCCTCTTCTATATATCTTTATCCATCCACAAGCAAGGGGTTGGATTTTCAAGATATATTCTACTCTCATGCTACTATTGTGAAGAGTGATTTTTCCATGCAATCATGCTATTGTTGTGAATATTGATTTTTCCATGCAATAGGATGATTAGAGGTGCAAATTGTGGAAAAGAAGGAAAAGTCAACTTAGAGGAGCCCTTATACAAGATCAACTTCTATTTATGTTTGTAACTCATTCCATTTCTATTACTGCAAAGAGTTCATTTTTTCCCTGTAGGAATTTACAGGGTAAGTTCCTTAGATAAAACACTAAAGGTCACAGCTCACAAACAGATCAAAAATTAGTACACTAGTATATCACGTTGTTAAACCCTTAAAAAGGGAAACAATCCATGGTCCGAGCCAATGCGGCCACTTCAGACTATTTATTAATATAAGAAGAAAAGTTACATATGTTTCTCTCATAAACTGTTACCAGAAAAATGACCCTCCATGTTCTTTAAATAGAGATCATGGACAAATCGGGTGTTAAGTCATGGATCAAGTGTCGTTAA
This sequence comes from Pinus albicaulis, assembly GCA_034641835.2. Taxonomy (NCBI): domain Eukaryota; kingdom Viridiplantae; phylum Streptophyta; class Pinopsida; order Pinales; family Pinaceae; genus Pinus; species Pinus albicaulis. Next base: position 587,276,362 of record CM076569.1, read on the forward strand.
TACCGAGGAGAGAGTGAACTTATAGATCACTACAAATCATGACCGTCGGATTATAAGTTAAAAATGTACATAGTAAAGAAACACACTTTACCTAGCTCTACACTAGACCAATTTATACTTAACTATTTCCTATGTGTCAAAATATACTAACATCCCCCCTTAAGAACAACTTAGGATAGGATTGAAGGATTTACAGAGGTGACACAAAAGGAGCTTATTTCCTATGTGTCGAAATATCCTAACATCCCCCCTTAAGAACGACTTGCGATATGATTGAAGGATTTACAAAGGTGACACAATAGGAGAAGGAATGAGGCATTAGAGCCTATCCCCCCTTAATGATAAATTTCTTGAACTCCAAGCATGGATCAAAGTTTGGTAAACTTCACTTTTGTGAGAGCCTTTGTAAAGATATTGGCAACTTGATCATTGGTTGAACAATATTGTACTTCAAGAACAGGATCATGAATGAGATTTCTTATGAAGTGTATATGAAACTTAATGTGTTTCATATGTAGATGCATAGCTGAATGACACTCTGATTATCACACTAAAGTGTAGTTGGATGTTGCTGATGAAGACCAAATTTAGACAGGATCTGACAAAGCCACATGGCTCCCTTGTTGGCTTCAAAGGCACCACAATACTTTGCTTCTTCCAAAGAAAGTGAGATGACATTGTTTCTTACAAGACCAAGTAATAGGCCCTGAACCAGGAGTGAATACATATCTTGAAGTAGAATTTCTATAATCAGGGTCACCAGCCCAATCAGAAAGAGTGAAACCAATCAACAATGGAGATGATCCTGCACTATAATGAATCCTGAACTGAATTGTACCTCGAATATATTTAAGTATTCTTTTAGCTGCTTTCTAGTGACTTTCATGAGGTTGGTGCATAAACCGAGCAAAAATACCAATGAGAAAGGAAAGGTCAGGACAGGTATGGGTTAGATACAGAAGTTTACCAACAATTTGACGGTATAAGGTAGAATCAATTTCAAGGGTAGTGAAAGTGACTGAAAGGTTGACTCCACATTGAAAGGGAGAAGGGGTTGGCTTACAGTCATCCATGTGAAATTTGTGTAGAATATCACAGGCATACTTGGATTGGGAGAGGGTAATACCTTCTTTGGATTGCAAGACTTGAAGACCAAGGAAATAATGCAAGTGTCCTAAGTTTGTCATTCCAAACTTCTTTTTGAGGCTAGACTTCACGTGGTTTATATGGTTGGGATCACTACCAGTAAGGATAAGATTATCAACATAAAGAACAAGTATGGTGAAGGAATTACCCACTTTCTTGGTGTAGACAGTGTTGTCAGAATGACACCAATAAAATCCATTATCTAATAGAAATCTATCAATTTTGGCATACCAAGGCCGAGGAGCTTGTTTGAGACCATAGAGAGACTTCCTAAGGCGACAAAAAAGGCTAGAGTCATTTTGGATAAAGCTAGGGGTTTGTTGCATGTATATTTATTCATGCAAATCTCCATGTAAGAAGGCGGATTTAACATCCATCTGATGGACTTCCCATTTAAAGGAGGCAGTGAGGGAAAGAACAAGGCAGATAGAATTCATCTTGGCAAAAGGGGAGAAGGTTTTAGTATAGTCAATGCCTTCAACTTGTGAAAATCCTTTAGCAACAAGACGAGCTTTATGTCTATCCACTTTTCCATCTTGTCCAAACTTTGTTTTGTAAACCCATCAGCATCTCACAAGTTTTCTTCCTTTTGGAAGAGGAACAAGATCCCAAGTATTGTTTGCCAATAAGGAACGATATTATTCATTCATAGCTTCATCCAAATCTGGATGACCAAAAGCTTCTTCAAAGGTGTCTAGATCAGGATTTTCTGGAACTTGAGCCAATAAGCAAGAGGCTCTTTCGAATTGAGAAGGTGTATGTCATCGATCTGTAGGGTCACCTGCAAGAGAACGTGCTGCATCTCGAGTAGAGCAGACCCATCTTGGAATCTGTGGAGAGGAAGAAATATCTTCAAGAGGTGGAGGATGATTTTCATCCTCGCTGTCATCATCTGAAATATAAGGAATGCTATAAAAAATAGAAGAGATAGAGAGAGGTGGCACATATGCCGAATCAGGCTTGCAGGCCAAAGGTGGCACACCTGCCAAACTAGGATCGTAGGATGATATATTTGCATCAAATTTTACATCTCTTCGAATGATTATATTTTTGGATTTTGGTTTAAGAATTCTATATCCTTTGACATGTTCATAATATCCAACAAAAATGCCTTTTTCACTCTTACACTCCAAGGCTTTATGATTCGCATATAGAATGTGGGCCCAAGCATCACTTCCAAAAATAAGAAAGTGACTTACATCTGGTTTGATTGAGCTCCAGGCTTCTTCTGGAGTTATATTCCTTAAAGCCTTAGTAGGAGTGTGGCTTACTATCTAATTTGCACAGTTGATTTCTTTTTCCCAAAAATTGAGACTAATTCCTTTATATTGAAGCATACAATTAGCCATTTCTTTTAAGGTGAAATTCTTCCTTTTAGTTACACCATTTTGTTGTGGAGTATATGGAACACTATGTTGTAATTGAATTCCATGCTCAATGCAGAAATTGATAATTTTTTTGCTAACATATTATCCTCCATTGTTTGATCTTAACTTAAGAATTTGACATCCAAATTGTTTCTCCACAAAGGCCTTAAATGAAAAGAACATGTTAAAAAATTCACTCTTGAGTTTTACGAAGCATACCCAAGTGCGTCTAGAAAAATCATCAATGAAAGTTAAGAAGTACTTGCAACCAGAGAAAGAAACAACAAGAAGTGGGCCACATAAATCAATATGAACAAGCTGCAAAGGGGCTGAAGCGTGCCAAGAGGCATGTTTGTCAATACTATCACGATGATGTTTTTCGAGTACACATCCGGAGCAAACACCATCTCGTCAAGATACCATAGGAAGACCTATCACCATATTTTCTTTACATAGAATTTGAAGAGAGAAATAGTTTAAGTGACCAAATCTCTCATGCCAAAGTTTGCTCACTTCATCATTATGAGCAACCAAAATGGAGGGAATACATGATGACTCAAAGTTGTCAAACTTATACAACCTTGTGGAATCATCAGTAATGCCAGTCGCTAAAATATGTCTAGGATATTTAAGGTCCTTGATTACAACATCATGAGGTGAAAATTCTACTATTTTCCATTCACCTGAATGAATTATCTGATAAATAGGTAGAAGGTTGCATGACAAGGTAGGAACACATAGTACATCATTAAACTGACCATTATCTATATGAATGGTTCCAGATCCTACAACACTAAGAGATCTGTCATCACCAACATAAATATGTTTAGTGTTACAATCGTTTAAAGAAGAAAACATGGCTTTATGTTTGGCCATGTGGTAAGAAGCTCAAGAATCAATGAGCCACTCATGATAATGAGAAGAATAAGATACATCTAATGCATAACCAGATGCTTGACAACCACAAGCAGAAAGTGCCATTTCTGAAGATGAAGTTGAAGACTTGTCCAAATTGATGTGGTGCTTCTTCATTGCTGCTTCTAAGGCTTCCATCTTCTTAAAAAATTTGGACTTTACATGGCCATCATGATTACAAAAGTTGCAATGTCTATTTGTTTTCTTGCCTTTGTTTTTATTTGCCTTATCAGTTTGGTGAGTTTCTTTTTCAGTTTGCCGCTAAAATTCCTTAGGACCCTTGTTTAGTTTAGGACCATACTATTTAGGATATTTCTCCTAGGGATTATTTTGATATGGTTGTTGTTGGGCTGCTAAGGCTTTCTCAGAAGCATTTCTAGAAGTGATAAGACCAAGCTGTAAGATTTTTTCTTGTTCTCTTATCAAAGAATCACAAAAGGCATCAAAAGAGGGGTTCTTGTAGGTTGTTCCTTGAGAAATGATAGCTTCTCTAGTGAAATGGAAGGAAGAAACAAATACAGAGTATGCAGGGCCAAGCTTAGCAAGAATGGAATAGATAAGGCTACCATCTTCCTTTTTTACCTTACAACCTTCTAAAATAAGTCTAAGGGTCTTGAATTTGGACAAAAATTCTTCAATAGAGGAGAAATTATTGGGGTCGAAAGTAAGCAATTCATTTTCAAGCTGGTGGGCCTTGACTTGATTTTGAATGCCAAAAATAATATTTATCATTTTCAGGGCTTCATCAGGGATGTCAATTTCAAGGATATGAAATTTAAGATCTTGAGAAATGGAAATTCCTATAAACCCTCATGCTTGATCTTGTTTATTTTCCCATTTAGCGGCTTTATCTTGATCGGTAGTTTAGTTTCTTGTCCTGTGGATATTATATCAAGCCCTTACTTCTAAGTAAATCGAACATGTGAGGTAGCCATTGGAAATAATTGGTGCTGTTAAGAATAACAGGGCAAGCACTTTCTATTTTTAAAAACCATAGCTGAAAAGGGATGAAAATAACTACTCCAATGGAAATATGTCAAAAAATTAGGCTGATTAAAAAAAATGGCTCGAAAAATGGCTTCCGGAAGAAGAAGTTATGCCTTTTTGAAAAATTTGAGTTGAAGATGCCGAGTAGTTACGAGAACAGTTGAAATTTGATTATGAAGAAGATACATTTAATGCATAACCAGATGCTTGACAACCACAAGCAGAAAGTGCCATTCCTGAAGATGAAGTTGAAGAGTTCTCCAAATTGATGTGGTGGTGATTCTTCATTGGTGCTTCCAAGGCTTCCATCTTCTTAAAACATTTGGACTCTACATGGTCATCACGATTACAAAAGTTGAAATGTCTATATGTTTTATTCCATTTGTTTTTATTTTCCTTATCAGGTTGGTGAGTTTCTTTTTCAGTTTGTGGTTGAAATTGCTTAGGACCCTTGCTTGGTTTAGGACCATACTTTTTAGGATACTGCTTCTTGGGATTCTTTTGATATGGTTGTTGTTGGGCTGCTAAGGATTTCTTAGAAGCTTATCCGGAAGTGATAAGACCAAGGTGTAAGAGTTTTTCTTGTTCTCTTATCAAAGAATCACAAAAGGAATAAAAAAGGGGTTCTTGTAGGTTGTTCCTTGAGAAATGATGGCCTCTCTAGTGGAATGGAAGGTGGAAACAAATACAGAGTATGCAGGGCCAAGCTTAGCAAGAATGGAATAGATGAGGCTACCATCTTCCTTTTTGACCTTACAACCTTCTAAAAGAAGTCTAAGGGTCTTGAATTTGGACAGAAAATCTTCAATAGAGGAGAAATTATTAGGGTCCAAAGTAAGCAACTCATTTTCAAGCTGGTGGGCCCTGATTTGATTTTGAATTCCAAAAATAGTATTTAGCTTTTTCAGGGCTTCATCAGGGGTGTCAATTTCAAGGATATGAAATCGAAGATCTTGAGCAATGGACATTCCTATCAACCCTCATGCTTGATATTTTTTATTTTCCCATTTAGAGGCTTTATCTCGATCGGTAGGTTTAGTTTCTTGTCTTGTGGCTATCCTATAAAGCCATTTGCTTCTAAGTAAATCGACCATGTGAGGTAGCCATAGGAAATAATTGGTCCTGTTAAGAATAATTGGGTAAGCACTTTCCATTTTTAAAAATTGAAGCTGAAAAGGGCTGAAACTAACTGCTTCAGTGGAAATATCTCGAAAAATTGGGCCGATTAAAAAAAACAGCTAGAAAAACAATTTCCAAATGAAGAAGTTATGCCTTTTTGAAAAACTGAGTTGAAGATGCCGAATAGTTACGGGAACGGTTGAAATTTGATGATGAAGTTATACTTTAAAAAAAAATCCTGCCCCTTTAACAAAATTTTTTTAGAAAAATAAGCTTGAGAAAGAGACTTCAACCAAAGACCTCTATTCTCATGAACTAAATTCACACCAAGTGAGCTAGTAAAAGGATTATGTAATTGTTTGAAAGGATGAAAGTTTTTTTTTTTTTTTTTATGCGTGCTTTTTCCTACAAAAATTCCATGCACAAAAAAATGAAATGCAAGCCTTACGGCATAACGTTATCTTTGGTTAGTCTTACTGACAACTATCCTTTTTTCTGTTATTTCTGATTTCCCGAGATTGCACAAAGACACAGGGAAATAGCATACGTAGAAAAAATATCCCTTCTTCCTATTTCCAATTTGCCGAGATTTCACACAGCACAGAGAAAAGAGAATACACAGAGAATAGGGTATATATCCAGTAAATAAATGAAAAAATATAAACCAAAATAAGGAGAAGGAACAGAAATAAGCATAACGATTAACAAATCGAACTGCAAAAAGGATGCTTTATACCTCCAGATCTAAACTGACATAACTCGAGAAACAAGAAACCTTTTCACATGAAATGAAAGGGGTTCCTCACTGTAACAGGTACTCCAAACACAACAGAGCAGTTCTCCCAGCCCGAAAATGGTCATAAATAGTAGATCTGGAAAATGGTAGTCGCATGCAGTCAAACTGGCTTCGGATTTGGATCAATAATGGATGTGGCCCTCAAAATGGCTCTGATACCATGTAGGAATTTACAAGGTAAGTTCCTTAGATCAAACACCAAAGGTTACTGCTCACAAATAGATCACAAATCAGTACACTAGTATATCACGTGGTTAAAACCCTCAAAGAGGGAAACAATCCAAGGCTTGAGCCAATGCGGCCACTTCAGGAAATTTATTAATATAAAAAGAAAAGTTACATATGTTTCTTTCATAAATGGTTACCGGAAAAATGACCCTTCATGCTATTTAAATAGAGATCATGGAGCAATTGGGTGGTAAGCCACGGATCAAGTGTCATTAATACCAAGGAGAGAGTGAACCGTCAGATCACTACAAATCGTGACCGTCGGATTATAAGTTACAAATGTACATAGTAAAAAAACACACTTTACCTAACTCTACAATAGACAAAGTTATTATTAACTATTTCCTATGTGTCGGAATATCCTAACATCCTCCCTTAAGAACAACTTGGGATAGGATTGAAGGATTTACAAAGGTGACACAAAAGGAGCCTATTTCCTATGTGTCGAAATATCCTAACATTTCCTATATATGGTGTTATGATTTCATGTATTTCAATGCCATGGTGATCCATTGAATGAAGTTTTTAGATGATGATACATAGATGGCATAGATTGTTGGCTTGTGTTTTTTTATTGTGTAGGTTCTAATTATAGCGATCAAAGCTAGGATTGGAGCATTCAAGCTAAGAGAGGAGTGAAGAATACAATTGATTACATGTAGGTCGCGTTCCATCATCCATTTACTTCAAGGGAAACAATATCTTATTTGTCTTTTTGTTGTTATAGGTCAATCCACTAGGCCTAGGGAATATACTTCTATCTGCAATCGTAGATTTTTCATAACAATTATTATGACTGCTTCGTTTATCAATTTTGCATGTTATTACTATCAATTTTATTTACAAATATTGAAATTTTAATCATTGGAATGCTGGTTTAAACTTATGCAATTACAATATTTATTGAATAGTGATTACAAAGAAGACTAGTGGATGAAGGAGGTTTTGATCATTTAAACAATATACCTATAGCTTTGTTCCAAATCATTATCCGCAGGACATTTCCTTGTAACTCTATGATTAAAAAAAATTGTTTTTTCTCCAAGTTGTATTTCCTGCACCAAAATTAATATCTTAAACATTTTTGGCATCAATATCGGATTTGGAAGATACGATATTTGTTAGAGAATGGATGCAAGGGATAGATAGTGGTTATTTCCTATTCAAGCATATAATTTTTTGTCATATAATTGTTGCATTAGTTTGTGTTGATTGCACTTTAGGTATATCTTTAGTTGCATTTTTTACACATGGAGTTAAGTGAAGAAAAAACGAGAGTGAAAGTGTTAGTACTAATCCTTTGTCGAAGTGTACGAAAAAGGACCACTTTAGCTACGCATAACTAATAGCCCTAACAACAAAAGTGGTTGCCAATATCTTCAAATCTGTAGTTAGTTGAACATAAAAGAGCTGCAAAAACCAGATCTATGCATGAAAAGACATTAAGTATAAAAAACAAGGGTTTGCTCCATATACCAATAGACAAGACAAGAACAATTTTTGAAAGAATTTTTATATTAATCGGGCACCTGGGAGGAAAACAAGAAGGCGTATCCAATTCTCCTCAGTGGGATGGGTTCTTGGAAGTCCTCAGCACTTCATATCTAAGATTTCTCTCTCTTGTTGGTGTAGAAAACCCAATGCAAAGAATAGAGCTCAATGGGAGCTCACACAGCAAATGATGGAAAAATGGGACCAAGTGTATAGATCCAGAGTGATCTAATAGGCAACAAAAGGTGAAGAATGGTAGGAAAAAACCTCCTATTTATAACAAAATATTGGGTCATTCTAGATCTTGGTGCATGATTAAAATAATGTTAACCAAATCTAGATCCACCTTTTATGGAATATTTTATTATATTTGTTGGAGGGAAAAAGTATTTGACTTGGGTCAAATCCCTTTTTTTGTCAATAATAAATAAATAAATGATTTATTTATCTTTTTAAGGAAGTGGTTGAAGGATAATCAAATAAATAATGATTTATTTAATTATTTGTGGGTGATTTGTTCATATTTAACAAGGAATATTATCTAAATAAGATTTAAATAATTATTCCTAGAAAATAATAAGATAAATAAAGGTTTATCTAATTAATTTCTTTGTTTTTGGGTTAAACATGACTGGGAATAATAATTAAATTATGGTTTAATTAATTATTCCATGAGGAAAATTAAATAAAATAGGTTTGTTTAATATTTCCTTTTGGGGTTTCCTGTTTAGACCATAAACAACCTAATAAATGTGGTTTATTAAGTTATTTTACATAGTGAAAGCAATTTTACTTAGGGTAAAATTGGTCTTACATGGTGTACTTGGGTCCATCTAATGATAATAGGTTAGATGACCAAAAAACAGTGTAACAGATTGCCCCCCAGCGTGCGAGTGTCAGGAGCAAATCGTATGACCGAAATACGTTGTAAGAACTCAATCACTAGACAACAAAAGGGAAGTCAGAGAGAGAAATGCAAGGTAGATAGTGTGCTGAAGAACTAGACCCTGAGGAGACGAGACTCGCAGGTGCAACAAGTCTCTTTTTACGAGAGGTTACCTGTGCTGAAGGCGGCGGGGGAGGCATACCTATGCCCGCCGAGACAAAGTACAAAAGAATAGTGTGTCCAGTAAACAAGGGACCGAACCATAAAGTACAGCCGGCATAATCATGAGCCAGATAAAAATATAATGAGGAATCCCATATACATGTTGTGCCTGGGATAACAGCCAGGACTTGTACAATAATATCTGAGTACATGAGATATAAATACAACCCAAATGCCCCCTGTAAATGGGGAAGGGCTCACAAAATCTGACTGATACATGCAAGTCAAAGAGGCGCTGCAAGTGGCTATGGCCAACATCATCAAATATCTGGAGCTGCATCGAAGGCTGCAAAGAAGAGGTCATCCGGGAATGTGGGGGGCTACCTGCAGGGCCACCCCCTCATGAGGGTTGAAACATCTCACACACACCCGTGAATCATCAAGAGCTACTGCTGCATCACTGGACCATCAAGTATACGAATCTCGATCATGCTGAAAAGAGCTGGAGAAACAATCAAGCCAAAGGGAAAGGAGGTATCCCTTTGCCTGATCCAAGGCACCGAACAAGAGTGGAAGCTGGAACCAAGGTACACCGCCCTCTAGACCTGGCTTCTGGAAGGAATGAGCTGATGTCAACAGAAGGAAGTCCGCCATAGGTGAGGCAATGAGAGACCCTCAACTAAGGCATGAGATGAAAGAGTAGAGTGAAGGACAGACTGACACTAATGACGATAGTGAAATGGAAAGGATAGAGTGGCGAATGGACGACTTCCCTTGTTAGAGCATAAAGGGCATGAATGACATGGCAGCGACTGACACAATATCATAAGGGATAGGGGACAGCGGGACTGAAGGTCATAAGGTGCGACACAAGAGAGAGACCAAGCAATGAAGGATGGAGGGCTATGGTGGGGTACAAAGAGACTCGGGATAGACTCCATGAATGTGATGATGACTCAACTTGGATGCTCTAAAAAAGGGCGACTCGATGGTGCTGCCACACAGTAAAGGCCCAGTGGGGGACCATAAAAACATGAGTACAAGATGGGAACTCATGACGAAAATCGACACGAACAAAGACAAGTAAGGAGGCGAAGTGGTGCCCTGAGTACAAGTGTCGTAAGTGAGGAAATTTGATTTTAATGAGAGGGGAAGTGACCCTTCTTGGATAAAATGTGTCCCAATGAAGCATCAAATCATAAACAACTAACAGATACCCATTTGAGGGCTTGGTGAGAGCTTTCCAACGGTTCAGACGGTTTATCAAACGGGGCTACGGTGTGGTCGCAGCAGTCGAAAGAAGAAACATGGGTTCTCTTTTAATAAGGCAGTTTTCCCTCCAAATTCACTCATTTGCTATTGTTGCTATGGTGAATGTAGAGAGGAGAGAAGGCCCTAAATCTTGCGGCGAGCGTAGCGGACAAACCGACCATTGGAATCGAGATCCGTCAGTTGCAGGTAAGAGGCCTAACCTTACTCTTTCATTTTGATGGATTGAAAGTTCAGTTTAGGGCCCAAAATCCCAGAAACAGACCCTCCTTCATCTCTACGGCCGGGTCGCACTGGGGCAAAGGTAGGCCAAAGTCACGGGCGGGAAAGGCTGAGGTAGGAAGATGAGGGGGTTTTGGTGCTATTTTATGGCTGGGAGTTGGGTTTTTTATGTTTGGTTATGGTATTCCCGATCTGTATGATGACAAAGATGATGTTTTTGTGCAGGTATGGAAGATTTACGGGTTAATTGGAGAGAGAGAGACCTGGGTACATTACGGGCAGAGATCCAGGCGGATCAGGGCGTCCGTCGTGTGTTGGCCAGGTTTGGGGTTCTAAAGTTTTTGGAGAACCCGTTGATGAGAGCAGGAGAGCCCTTATTGGCCCGGATTATCAGTTATTGGGATCCAGAGCATGAGGTCTTTGTAGTGCAGGGGCACAGGATCGAGCTGATAGTCCAGGATGTATATTTCTTGACGGGTCTCCCACCACTGGGGATGGTGGGAAACACGCAGCCAGTATTACCGCGGGGGCGGCATATCATGGAGTTTGTGGAACGACATTGTCGACCGGGTCTCCAAGACAAGGGGACTCGGATACCGATCGGGGATCTAGAGCGGTTAGAAACCCGTGCAGTGGCTGCAGCTGTGCTGTGTATCCTGGGCAACCAAGCGTTCCATCACATCACCGGGGGGCAGATGATGCTGGTAGAGAGTGTGTTGAGTGGGACCTACTATGGGTGGGCCCAAATGATGCTGGTGTCGTTAAAACGATAGTTGTCGCTCTGCAAGTGGCAAGTGAACCACGATTTCTCGTATGGGACTTTATTGTGAGCCTTCTTCTTTGAGAAGATCTCGACCTTGCGGCCTCGTGTACACCTTCTAGATGGGGGCCCGAGAGAGCCCAGGATGCACTGGTGGGGGCGGCTACTGTGGAGAGGAGGGGGAGGGGTGGTCGGGTGAGTGTTTCGACCTGAGTTTTTTTCCCATTGGGATCAGATGTCGTTATACATAGACGACTATCCCTATAGTGGGATGAGTTATTGTGGAGATCCGGACCTGCCACTTCCTCCTGGTCGAGTCTGGGGTCCCGATGGTAAGTGACAGATTGCTTATTCTTGTATGGGCATGTTACAGTTTTTTGAATAGTAGCTAGGGTACTGATTCATGTATTTTTGGTATGCAGATATAGCGCTGGTAAAACCGGCCGGATATATGGGACAACCGGCAGCAGCTGGAGCTGCAGGTCTGAGTGGGTCGAGAGCAGCGCAAAATGAGGATGCAGCCGCCCTTCTGAAGGACATCCGATGTAGATGTGAAAGGTTGCTGACCGGAGTATCAGAGCGCGGGTGGCAGGACTTAGACGACCAGTACATAGAGCCATGTATTGGTCTACCCTCGGAATGGCGAGGGGTTATGCGGCGCATGGCGATGGCCGGTCAGGGGATACGTGATCTACAGGCTGCAGGGGCAGAGCCATTGGCTCGGGATCCGCCAGATAGTGATTAGGTGTGGGGCATGTGGTGCCCCCTAGTGTGTATGTAGGGGCAGGTGGTGCCCCCAGTTTTGAGTTTTTGTAACATGCTATGGGCATGTCATATGTATCAGAGTAGATGGACTCTAAACACATGTTTTTGCGACACATATTATGGATATGCATCGTTTTTAATGATTATGAATGTTATTGTCTTGTATGAAATGCATGTGATAAATACCAATCTAGAACATGGTTTGCAATACTATCTACATAGTGATTCTGTTCTCGAGGTACATGGTTGAAAGTTATGGTTTCAAATTCAAGTATCAAGAGTTTCACTCGTAAATAGCGTCTAAACAGCACAGGGTTATGCACACAATAAACAACATTTAGTTGCATTACAAGAAGTAGGGAATCCAAACGAACGTGCAGATGGAGGATGCGATGAAAGAGGGCATCGGCTAAGAGACCACGCACTGCATCATATTCGGCCTGATTATTGGTGGCAGAACCAATGCAGACCCCGTTAGAGAGAACAAGGGCATGCAAGGGGGTGAAAATGGCCCAACCTGCCGAGGCTAGATTCCGGGAGTAACGACTTGCACCATCGGCGTAACCGATAAAGGGTGTGGACGAGGGGTCCTGCGGAATGGTGTTACAAGACAACAAATGAGGGGAGGAGAGGCAATGACGGCAGCGTGAGTGTACAGAAGACATCGAGCGGCAACTGCGGGAGGGAGTGCAAGGAGCAGGATGACTATGACTCATATACAAACTGGAGGGTGGTATATGAGGGCTATCGGAAGTATGGGGAGGACTCGGGCTGCTGAGGTCAACAGAGATACGGGTGGAGTGATCTCGTGTATGGGTAGAAAAAAGGTGCTGAGGTGACACAATAGGGGAGGGTGCATGGGGACTGGTCTCCAAGTGTCTCGCAGAGGAGGATAGGTAAAAAATGGTTGTGGTAGACGTCGTCATCTGAACATCAAGGGGGGGAATTTCGATGGGAGCGGGGGGATCCTCAGGCTGGCCGGAAGGATACTGCGCGAGGATGGGAGAAGCGGATAGATTTTTTTCAACCTCATACTCTCGGACAACCTCTAAAGAGGTGCGATAATGCGTCAGGTGAGGACAATGGTGGGAGTAATGGCCATGGACACCGCACAAAGCACAGGGTTTGTTGGTGCGGAGAGTCTTGGGGTTCTTGGTTACGGACGAAGAAGGAATGGAGGCTTCAGGGGCCGTAGCTTTAGGGAACACGACTTTAACCATGGGCTGAATACGGGGCAACTCGGGACAAGCATGGGTGGCATGACCGACGACATCACATAAGGCACAAGGTTTTGCAGGCGGAAGAGGGGTCGGGTCAGTTGCGGTGGTCTTGTCTTTGGGTGCCCCCTTACAAGCTTTTCCTTTCTTCCCGAGAGCTGTCACGACAGGAGAGGGGTCCTGTAGAGGTGCTGGGGGCATAGGGGCAACGGAGGAAGCGAGGGGGACCAGTTGAACCGGTGTCAAAGCCATGTAGGGTTTGGGGTGACCAGGAGGGGTATCTGCTGGAGGATCAAGGTACCAGACTGGTATGCCCAAGGTCAGGTTAGGGAGAGAGAGTGTGGCCATGACGGGGATAGAATATACTCCGGGAGGGGGAGCCAAGAAAGGGATCTGCCTAGCAGGGAAATGACCAGGAGGGATGGCTCCGAGATGGTTAAGGCTTGGGGGAACCGATCCAGGAGGATAAAGAGGTTCAGGGTCAAGGAATCGACAGTTTTCTTGTTGGCTACAGAAGAGATGGTCGTCTCAGGTGAGGTCTGAGATTTTGGCTCATGATATGTCAACTGGTCAATGGTGACTATCCTTCCATTATGGGGGAAAGACATCTTGCGGAAAACCGCAGATGGGACAGCGGACATAGCATAGGTGTAGCTTCGCCCCAATAGAATGTTGTAGTCTAGCGGGGCGTCTATGACTTTGACGTCAACGCAAACAGTCTTACCGGCGAGGGTGATAGGACAATTACGGAAAAGGCCAATGGGCTGGGAGGCGTGGTCGTCCCACGCTCGAAGGGTGATCGTGGAAGGGGCCAGCTCAGGGGATCCGAGTTGCTTCCAAACCGAAGCGGACATCACACAGGTGGATGCCCCCTCATCAATTATGCACCGTGAAACGTTGGTGTTCCGGATTTTGACTGGGATTTGGAAGGCGACGGAAGCAGGAAGAGGGGGATGGTCCGATTGAGTGGCGTCGAAAACGATCATTTGGTCATCAGCAGGATCTACAGCGCCCACGGCAGATAGTAGAGCCTTCTTTTGGGAAGGGCATGACTGGAGGAGTTCCAGTGTGGAAATGGTAGCAGGAGATTGCGCCAAATCATCTACTATACTATACGAATGAGCAGCTCGACCGGAAGCAGCGTTTCGACGTAGGGGTCCCTTAGGAATCTTGGTATGAACCTCGAATTTGGGTTGAGGGATATATAAGGGGCCACTAGATGTCGAAAGAGGCTCTGTAGAACCTGAAGAAGGAGGCTTGGGGGCAGACTGAGCAGGAGGCTTGGGGTACTGGTGAGACCGAGTTTGAAGGTGAAGGTCGACGGTCGGGGAAGGATCGGAGTGCATCATAAGGATCTGGTAATCGGAGGAACCAGAAAGGGAAGGGGGAGTGGCGACCTGGCTGTCAGGCGGTTGGGTAGCCATGAATCCTTGCTGAGGGAAAGGATCAGTAAACACAACTAGTTGGGTAGTGGCCACATTAGGAGGAACATGAGGGGAGGCGTGTTGTCCGCGCAATGTGGCTTGAGACTCCCACATCTGCCGCATCTGGGGTAAGAGGGGACAATCGTGGGTGTAATGACCATAGACACCGCAACACGAACAAGGCTTATTTGTGTGAAGCGGCCTGTCCGGCTTGGGCTGAGTGCCCTGTTGCTGGTTTGCAGTGTTAGGGTCAATACCAGGATTGGGTCCACGGGTACCAGGGGCAGATTGGTTTGGGTTGCCTCTTCGCCTTCTTTGAGAAGAAAGGGGATTAGTCGCGCCCTGCTGTGAAAATACTTGCCCTGGAGGGGGCTGTAAGTGCTGTTGCGGGTTTGGAGGAGGCAAGGGAGATGGAAGCGCATATGCTGGAGGGAGTTACACTGTGCCGGCGGGATAAAGGTAATGGTTAGGTTGGGCAACATTGAGGTAAGCAGGAGGTTGGGAAAAAGGAGGAGGCATGCCGTATCCTGGATACATGCTACCGGGAGGGGGAAGAGTGCTAGCGGTGCTGGCCCCTCCCTGAGGGAGACCATAGCCCATAGGAGGTTGAGCATATGGATGGGAAATGGCTCCAAAGATACCATCGGCGGAATGAGATGCCCCCGGGGCGTTAGCGCCGCCAGGCCTGGGGAGGTCAGGAAGAACGGTATAAACATAACCAGATTGAGCGTAGATCAGGTCATATTTCAAGGCTATTTGGAGGGCGACTTCTTCAGTTTGAGGAAAGTGAGAGGCGACATCTTTGCCGATAGGAGCTAAGAGGGTGCGAAGGAACCAGTCCATGTAAACCCGATCTTCGAAGGGGGGGGCTCGACATAAGCTTCGTCTTCGTCGCCATTCCTGAACATGGGCAGAAAGGCGGGTCGAAGAGGTTTGCTTGAATGAAGTCAAGAGCTCCGTGCCAGTATCGTATCGGAGAGGGAGCTGGAAATAAGATAAAAAGGCTTGGGAAAGGGTCGCAAAGGTGGTATGGGAAGAGGTGGCTTGTTCAACATACCATTTAGAAGCTTCGCCGGTAAGCGTGCGTTGGAACAAACGAAGATGGATGGAGTCATCGGTAATGGAATTGGAGGAACACCACATGTGGAAAGATCGGACATGATTGGTTGGATCTTCTCCAGCAAGGCCTTCGAACTTAGGGATGTCGGAGGGGAGCTTGGTTGGCATAGCAGGCCAACCAACATCATGGCGGATAGGGTCATTAATCAACCGATTGAAATCGGGGAGGCTAAGGCCTGCAATGTATGGCAGCAAGGGTATGGCCGAGGTAGTTCCTGTGGCGGTTCCGCTAGTAGTGATTCCGGCATTAGGGCCTGGAGCACCGCTAACGTTAGGCCCTGGATCAGACATGGTGAAGGTGACAGGGGGAGAACCAGGAGGAGAAGGAGAACCCAATGAATCAGAAGAGGAGTCGGAGTGTGGACTCGGAGGGGGACTGGCTCGACGACGGCGGGACGGAGCAGGTCGATCGACCGGAAACTGAGGGTGAAGGCCAAGAAGTCTCCGGGAAAGGCGCCTTGGGGGCGCAATGATGACGGGAAGAAGGAAACCGACAAGGGAAAAAAGGGACAGAATCAAGTGAGGTCAAGGGCAGAAAAGGTGTAGTGACAATTGATTTTAGAGTCTTTGCCAGGCGGTGTTAACCAGGCGCTTCTTCACTTAGGGTCAGTGTGTGGCGTGCGTTAATTTTAATTTTTAAACCCTTTCCGTTTTGAGAGCAAGAAAAAAGTGTGTTGTGTAACTAAAAATAAATCTATAGAGAACAGTATATAATGCTGAAATAACAGAAAATTAACAGCTACTTGTGCATCTATCTAACCCAAGAAGGCGGGTCTCTCAAAACTAATCTAAAAAAGGGGAAAAATCTAGGCAAAACACACGGAAAAGAGGCCAATATATCTAAGGTCAAAAGGGACAGGGATCTAAAGGATAAAGCTGCTGAAAAGAGGTGCAGATCACAGCCAAGAGACAGAGGCAAGGTGGCTGGAAAAAAGGGAAGAAATCAGCAAAAAGTGGAAAGGACAGGGAGGAGGTCCTAAAGAGAGGTCCAAACAAAACGACAAGAGGTGATTTGAAAGGAAGTAAGGCTGATTTAAAGGGATCTGAGGAGGAGGTTCCAGATCTGAAAAAAGGAAGGCTGAAACTCTGAAAAACAGACGGCTGAAACAGCTAAAACTCTTCCACAAAAAGTGGAGGGTACTAAAGCCCTAGGGGGCTAGGTTCCCACTTAGATGAGTAAAAATAGATCAGAACTTGGTCAAAGCGGGCTGAGACAGAGGCTGGAAGACCCTGACAGAAGCTGCAGCAAAACCCAGAAAAATTGCAGAAAAATCACTAAAAAATTGGCAGGTCGCAGGTTCTGACCTGTTTTCAGTGCAGGTCGCAGAAAAGGGGCAGAAAAGTGCGACCTGGAGGTCCAGGTCGCAGGTTATGGGCCAAAAAGTGCGACCCCCCGTTCTGGTTGTCTCGGCGGCAGATTTTTAGAAAAGTTGTCATCTCAGTTGCAGCTGGTGTCGCTTACCTACGCAATAGGGCCAGAAACACACGGAAGTTAGAAATTTTGATGTTTTAGGGTTTTATGTGAGAAAAACAACATAAAAATAGGAAAAATAAACAGCTGAAAAGAAACCCTAGGGTTTGAAGTAGCTGGATATGCAGGAATATGAAAAACGACAGCAGTCGTAATTTAAAACCCGTGTGGAGTCGCCATTTGTTAGTACTAATCCTTTGTAGAAGTGTACGAAAAAGGACCACTTTAGCTACGCATAACTAATAGCCCTAACAACAAAAGTGGCTGCCAATATCTTCAGATCTGTAGTTAGTTGAACATAAAAGAGCTGCAAAAACCAGATCTATGCATGAAAAGACATTAAGCAGAAAAAACAAGGGTTTGCTCCATATACCAATAGACAAGACAAGAACAATTTTTGAAAGAATTTTTATATTAATCGGGCACCTGGGAGGAAAACAAGAAGGCTTATCCAATTCTCCTCAGTGGGATGGGTTCTTGGAAGTCCTCAGCACTTCAGATCTAAGATTTCCCTCTCTTGTTGGTGTAGAAAACCCACACAAAGAATAGAACTCAAAGGGAGCTCACACAGCAAATGGTAGAAAAGGGTGACCAAGTGTAGAGATCCAGAGTGATCTAATAGGCAACAAAAGGTGAAGAATGGTAGGAAAAACCCTCCTATTTATAACAAAATATTGGGTCATTCTAGATCTTGGTGCATGGGTTAACCAGATCTAGATCCACTTTTTATGGAATATTTTATTATATTTGTTGGAGGGAAAAGGTATTTGACTTGGGTCAAATCCCTTGATTTGTCAAAGATAAATAAATAAATGATTTATTTATATTTTGAAGGAAGCGGTTAGAAGATAATCAAATAAATAATGATTTATTTAATTATTTGTGGGTGATTTGGTCATATTTAACAAGGAATATTATCTAAATAAGATTTAAATAATTATTCCTAGAAAATAATAAGATAAATAAAGGTTTATCTAATTAATTTCTTTGTTTTTTGGTTAAATATGACTAGGAATAATAATTAAATTATGGTTTAATTAATTATTCCATGAGGAAAATTAAACAAAATAGGTTTGTTTAATATTTCCTTTTGGGGTTTCCTGTTTAGACCAAAAACAACCTAATAAATGTGGTTTATTAAGTTATTTTACATAGTGAAAGCAATTTTACTTAGGGTAAAATTGGTCTTACATGGTGTACTTGGGTCCATCTAATGATAATAGGTTAGATGACCAAAAAATGGTGTAACAGAAAGATTTCTAGCTAGGGTTTATTGTTTACTTTGGATTGAATATTCTGTTTGGCTTGAGAAGTACACGATTTGTCTAGGATTTTCTAAAAACATTCTTTATGTTTGATTTTCTTAGTTAGTTAAGGAGTTGATGCTCAGGTTTCCAGTAGATAGGGTTTTTATTTTCATTTCAATTATCAATTAGGGTTTACTTTTCAGTTGTTAGTAATTAAGGTTTGCTTTCAACTATTGATAGAACTACAATATTAGTGTTTGCAAAAATTAGGGTTTTATTTCTAATGAATTTTTTTTTATTGCAGTATTAGTGTTTATGATTTCATTTTTAAAGATTGATTTTGAGTGTAGGATTAGAGTAGGGATTGATTAGTGTAGGAACTCAAGTTGTGAGCAGGAAATTTAGGGTTATGTCTTTCAGGTTCCCAAAGTCGTTTAACATTTCTAGTGTTGTGCCTCGAAGTCCACAGACCCCCAGATTGACATTAAATGTGGGTCCATTAATATACCCTATACTGCAACCAACACTGTTCTTTTGCTTCTTTTTTTATCTTGTTATTTTGTTGTTATTTCATTGTTATTTTAAGGATAGCTCTATGTAATTGTGTTTAGTCAAATTTTATTTATTTTCATGTTATTTATATCTAATTCCTTCCTAAAAACATATAGTACTAATTGTACTTGGGTTGGCTAGCTAATACAACATGGACAATGATGGTCTTATTTCTCTCATTTAGGTGTATGATACCCCATTTTAATATGTATTACTATTTTTTTAATATGAAGTATCTAGAGGTTTTATGCTAGTTTCTTATGGTTCTTTTATATTGCATTTTAGTACCAATGGTTGGGTAAATGAGTGGATGATGGAGACTTGGAAAAAGTTCTTAGAAAATTTCCTATGTTTATATGTTGTAGTTGACACATTATGTAAGTGATAATGTTTGTGTATGAATGGAGCTATATTTCCTATATTACGTTAGATTTAGTGTTGAGTTTACATATCAAACTTATCCTATATTGTTAGTTTTTAAGTTAGACAATGTGTTTTGGATTGACCAATATATGTCGCACTCTAATGGGCATGTTTAAACCCTTGTTGTAAAGGACTTCAAATGTAATTATTTTAATTGAAATATCTATGAAATATGGAAAATGCATTAGCTAAGAGTGGGTTTTATGAAATGAAGTCATCTTTGTTTCCCATTTTCAATTACATTGAAACTGTTGATGTCTAAGGGGGTTGTGTTGACTTAACTCCGAACTCTCGGTCACCCCTGTGCACCAACAAGTATTTTTTTTGATAAACCAAAAGTGGAAGTTAAGGAAGAATTTCATTTAGGAAATTTATGTTAAAAAACAAGAAATAAAGAAGAAAATTATTTTCGTAGTTTGATGATTAAAAAATTCCAAAGCATGTGGGAAAACATGAAGATGAATTATATAAAAACTAATAGTTTGGAAGATGATAAAGTATAAAGGAATTCATTTAACATTTTCATATTGAGGAAGCTTCACAATATATCCTCTAAATACAGGGATAATCTAATACTAAAATTCATAGTAAAATAGATATGAGGTTACAATATTTCTCACCTCATTGATTTATTATTTTAATGGTTTATATAAGTTTTTGGTTTATTTTTATTTTTATTTTATGTATTAATGATTTTTATTTTTATTTTTAAATCGATAAGAACTCCCAACTTTCCCTCCTCTTCTTTATATTTTTGGGCATGCACAAGCTAGGGGTTGGGTTTTCAAGATATATTCTACACTCATGCTACTGTTGTGAAGAGTGATTTTCCATGCAATCATGCTATCGTTGTGAAGAGTGATTTTTCCATGCAATAGGATGATTAGAGGTGCAATTTTTGGAAAAGAAGGACACGTCAACTTGGAGGAGCCCTTCTACAAGATTAACTTCTATTTATGTTTGTAACTCACTCCATTTCTATTACTGCAAAGAGTTTATTGTTTTCCTATATATGATGTTATGATTTCATGTATTTCAATGCCATGGTGATTCATTGAATGAAGTTTTTAGATGATGATACATAGAAGTCGTAGATTGTTGTCTTGTGTTGTTTAATTGTACAGGTTGTAATTATAGCGATTAGAGCTAGGATTGGAGCATTCAAGCCAAGAGAGGAGCGAAGAATACAATTGATTACATGTAGGCCTCGTTCCATCATCCATCTACTTCAAGGGAAACAATATATTCTTTGACTTTATGTTGTTATAGGTCAGTCCACTAGGCCTAGGGAAGATACTTCTATTTGCACTCGTATATTTTTCATAACAATTATTGTGACTACTCGGTTTATCAAGTTTGCATGTTATTGCTATCAATTATATTTACAAAGATTGAACTTGTAATCATTGGAATGATGGTTTAAACATATGCACTTACAATATTTATTGAATAGTGACTACAGAGAAGAGTAACGGATGAAGGAGGTTTTAATCATTTAAACAATATACTTGTAGCTTTGTTTTGAATCATTATCTATGAGACATTTCCTTGTAACTCTATGATTAAAAAATTTGGTTTTGCTCCAAGTTGTCTTTCCTGCACCAACATTAATAACTTAAAATTTTTTGGCATCAAGATAGGATTTGGAAGATACGATATTTGTTAGAGAATGGATGCAAGGGATAGATAGTGGTTATTTCCTATTCACTCACATAATTTTTGGATATATAATTGATGCATTATTTTGTGTTGATTGTGCTTTAGGTAGATATTTACTTGCATTTTTTATACATAGAGTTAAGTGAAGAAAGAATGAGAGTGCAGGATTTCTAGCTAGGGTTTATTGTTTACTTTGGATTGAATATTCTGTTTGGCTTGTGAAGTAAATGATTTGTCTAGGATTTTCTAAAAGCGTTCTTTATGTTTTATTTTCTTAGTTATTTAAGGAGTTGATGCTTAGCTTTCCAGTAGATAGGGTTTTTATTTTCATTTCAATTATCAATTAGGGTTTTATTTGAACTGTTGATAAAACTGCAATATTAGTGTTGAAAAAATTAGGGTTTTATTTCTAATGAATGTTTTTTATTGTAGTATTAGTGTTTATGATTTCATTTTTAAATATTGATTTTGAGTGTAGGATTAGAGTAGGGATTGATTAGTGTAGGAACTCAAGGTGTGAGAAAGCAATTTAGGGTTATGTTTTTAAGGTTCCCAAAGTCCTCTAACATTTCTAGTGTTGTGCCTCGAAGTCCATAGACCCCCAGATTGATAGTAAATGTGGGTCCATTAATATACCCTATACTGCAACCAACATTGTTCTTTTGCTTTCTTTTTCTCTTGTTATTTTGTTGTTATTTCATTGTTATTTTGGGGATGGATCTATGTATATCATGTTTAGTCAAATTTTATTTATTTTCATGTTATTTCTCTCTAATACCTTCCTAAACACTTATAGTACTAATTGTACTTGGGTTGGATAGCTAATACAACATGGAAAATGATGGTCTTATTTCTCTCATTTAGGTGTATGTTACCCCATTGTAATGTGTATTACTATTTTTTTTAATATGAAGTATCTGGAGGTTTTATGCTAGTTTCTTGTGGTTATTTTATATTGCATTTTAGTACCAATGGTTGGGGAAATGAATGGATGATGGAGACTTGGCAAAAGTTCTTGGAAAATGTCTTATGTTTATATGTTGTAGTTGACACATTATTTAAGTGATAATATTTGTGTATGAATGAAGCTATATTTCCTATATTATGCTAGATTTAGCTTTCAGTTTACGTACCAAACTTATCCTATATAGTTAGTTTTCGAGTTATACAATGTTTTTTCGATTGACCAATATATGTCGCACTCTAATGGGCATGTTTAAACCCTTGTTTTAAAGGACTTCAAATGTAATTCTTTTAATCGACATATCTATGAAATATGGAAAATGCATTAGCTGAGAGTGGGTTTTATGAAATGAAGTCATATTCGTTTCCCCATTTTAATTGCATTGAAAATGTTGATGTCTAAGGGGGTTATGTTGACTTAACTCCGAACTCTGGGTCACCTCGGTGCACCAACAAATATTTTTTTTGATAAAATAAAAGTAGAAGTTATGGGATGAGTTCATTTAAGAAATTTATGTTAAAAAATTAAGAAATAACGAATAAAATTATTTTCGTAGTTTGATGATTAAAAAATTCAAAACCATGTGGGAAAACATGAAGATGAATTACTAAAAAAAAATTAGAAATTAATAGTTTGGAATATGATAAAGTATAAAGGAATTCATTTAAAAATTTCATTTCACAATATATCCTCTAAATACATGGATAATCTAATACTAAAAATCACAGTAAAATAGATATGAGGTTAAAATCTTTCTCACCTCTTTGATTTATTATTTTAATGGTTTATATAATTTGTTGGTTTATTTTTATTTTTATTATGTATTAATGATTTTTTTTTTTTTTTTTACAAGTGGTTCACATTCTTATGTGCCCGCACACACTTACTAGCTACTTCCATGGTCTTAATGAATCGTAGTAAATCCTCCCAAATGGATCTACTATCAGCTTGCACTGAGACCTAACCCCGCGAGTGTCTAGGAGAATTGATGTTGTGACCTCTCAATCTGTGAGTACTTCAACAAGAGGGGACTCAACTAGTTGAGCTAACACTTGGGGCTTATTATGTATTAATGATGTGTAATATTTTATTTTAATTACATATTCACAATATAAATTATTTCATTTGGATACTTTTATAATCCTCTTTCTAGTTATGGTTAATGTATGTGGTTTAAACATTTTTTCAAAAAGAAGTTATTGGTATTAAAAACTAAGGGATAGATTTATGAAGTTCGAATGTTTATTAGAGAACTACCAACATACAAAAATTCTAGTTTTGTGTGTGAGCATTAAATTATACATGAATATTGATTATTAGATACTATAAATATAACTTCATTTTTTATTATTTAGATTATATGGGACTAAAAAATCGTCTAACCAAATCTAAATAATTGAAGAATCAAAAGTCAAAAGACATAATAATAATTGCATTATCTAAATTATACATAACAATAGTTGTATTATCTAGATTAAAGACTTTGTATAATTTTGTTGACACATGATTATCCACTTTCAATAATATTTATTTTTATGGGACTCAATTTTTAATTTTCCCTTTGGATAGCATGTGATCTCTACTGTAATATTCCTAAATTAGCATACAGCTAATTGGAATATTAATTTTTTATTTTTCTTCTTAATTAGAAGAATAAGAGGGTATGGAGACCCATAAATCTCCTTAGTAGGAATAAAAACACTCCTAATGTGAATGGAGGTCATCTAAATAGATGGATTGAAGACCCTTATGTGTAAAAAGGGGATGGAGCATGTAGAATGGGTCAACTTTGACCAAATCAAACAGCACTGGAATGGAAGGAGTGGCATTCATTGAGGGACAACATAGTTTTGGAGGGAGATTCCATGCATGGTGATAGTGGCTTTAATGACTGGTGCCCAAGGTGAGGAAGCTCACTAAGCATATAAGGAAGGGGATTTCACCCATAGAATGCATGATTGGATTCTTATTTTGTGTATGGTTTGTATGACTTGTTGCTCTCTTCAGCTGTTTAGCTAATATTGCAGTGCTGTTTAGCACAAGGGTGTTCCCGAGCAGGAATCCCACCTTCATCCTTGGGGGACTTTGAGTGCCCACTCAGGAGAAGTATTTGGGCTAAATTTCCACATTCCAATATAAGGCTAAGCTTCAGCTTCCTTCAATAGTGCAGTTTCTGCTAAGGGTTGTGCTGTGTTGCAGGATGCAGTAGTGGAGGATTATATTGGGTGTTTTATAAGCTAGTTTTCAGTGGAGGAAGGTTTCCTTCCATTGGGAGGCCAGTAAAGAAGCCCCTTGAGATTTATTGATAAATTTGTCATTAGGCCAAGGTTTTTTTATCCCCTACAATGCATTTTCATTCTGGATATGTGTTATTTTAGGGAGGAGTTGCAGGGGTGGTTGTAGTGTATGATTTGGCAGGTGATTTCTTCAATGGAAGGGACAAAATTTCATTCAGAGGATCTATTGGAGGAGAGATACATAATTCTACATCAGCTTCAGCCATATCTTCTCATTTCCTTGTTGCAACAAACCTTCAGCCCTAGTGCTGCAATTCACATTGTATTTTTTATATTTTCCAGAAACCCTCTAGGGTTGTCGTGGAAAGGTGATATAGTGCCTAGGTCTTTATGTATAGCATATTTTGAGGCATATATTAGTATTATTATATAATTTTATGATCTATAACTGTATTTATGCACATTATGACTATGTTGTAGCAGCTCTTCGACATTTTTGTTTATTAGTAGCACCTCACTTGGAGAGGGTTTATTCATTGAAGGTTTGTTGGTTCATGTTGTATGATTTGTGCCTCATTGTATTTCACTATTTTGCTGTAGATATGACTAATAAAATGGATCCATATTGGTCTCATATTTGTATACATTGATTTACAGTACTATTTCTATTTTTGTGTTCAATATTGTTACTTTTACTATTTAGGAATATTACAATGGTATAAGAGCATAATATTGGCTCAGCGTGTGGATCTCAGCCATTATGTTATCAAGAAAATAAGAAGAAGGAGAAAGAGATCAGAATGATGGAAGGAATGAACTTTTTATCATCACTTTTCAGATCTATGAAGGCCTCTCCAAGGAGGTCAAGCAAAGGAGAATGGAGAAAAGAAATGGAACCACAATAGGGTTTCAAGATTAGGAAGGTCCATGCACTTCCTATCAGCAGAAAAGAAAACAGGTATTGCATAGAACTCCAAAGAAATTATGTCCACTTTCGTTGAAGAGGAAGGTGAAAGACATGGAGATGGAGGAATATTAGATCATGAGATTCTATGTGAGTATCTTGCAGAATATAAGTCTCAATCAAGAGCTTTTAAGGAGAATTTAACTCTCCAACGATTTATTCAGATTAAAGAAAAAATGAGACCTTGTAGCAATAGAAGAAGAACACAAAATAGATTCCTATTATGTACTTTTTATGGGTCATCTACATGCATAGAAAGGGCTTCGAGGAGAAAGTTAGATGCATTCTTCCTACTACATCAAATAGTAGAAATAATTTTTTTTCTTCAGATTGCAGTGTTGCACCTTGAGGATGAAGCCAACATTTGGTGGTTCAACCATTTGAGTCATGCCAGAGTGAACACTTATGCATATTTCACTCAAAGGTTGATCAATATGTTTGAAAAGAATAAACCAAACAAAAAGAAACTTCCACCAGCACTTGCTGCAGGAGTACTTGCGTTAGGAGGAGGAACATTTTCACCTTTGAAAAGTGGTCTTGATCTCTTGAAATTTAGAGTCTCGTGCATTATTCAGGAGATGCATGAGGAGGAGGATACTTATACCAGTATTGGTGTAGAAGTAGAGGAGCAGCCATCATCATCACCAGTATTTGGAGAAATCGTCACATCGGTGGGAGGAACACTTGTAGCAGTACAAGATGTTCCCAAGCTAAACCAAGGTATGTAAATGTTTCCACTTTCTATTATTTCAGCACATCATATGGAAGGTTGTGGGGACATGCCATTGCATGACCTAGGGTCAAGACACATTGCTAATTTGGAGCAGCAAACTATTACTACATCGAGGACCCTTGAAAGGATCAAGGAGGAGATGTACTTTCATCCTAGTATGGCATTGTTGAGCTGCACACAACTCTTGGGGATAGAGTGTTGATTTTTGGAGGATAGGATGAGTATTTTCCTAAACAATCCAATGCAAAACTATATGTTTAGCATTGAGCATGATCATGAGACAACAGATGCACCATCAGGGAGATCAGTAGCACTATCATTGAGTAGCAATGATGAGTTTGGGGCCCAACCATTATTGGGGCATTCCAATGACCATTCTACATTTGTAGTAGGGGATAGGCAGATGGTAGATGAAAGACATCTTATCTCCCATTACTATGATAGATCCTTCTTGATGAGCACTTTATAGCTCAATGAGAAGAATTTTCTTTCAACATACTTGGATCCTTATGGGTCCAACATGGTCATTGATGAGTGGTTTTCATATGGAAATCTCTAGGAGGCTGCACTTCAACATCCCATGAAGTGTAGAGATAGTGATCTGATTTGGGAGGATGATATTCTCCATTAGAGTAATACCCATTGGGAGCATGACAATAGAAAATCACCATTGGTTGGATGGATGATGAGCAAAAGGCTAGTGAGCCACTTGCAGATCTATGACAAAGGGAAATAGGAGGCAAGACTGCGGTGGCTACTCTTGAAAGAGTTTGGTCAGCATGTGCCATATCCTACTTCAAAGGGTATGTTGATGGTTGGGACGTGGCATGACACTTGCATCATGTAGCAGCAAGGAATTTGGTGGCATTGGGGTGATGTAAAATTTTTCATGTCAATCATCATGTTTTCACTCCATTGTCTATATGATGGAGATGTGAGGAGGTAGCAAGAGCTATTGTTGCTTTGGTTACTCTTGGAAGAGTATGGGTTGATTTTCTCCCATACTTTGCATGATGTTATAGGAGTAGATGGTGGCACAATCATGGTGCAAAGGGGCTACTCCTTAGTTTTGGGAAATTAGGAGGTACTTCCATATAGGAAGGAATCTCTCACTTATAGCAGCATTATGGTGGATAAATTTGGCATGTGGCATGTAGAAGAATGGAGTCATGAGGTGACAAGATCCCTATCACAAAGGACAAAAGCACTGTCACTTGTGAGTATGTATCTATTGATGGTGTGTTCCAATGGGAGTAGGCATCCCTTCACTTTCCTGACCACTATGAGAGGATTCTCATGGGAAGACTCATCCATGGACCTCATTTTTAGCCTACTCACAATGCATGGTAAGAATGGTATTTTTGTACTTAATGTTCACCTAACAAAATATTTGCATTCTCTTGCCATATATGTACAATGCATTGCTCCACAAGAGGGAAAGTTTCTAATTTGGCTTCATGGTCTTTCTAAGACCAATATCAGTGATGGAGGAAGCCATTTCTTGGATGGATTTGGGAAAATGTTGTATTATTCTTGATATGCTCAGCTGATATATAATTCCATTTAATACTTCCTAGTAGATAAAAAAACATGCACAACTAGCAATTTTTTGGGAGACAACTTGCCACATGATGTTTTGAAACAAAAGTTAGCAAAATTGTGTTGTATCCACTGGAGAAACCATTGGTACCATCCAAAATTACACATAACACTCAGTATCTTTCTGATTTGGATACCATATGGTGATGATGTGCTATTCACTTTGTGGGATGGATTGGGAAATCAAGATTCATGAAACTAGAGAAGGGGTCTTTGCAGATCCAGTTTTCCTTTTTCCTCTTGAGGGAAATATTATTGCAGCCCAAATTCAACAATAGCTCTACACTTATCACAAGTGGAGAGAGAGACAACGTGTGGTAGGTCATTTGTTCTATCATGTTCAGATATACAACCCACCTACATTACAAGAGCCAAAGGTGGAGAAGATTTTTCATAAGTTACCGTTTTGGAGGGTGACTCACTTTGTGTGGATGATAGCTTGGGGTTTGGAGCTTCACATGGGAAAGGAGGTTCCCAATAATTTTCTGATTCCATTCCTCAAGAAGGCCTCTAGACCACATATAGTTGCCTCCATGGATATCCCATTTTTTTCATAATGAGAGCCATTTAGATTTATCACCAAAGGCTTACTTATACACTTGGGAGGAGCAACGTTGGGAAATATTGATGAGAGAGAATATTGTTCATTGGAGGAACTTATCATATGAGGATGCTACAGGAGAATGAGAGGAGGCTCTTCAATTCTATCCTTGCAGTTGCTTGGGGACAAGCAACATTTGGCAGGGGAGGATTGGAATATTCCTAAATTAGCATACAGCTGATTGGAATATTAATTTTCTATTTTTCTTTTTAGTTAGAAGAATAAGAGGGTATGGAGACCCATAAATCTCAATCTCCTTAGTAGGAATAAAAACACTCCTAATGTTAATGGAGATCATCTAAATAGCTAGATTGAAGACCCTTATGTGTAAAAATGGGATGAAGCCTGTAGACTGGGTCAACTTTGACCAAATCAAATAGTGCTGGTATTGAAGGAGTGGCATTCATTGATGGAAAACACTATTTTGGAGGGAGATTCCTTGCATGGAGATAGTGGCTTTAATGAGTAGGGCCCAAGGTGAGGAACATCACCAAGCATATAAGGAAGGGGATGGCAGACATATAAGGCATGATTGGATTATTATTTTTTGTATGGTATGTATGACTTGTTTCTCTCTTCAACTGTTTAGCTAAGGTTGCAGTGTTGTTTAGCAAAAGGGTGTTCCTGAGCTGGAATCCCACCTTCATCATTGGGGACTTCAAGTTCCCACTTAGGATAAGTATTTGGGCTACATTTCCACATTTTGGCATAATTCCAAGCTTCATCTTTCTTCAACAGTGTAGTTTTCGCTTAGGGTTGTGCTGTGTTTCACGTTGTAGTAGTGGAGGATTGTATTCGGTGTTTGCTGAGCTAGTTTTCAGTGGAGGAATATTTCATTCCATTGGGAGGCCAGTAGAGAATCCCCTTGAGCTTTATTGATACATTTGGCATTAGGCAAAGTTTTTTTTATCCCCTACATTGCAGTTTCAATCTGGATCTACGTTATTTTAGGGAGGAGTTGCAGAGGTGGTTGTAGTGTAAGATTTGGGAGGTGATTTCTTCAGTGGAGGGGACAACCTTTCATCTGCATGATCTATTGGAGGAGAGATACATAATTCTACATCAGCTTTAGCCATATCTTCTCATTTCTTTATTGCATCAAACCTTCATCCTTAGGGTGCAACTCACATTGTATTTTTTATATTTTCCGGAAACGCTCCTGGGTTGTCATGGATAGGTGATATAGTGCCTAGATATTTATGTATAACATATTTTGATGCATATATTAGTACTGTTATATCATTGTATGAAATCCGTCTATAGTTATGCACATTATGACTGCGTTGTAGCAGCTCTCCGTCATTTTTGTTTATTAGCAACACCTCTCTTGGAGAGGGTTTATTCATTAAAGGCTTGTTGGTTCATTTTGTATGATTTCCGCCTCATTGTATTTCACTCTTTTGCTGCTAATATGAATAATAAAATGGCTCCATATTAGTCTCATATGTTTATACATTGATTTACACTCTTATTTCCATTTTTGTGTTCAATATTGTTGCTTTCCCTATTTGGGAATATTACACTGGTATCAGAGCATAATCTTGGCTCAGCTTGTGGATCTAAGCCATTATGCTATTAGGAGAGTAAGAAGAAGGAGAAAGAGATAAGAATGATAGAAGGAATGAGCTTTGTCTCATCACTTTTCAGATCTATGAAAGGCCTCTGCAGCGAGGTCAAGAAAAGGAGAATGGAGAAAAGAAATGAAACCACAGTAGGTTTTCAAGATGAGGAAGGTCCATGCACTTCCTATCAGCAAAAAAGAAAACCAGTATTGCATAGAGCTCTAAAGAAATATTTTATGTCCACTTTCATTGGAGGGGAAGGTGAAAAACATGGATATGGAGGAAACTTAGATCATGAGATTCTAAGTGATTATCTTGCAGAATATAAGTCTCAATCAAGATCTTTTAAGTAGAATCTAACTCTCCAACGGTTTATTCAAATTAAAGAGGAAATGAACCTTGTAGCAATAGAAGAAGAACACACAATAGATTCCTATTGTGTACTTTTGATGGGTCATATACATGCACAACAAGGGCTTGGAGGAGAAAGTTAGATGCATTCTTTCTGTGACATCCAGTAGTAGAAAGAGAAGTTGTTGAGATTGCAACACTGCACCTTGAGGGTGAAGCCAACATTTGGTGGTTCAGCCATTTGAGTCATGCCAGAGTGAACACTTATGTAGATTTCACTCAAAGGTTGATCAAAAAGTTTGACAAGAAGAAATAAGAGGAAAATAAACTTCCACCACCACTTGTTGCAGGAGTAATAGGAGAAGGAACATTTTCACCTTTGTAAAGTGGTCTTGATCTCTTGACATTTAGAGTCTCGTGGATTATTCAGGAGATACATGAGGAGGAGGAGAGTTATACCAGCGATGGTGCAAAAGTAGACGAGAAAATATTATCATCACAAGTAGTTGGCGAAGTCATCACACCGGTGGGAGGAACCCTTGTAGCAGTACAATATGCTCCCAAGCTAAAGCAAGGTATGCAAATGTTTCCACTTTCTATTATTTCAGCACATCATATGGAAGGTTGTGGGGACATGCCATTGCATGACCTAGGGTCAAGACACACTGCTGATTTGGAGCAGCAGACTGTCACTGCACATAGGACCCTTCACAGTATCAAGGAGGAGATGTACATTAATCCTAGTATGGAATTATTAAGCTACACACAAATCTTGGGGTTGGAGTGTAGATTTTTGGAGGATAGTATGAGTATTTTCCTAAACAATCCAATTCAAAACTATATGCTCAGCATTAGGCATGATCATGAGACTACAAATGCACCATCATGGAGATCAGTAGCGCTGTCATTGAGTAACAATGATGAGTTGGGGGCCCAACGATTATTGGGGAATTCCAATGACCATTACATATGTGTAGTAGGGGATACGCAGATGGTAGATGATAGACATCTTATCTCCCATTACTATGATGGATCCTTCTTGATGAACACTTCACAGCTCAATGAGAAGAATTTTCCTTCAACATACCTAGATCCTTATGGGTCCAACATGGTCATTGATGATTGGTTTTCATATGGATATCTCCAGGAGGCCGCACTTCAACATCCCATGAAGTGTAGAGAGAGTGATCTGATCTAGGAGGATGGTATTCTCCATTGGAGGAATACCCATTGGGAGCATGATAGTAGACAATCACCATTGGTTGGATGAGTGATGAGCAAGAGGCTAGTGAACCACTTGAAAATCTATGACACAGGGCAACAGGAGGCAAGGCTACGTTGGCTATTCTTGAAAGATTTTGGTCAGCATGTGGCATATCCTACTTCAAAGGGTATGTTGATGGTTGGGACATAGCATGACACTTGCATCATCTAGAAGCAAGGAGTTTGGTTTCATTGGGGTGATGTGACATTTTTCATGTCAATCATCATGTTTTCACTCCATCGCCTATATGATGGAGATGTGAAGAGGCAACAAGAGATATTTTTGCTTTGGTTACTCTTGGGAGAGTATGGGTTGATTTTCTCCCATACTTTGCATGATGTTACAGGAGTAGATGGTGGCACAATCATGGTGCAAAGGGGCTACCCCTTAGTTTTGGGAAATTAGGAGGTACTTCCACATAGGAAGGAATCTCCCACTTATAGCAGCATTATGGTGGATGAATTTGGCATGTGGCATGTCAAAGAATGGAGTCATGAGGTGACAAGATCCCTATCACAAAGGCCAACAACACTGTCACTTGTGAGTATGTATCTATTGATGGAGTGTTCCAAGAGGAGTATGCATCCCTTCACTTTCCAGACCACTATGAGAGGATTCTCATGGGAAGACTCATCCATGGACCTCATTTTTAGCCTACTCAAAATGCATGGTAAGAATGGTATTTTTGTACTTATTGATCACCTAACAAAATTTTTGCATTCTCTTGCCATATATGTACAATGGATTGCTTCACAAGAGGACAAGTTTCTAATTTTGCTTCATGGTCTATCTAAGACCAATATCAGGGATGGAGGAAGCCATTTCTTGGATGGCTTTGGGAAAATGTTATATTATTCTTGCTATGCTCACCTGATATATAATTCCATTTACTACTTCCTAGTAGATGAGAAAACATGCACAACTAGCAATGTTTTGGTAGACAACTTGCCACATGATGTTCTAAAACAAAATTTAGAAAAACTTTATTGTACCCAATGGAGAAACCATTGGTACCAGCCAACATTACACATAACACTCAGAATATTTCTAATTTGAATACCATATGGTGATGATGTGCTATTCACTTTGTATGGGATGGTTTGGGCAATCAAGATGCATGAAACTAGAGAAGGGGGCTTTGCATATCTAGTTGTCCATTTGTCTCTTGAGGGCAATAGCATTGCAACCAAAATTCAACAACAGCTCTACACTTATCACAAGTGGAGAGAGAGACAGCGTAGGGTAGGCCATTTGGTCTATCATGTTCAGATATGTAGCCCACCTACATTATAGGAGCCAAAGGTGGAGGAGCTTTTTCATGAGTTACCATTTTTGAGGGTGACTCACTTTGTGTGGATGATAACTTGGGGTTTGGAGCTTCACATGGGAATGGAGGTTCCCAATAATTTTCTGATTCCATGCCTCAAGAGGGCTTCTAGACCACATATAGTTGCCTCCATTGATATCGCACTTTTTTTCATGATGAGAGCCATTTGGATTTATCACCAAAGGCTTACTTATACACTTGGGAGGAGAAACATGGGGACATATTGATGAGAGAGAATCTTGTTCATTGGAGTAACTTAACATATGAGGATGCTACAGGAGGAGGAGAGGAGGCTCTTCAATTCTATCCTTGCAGTTCCCTGGGGACAAGCAACATTTTGGATGGGAGGATTTTAATATTCCTAAATTAGCATACAACTAATTGGAATATTAATTTTTTATTTTTCTTCTTAGTTAGAAGAATAAGAGGGTATGGAGACCCAAAAATATCCTTAGTAGGAATAAAAACTCTCCTAATGTGAATGGTGTTGAGATTTCTTTTATTAAATTTGGAGAAAATCTCATGAATATGACAACAATAGGATTTGTTGCTAAATTGACTCCATCGAATCCTGATGTGGAGTTATTGCATCCTATTTTTGTTGTGACTAAATTTATAATTCAGTTTCTACTCCCGGCTATAAAATGTAAGCCCATAGAGGTAAATGAGAATGAGGGATGTGAGGTGAGTGGAAGAGAAGTGCAGATGAGAAACTTTGCTGTTGTAATTCTCCAGTCGATGAATGTGATTGCTGATGCCTCTGTTTGGTGGACATAGCCCAGATTGGTTGGGTGAACCACGTTAAATCCTTTGCCTCATGCTTTATGTTGTGAATCTGCGTGTTTATTTAAGTTTCTGCTGCATTTTTCTCAACAATTGGTATCAGAGCTTTTAGGTTGAGTCTGCGTGGTGAGGTGGTTGAAACCTAGTCTGCTACGTGCGAATGCGATCGTGAGTTTCCGAGGAACAGAACTCCTGGGCATTTTTTTAAAGTTATGGCGGCGGGTTTAACTACACAAATTGAAGCCATAGCTATAAGTAGCCCGAGGAGTGTGTAGTCAATTTAGCATCCTAAATTGCTAACATAAATTATCAACGAGGGCTAGTAAAGTAATGAAGTGTGGTGCACTATATGTGCTTAAGTGACCTCTTCCTTGCTTCGTTGTATGTGTTTTTCATATTGTTTTTATGTAATCTACCTCCGGAGTGCTCTAACTGAATTAACATGCAACTATTCTATGGAATTCTACAGTCTGTTTGTCCATCATGATTGGTATTTTGGAAGAGTTCCTTCTTTTGGAAGAGTTTTTAGAACAATCCTGACTGTGTAATTGAGTGCAAATGCAAGCATAAAAACTGAAAGCAATGAAAAACTAAGATATCATAGCCATCTCCCACTCATCATTATGATATTTTGGACAAGCGTTTAAGAGCAAGAACAACGATGGTACTTAGTGAAAACACACAACTAAAACGTTCAAGATCACAGTCATGCCTTGGACATCATAAGGATCTTTTGGAAGAGTTTCTTCTTTTGGAAGAGTGTTTAGAAGAAGTGTAACTGTGATAGTGAACAAAAAGAAATTACAATTAAATCCTACAACACTATAGCCATTTCCCATTCATCATTATAATCTTTTGGAAGAGTTTCTTCTTGTGGAAGAGTTAGAATGAGTATAACTACAGTAACTAATAAAAGAAACTACGAATTCAACTTCTAATCCTACAATACTATAGCCATTTCCCATTCATCATTATAATCTTTTGGAAGAGCTTCTTCTTGTGGAAGAGTTAGAATGAGTATAACTACAGTAGTTAATAAAAACAACTACAAATTCAATTTCAGAAACGTAAAGGCAACTAAGATACTCAACATGATACAACCAAATCTTTTTCATCTAATTATGATATTTTGGAAGAGCATTTTAAGAAAAAGAATGATTGTAAGATGATGAGGATCTTTTAGTTAAACAAATAATGCAAGACATGAATTAAAAGCTACTTATCTAGAAAGCATGTAGAAGCCTCCTTGGATAGCAGGGGCCCTCTGCTACCAATTTGGTGAAGTCCTTCAGCTCCTTAAAGTTGTAATCAAAACATCATCAAAGAACTGAATTTCTTTATTGAAAATTTCACAAATCTACATCCCATTCCATCTTGAACTTTGTTACAAAATACTCCTATTTTCTCCTACTTCTTCCTTACTTCTCATTAACCATGATAGGAGAAAGCTTCTCCTATTTATACAAAATATGAGGAGTCATATCATTAATGAGAGTCCATGAATCTCTCCCTCCAACTCTATAGTTACAATCAAAATAGGAAATGATAAGACACATGTCTTTCTAGAATTTCAACACAACTTAAGAAAGGAGACACATATCCTCTTAGAGTTTCAATACAACAAGGAAGTAAGACACATATCCTCTTAGAGTTTCAATACAACAAGGAAGTGAGACACATGTTCTCATGATCCCATGATCTTCTCCAACCAAATTCGAATTTGGCCTTAGAGTGCCACATAAGGGTCTTCTAGAAGTCTCCTTTTTGACCTACACATGTCACAAAACTCACAACACATATATAGATATATAAAACTATGTTAATTTTCTAGTTTCTAATCATAAATTCACTTTAAATACATAAAATAAATAACTTTGGAAAACAAGGATCCTAACCCATATATTTATGAAAAATGGTTATTTGATGTAGGGCTTTAGGTCAGATGGCTATGAAATAAGGGCTAGATAGTTATGACATAATGGAAATATGTATGAATATGGAAAACACTTTTGAGACTCAACAAGGAGCAGAACAACGTGGAGCAGAACTGTTTTTTCCACTGTATGATCTGTGTTTGCAATAGAAAACAGAGCGCTATATAGATTCGTGCCGCTAAGATAAGTTGCGAACAGTGCCGATGCATGATCTGTAATTTCATTTTTTCTTATGAGTGGGAGCTGTGGACTGTTGGCAGCATGGAAGACTGTTGACTAGAGCCGTAAGCTGCATTCAATTCCTACATTCCTGTTGTCAGTGCCGTGAGGTTGTTTGTTAGCCGTGAGATGTGAATGCCACTACCGTGAGTTGTTGTGCGTTGAAATGTGAGCTCCTGTGCGTTGAACCGTGTGGTGGATCGTGACTGTGTTTAACGCAGAAAGTTGCAAACTTTAAAACATATATGAACCAGAACTTCAGTTCAAATTGTTGTGCGTTGATTGCTGTACCGTGGGCATCGTGAGCTGGAGGGCGTATTTATGTGCTTCATTTCTGAGGTTTGTGAGCGTCGTGAGTTGGATTGTGAATGAAGCGGTAAGGAGGTGCATTACTGTTTTTTTTAAATCGATTTATGAAATGCCATTTAAAAACCGGTTCAATGGTTCATAAAGTGAGTCCATTTTTAAATCGATTTTTTGAAATGTAAATATATATCGATTTATTGTTTCATATACAGTGAGTGTTGGTGCCCATATATATCGATTTATATATTTTTATATATGGTGGCACTTTAATAAATTGATATATTTTTATAAGATGGCACTTTATTGATTTAAAGTTTTTTTGTAATATGCCATTAGATTGGGCCTAGGGCCTAGAATTAGTTTTTTCGATGGTGGAATGTGAGAAATGAATTGCATATTTTTTTTTAAAGGGAATTTTAAAAAATTCTTAAAAATGGAAATTAAGGATCCATAGAAGATAAACATGGCAAAAACACAAAGTGCTCGATTTGAGATCGAGAATTTCAATGGGAAAAACAACTTCGAGATTTGGAAAGTGAAGATGCATGATCTACTCGTGCAACAAGGCGTGGCGAAGGCACTTTTGGGCAAAGCCAAACAACCTCTCGCCATGATAGATGACGAATGGAGTGACATGAATGATAGAGCACTGAGTGGCATATGGTTGTGTTTGGCGGATGATGTTTTGTTTAACATCGTGTTAGAGAAAATTGCTGTTGGTTTGTGGACAAAGCTTGAAAAGCTGTACATGACAAAATCCTTAACCAGTAGGATTCTTCTGAACAGACAGTTGTATAGCTTGCGCATGAAGGAAGGTATGACAATAACTGATCATATGAATACCTTTAATACTCTCTTGGTGCAGTTAGAAAGTATAGAAGTAAAATTTTAATCAGAAGATAAAGTTGCAACTTTATTATGCTCGTTGCCCGAGTCATGGGATCATTTTGTTACTTCTATACGTCTTAGTTCATCAGAAACCTTTGAGTTTGATGATGTTGTTGGAGCTTTACTATCTGAAGAAACTAGAACGAGGACAAATTCAAAAACCTCTACATCAGAAGCAATCATGGTTAGAGGTTGTTCTAAAGAAAGACGCTTCAGTAAGCAGAGCAACTCGCGGTCAAAATCGAAAGGGAAGAAGATTAAGGTAAAGTGCTAGTTTTGTGGCAAATCGGGACATTTGAAGAAGGACTGTTGGAAGAGACAACAAACATCGAAAGGAGACTCTTCGACAAAAAAGAAAGAAGCAAACACGACAGATACAGGTTTGGAATCCGTTTCAAGTATAAGTGATGAGTTGTTATCAGTTAGTTTGTCTAATCATGATCAACATTGGTTGTTAGATTCTGGTGCATCAAATCACATGTGAATTCATAGAGAATGGTTTAAATCTTATAAATCAATCAATGATGGAGTTTTTTACATGGGAAATGATGTCTCATGTAATATTGTGGGAATTGGAAGCATCCATATTAAAATGTTTGATGGGACAAATAAAATTTTAATTGATGTAAGACACATGCCTGAACTCAGAAAAACCTCATTTCTCTAGGAGTACTAGACACAAATTGATATAAAACATTTATTCAAGGTGGAGTAATGAAAGTTTATAAAGGAATTTTACTAGTAATGAAAGCAAAGAAGGTTGGAAATCTTTTTCAGTTAGAAGGGAGAACAGATTCAGATCATGTTTCTACAGTATCTGAAAATGACACTAATTCTATTCATCTATGGCATCAACGGTTGGGCCTTATGAGTGAAAGAGGATTAAAAATTTTATCTGATCGTAAGTTACTTCCTAGTTTAAAATCTTCTAAGTTAGATTTCTGAAAACATTGTCTATATGGGAAACAAAGCAAGCATAAGTTTAAAACTGGAAAACATAATAGTATGGGAATCCTTGATTATATCCATTCTGATGTTTGGGATCCATCTCCTACAACCTCATATGGAGGATCGTCATATTTTGTATCTTTTATTGATGATTTCTCTAGAAAAGTGTGGGTCTATATGTTAAAGAAAAATTCTGATGTATTCACAGTTTTCAAGTAGTTTAGAGCATTAGTTGAAAACATCACTGAAAGAACCATTAAATGTTTAAGAAATGACAATGGTGGTGAGTTTACTTCAAAGGAATTTGATAATTATTGCAAGGAAGCTGGGATCGAAAGACATAAAACTACTGTATATACTCCTCAGCAAAATGGAGTTGTTGAACGCATGAACACGACTCTTTTAGAAAGAGCAAGAAGTATGCTTAGTAACACCAATTTGCGGAAGGAATTGTGGACAAAAGCAATTTCTATGACTTGTTATTTGATAAATTGATCACCATCAACTGCAATAGGATGAAAAATTCCTCAAGAGGTATGGAAAGGTCATCCTTGTGATTATTCTAAACTGAAAGTTTTTGGTTGTGATGCATATGCTCTAATTCCGAAACATCAACATTCTAAATTAGATCCTAAATAAAAAAGATATATATTTGTTGGATATGGTGATGGGACTAAGGGATAGAGGTTGTGGGATCCTAATACTCACAAGATCGTCACTAACAGAGATGCTAAATTCAATGAATCTTCACTCAATAATCCAGATGTAGATATGAAATTGAAATAGGATAATGTACCTAAGTTTCAACATATTCAGTTTGAAACCAGTTCAAATACTGATGATAGTCCAGATGAACAAGTTTAAGATGTAGATCATGAACAAGTTTTAGATGCAGATCATGAACATGTTTCAGATGCAGATCATGAAGAAGTTCCTACAGATAATAATCAACAAATTGTGGAAGAACCAGAAACATCTTTAAGGAGGTTCATGAGAATCAGACGTCCTCCTAAAAGGTATGATGATTATGTTACTTCAGTTGCTTTAACTGCTAATGATGATGAACCTTTATGCTATCAGGAAGCTGTAGAAGGTTCTAACAGTAATAAGTGGAAAGAAGCTATGAAGGATGAGATGAAGGCATTAGACAAGAATGCCACATGGGATTTGGTGGAACTTCCTAATGACAAAAAAACTGTGGGATGTAAATGGGTTTACAAATTGAAAAAGGGTGTTGATGATACATAAGACAGGTACAAAGCAAGGTTGGTCGCAAAAGGTTTTTCTCCGAAAGTAGGAATTGACTTTCATGAGATATTTTCACCAGTTGTAAAGACTGTTTCAATTCAAATTGTGTTAGCATTAGTTTATTTACTTGATTTAGAATTACAACAACTAGATGTTAAAACAACATCTTTACATGGATATTTGGATGAGGAGATTTACATGGAACAACTGGAAGGGTTTGTTCAAAATTGAAACAAGAAATTTTTCTGCAGGCTCAAGAAATCATTGTATGGTCTGAAGCAGTCGCCTGACAATGGGACAAGAAATTTGATTCTTTCATGATGAGTCAAAATTATATAAGAAGTGAATATGATCATTGTGTTTACTTTAAGAAATTGAGTAATGGCATGTTCATTATCTTAGTGTTATATGTTGACAATATGCTTTTAGCAAGCAAAAGCATAAGTGAGATCAATGGGTTAAAGGCTCATATGGCTAGGACGTTTGATATGAAAGATCTAGGAGCAGCAAGACAGATTTTGGGCATGGAGATTTTCAGAGACAGGAGCAATGGTAAGTTGTGGCTATCAAAAAAGAAGTCTATTGAGAAAACTCTTGAGGTTTGGTATGAACAATGTGAAGCTTGTTTCAATCCCTTTAGCTTCCCATTTTAAGCTTTCTTCAAGTTTATGTCCTAACACAAATGAAGAAAAGGAATATATGTCTCGAATTCCATATGCCAATGTAGTAGGTTGTTTGATGTATAAAATGGTTTGTACACGACCAGATATTTCACATGCAGTTGGGGTTGTCAGCAGGTGTATGGAAAATCTAGGAAAATAACACTGGTCAGTAGTGAATGGGTGCTTCGGTATTTGAGAGGTACAAGTGATTATTGTATCACTTATAATAGAAGTAGTGAATTTGTTTGCGGATATGTTGATTCCGATTTTGCAAGTGATTTGGATAAGAGAAGGTCAACTTCAGGATATTTCTTTACTCTTGCAGGTGGAGCTATAAGCTAGATGTCAAAGCTACAAAACATTGTTGCTTTATCCACTACAGAAGAAGAATACATAGCTGCTTCACATGCTTGCAAAGAAGCGGTTTGGTTGAAAGGTTTGTTTGGTGAGTTTGGTAGGTTATAGGACAACATCAAGTTATTTTGTGATAGTCAAAGTGCAATTCATTTGGCTAAAAATCCGGCATATCATAGTAAATCAAAGCATATACCTATCAAGTACCATTTTGTAAGACAGGTTATCACTGAATGGGGAGTCTCTCTTGAAAAAGTGCATACAAAGGAAAACTGTGCAGACATGTTCACGAAACTAGTTTTATTAGAGAAGCGATGATGGTGTCGGGCTTCTCTTGGCTTGCAGAAAAGATAAAAATAATAATGGAACAGGGTATCAGGCTAATTGTTGTCAAGGTGGAGATTGTTGAGTTTTATTTTATTAAATTTGGAGAAAATCTCATGAATATGAAAACAATAGGATTTGTTGCTAAATTGACTCCATCTAATCCTAATGTGGAGTTATTGCATCCTATTTTTGTTGTGATTGAATTTATGATTAAGTTTCTACTCCCATTTATAAAATGTAAGCCCGTAGAGGCAAATGAGAATGAGGGATGCGAGGTGAGTGGAAGAGAAGTGCAAATGAGAAACTTTGTTGTTGTAATTCTCCAGTT
The DNA here is from genome assembly GCA_034641835.2 of Pinus albicaulis. NCBI lineage: Eukaryota > Viridiplantae > Streptophyta > Pinopsida > Pinales > Pinaceae > Pinus > Pinus albicaulis. The sequence continues at coordinate 587,317,186 of CM076569.1, forward strand.
GATGAATGAGATTGCCGATGCCTCTATTTGGTGGACGTAGCCCGGATTGGTTGGGTGAACCATGTTAAATCCTTTGTCTCATGTTTTATCCTGTGCGTTTGTGTGTTTACTTAAGTTTCTGCTGCGTTTTTCTCAACAAATGAAGGTCATCTAAATAGCTGGATTGAAGACCCTTATGTGTAAAAAGGGGATGGAGCATGTAGACTAGGTCAAATTTGACCAAATTGAAGAGTGCTGGTATGGAAGGAGCGACATTCATTGAGGGACAACGCAGTTTTGGAGGGAGATTCCATGCATGGAGATAGTGGCTTTAATGAGTGGGGCCCAAGTTGAGGAAGCTCACCAAGCACATAAGGAAGGGGATGGCAGCCATAGAAGGCATGATTGGTTTATTATTTTGTGTATGGTCTGTATGACTTGTTGCTCTCTTGAACTGTTTAGCTAATATTGCAGTGTTGTTTAGCACAAGGGTGTTCCGGAGTGGGAATCCCACCTTCATCCTTGGGGGACTTCGAGTGCCCAATCAGGAGAAGTATTTGGGCTACATTTCCACATTGTAGCATAAGACCAAGCTTCAACTTTCTTCAACAATGTAGTTTCTGCTTAAGGTTGTGCTATGTTGAGGTTGCAGTAGTGGAGGATTGTATTGGGTGTTTTATGAGGTAGTTTTTAGTGGAGGAAGGTTTCCTTCAATTGGGAGGCCAGTAAAGAATACCCTTGAGCTTTATTGATGCATTTGGCATCAGGCCAAGGTGTTTTTATCCCCTAAAACACAATTTCGGCCTCGTTCTGCGTTATTTTAGGGAGGAGTTGCAGGGGTGGATGTAGTGTATGATTTGGGAAGTGATTTATTTAGTGGAGGGGACAACCTTTCATTTGGATGATCTATCGGAGGAGAGATACATAATTCTACATCAGTTTTAGCCATGTCTTCTCATTTCTTTATTGCAGCAAACCTTCAACCCTAGGGCTGCAACTCAGATTGTATTTTTTATATTTTCTGGAAATCCTTTTGGGTTGTCATGGAAAGGTGATATAGTGCCTAGATCTTTATGTATAACATCTTTTGAGGCATATATCAGTATTATTATATCATTCTATTATCTCCAATTGTATTTATGCACATTATGACTACTCTATAACAACTCTACGACTTTTTGTTTTATTAGCAACACCTCTCTTGGAGAGGGTTTCTTCATTGAAGGCTTGTTGGTTCATATTGTATGATTTGTGCCTCATTATATTGCACTGTTTTGCTACTGATATGACTAATAAAATGGCTCCATATTGGCCTCATATGTTTATACATTGATTTACACTGCTATTTCAATTTTTGTGTTCAATATTGATGCTTTCCCTATTTGGTAATATTATATCTACACAACATCAACATTTTAGTGATTCATAAATTTATTTACTTTTAATTAATTTTAGTTTTGTGAAAGAGGATGTTTTTTTCCCATTTAAGACATTAAGAAATTGTAAGAAATTAATTGATTTTCAGCACACGAAAATTGTTATGATTGAAAATAATCTTTCCAAAATCTCCATATTTTTAATGAATTAATAGTGCAAAAAGGTCAATAATGTTAAAAATGTTTTGAATTTTAGATTTAATAGGCGATGCATCGGTCAATTTTAAAAGAAAGTGATTTTTATCCTCCACCTTCTTAGGATCATAATGATGAAAATTTCTTTTTTGTCGACATTTTCTATGGAACTTGCCAAAATTCCTTTTTATTTTAGCAATATTGATTTCTTCTTTAAACTAGCTCAACAAAAAGATGTTTTTGATCTTTTATATTGAAGTTACCCTTCTCTTTATATAATCATAGTTATTTTTCCTTATTTTTAATCATGCTCAAATTTCTTCCAAAATTTAAATGTCATAATGTTGTTGATAGTATCAATATTTTGCAAAGTGACATTCTCTTCTATTTAGCCAAGACTCAACATCTTTATGTCAACCCCATCTTATATTGACATTGAAATTCAAATCTAAATGTGCATAGATGTGTGTGCATATACTAAGTGTCAATACCACAATATACATAAAATTACACATTCCCCTTACATTGAAATGTATGAAAGATATCCCTCTTTTTAGAAAACAAAAACACTAACCACTTTCAATGAAAAATTTCTCAATAAACATAAAAGTTTTGAACTTAATTTAATTTCTAATTAAATTATAACATTAATACAAATTATTATTATCATTGTTGTTAATAATAATAGAAAGTGTCTCTCAAATAAAAATTTTAAAATAAATCATGTATCCATTTTCACATATATTGACCAATACAATTACACTTTGAAAAATAATATTAAAAGTAAATTAAAAAATTGACGGAATCAAAAGTAAATATTTCTACTTGTTAGTAAGATTTTATTTGACAAGCACTAGGAACAAAGAAGAGGATGGCAATAATCAATGAGTTTTTAAGCAAATAATTTAGTTCATCCCCCTCATCCAAAGTGAAGCTTTACGTTGTTCACGTTTGAAGTTTAAAGATAACAAGAAAGTAGCATAAAAATAAAATTACGTTTTCGAGAAAAAGAGATTCCAATATATTTTATTTATTTTATTTTATTTGTCTTTTTAAATTTTATTCCATGATATTAGATACATAGGGATGCCAATTTTACATTTTTTAGATGGCTAAAAATTCACCAAGTAGTAATCTTTTTTTTCAAAAATTTTGATAACAGCTTGAATCTTGTTTTTACAGTGAAAATAGGTTAACATCATCAAAAACCCATAGAACATTTAAAATTTTGAAACTTAGTAACTATAATATAGATTTCTAAAATTTTGGAACTTAATAACTATAACTTAGATTTGTAAAATCCCAAAACTTAATAACTCTAATCTAGATTTCTAAATATTTCTACTCACATTTCAAAAACATGTAAAAATTTCTTTTATTTTCTGTACTGCATAATGATAATAATTACACCTTAAGGAGATACTCTTTGAAAACAACTTCCCGAGCTGCCACGTTGTACCTGTCTGCACCATCAAATCAAATGTTAGACGATTGAAATGTTTTAGGCCATTCATCTACAACCCCCTTCATTTAAGCTAACTACTCTTTGGAAACAACTTCCCCAGCTCTCGCGATGTACCTGTAACCTCTACGAATCTCTCTTCCCAACCTACACTCTCAGTTGATGTGCACAACGTAGTTTTAATGCCATTTAGAATTAGACCTTGAGAAATCATCTGGTGTTAGTGCTTTTGTTTGATATAATAAATTCTTTGCTTCTCAAGGTGTCCGAAGTAAAGATGAAGATGAGATACTCATTGTGTATATCCAAGCCCATGGGGAAGGTTGTTGGCATTCACTTCCCAAGGCCGCGGGTTCCATATAATCATATATTTTTTTCTCAATCATTGTTCATTCCCTAAATATTTTTCCCTATTCCATTTTATCTGTAACTCACTGCCCTGTAATCAATGCTAAATTTTTTTTATCTCCATCTAGGGCTCCAAGGCTGCAATGGTGTAGTAAAAGCTGCATGCTTTGATGGATAAGATATTTGTGTCTTGACCTCAAGCTAACGAGATAAATAATTACTGGTACTCTCATATTAAGAGAAAAGTTTCATCAATTAGAGATGTTGATTCTTATAATACCTATCTCCATATAAAGCAAGAAAATTATGGCAGTGCCTTTTAGTCATCCACCAAGTATATTCATCTATTACCAAAGCGACGTTGTAAACCTGATGAGGAGTGCACTAATTTTTTCTAAAAACAACAACAGATCAATCCAGGAACTTGGTCTCAACACAAGGTCATATCTACCAGTCACGGGGATGTTAATATTCAACTATCAATTACTTTTCCATCCCTTAGCTCAGAATTACAGGGTGCTTCAAGCAATTCTAAGGGGCTCTCTGGTGATATCAGGCTCTCTAACGACTATATCAAGAAAGATTAGAAAAAAAGAGAAATATGTTGTCACATAAGCCTGCAAACCATTGGTGGAGTTCGTTGCTCTAATTGTTAGGATTGAGAATGGCTAGTAGAAATTAATGGACATAGTTTTTAGAATGCAAATGCCTCTGATCTCCATTCTTATGCATCTCCAAAAATGTGTTACGATTTCAAGTGGCAAGTAGGACTCAATGTATGATACTAGTGCCTATGATACTTCAAAGTTCTTCATTTCATTGCATCTCGAAAAATATGAGGGTATTTGTATTAATTTGCAGATATGTTGTTAATTATCAAACTGGTGTTTCTACTATATAATCTAGCACACCAAAATATTATGTTAAGGATTTTTTTTCTCCAATTTCATTTTTGATCCAGCCACATTCAAATCTCGAACATATCTCAAAAATAATTCCATCGTTACTAGGAACCCTGCGGTAAATATGACTGATTGGAATTACCAAAGGTTCCAGAATAGTGTTGCCTAGAATTCCATTTATTTTATTGGAAATTCGAGTTACAAAGCTAGCCTCTTTTCAGATAAGTTAAGGTAAAATTTTCCCATAGTCAAATAATTGGTGATTACTAATCATGAGTATTATGAATAAAGCATAAAAGGAAGAAAAATGATGGTAACTATGATTTATGGTACAATGGTACACTTATGGTTTATTTTGTGGAAGGTACACTCTGTTTTCTAATCCTTAACTTTGCAGTGATTTTGTGTTGTTGAATAAGTTGTAAATCTAGTCTATTGTACATCTCTCCTTTATTTCTTTTTCTCAATAATGTGTTGTATGTAATTTGTTAATAACAAAAAAATATCTATCTTCGTCCGGGATCCATAAAATTTATGAAGTTTTCAACAGATCTATCTTCACACATAACAAGTCTGATGTTTTGTCCTCTTGAAGTGTGAGGATCACAGTCAGGATATGGAAAACAGACATAAATTTTAGTTTATTATTCATAATCACTATGTAAAAAGTTCTATTATTTTATGAAATTATTGAAATAAAATGTATAACTATTTTTATTTCATTTATGATATTAATTTTTATTATTATGTTGCCTAATGTTAATTTTATACATTGATACCAAATGTTCTGGATACATTCATACGAGGTGTTCTGGATCACTTCCAAAATGAGAAGGGGGCATTTTAAGGCCATATAGGTTGAGAGATAAGAGGTGTCTTCATTTTATTATTATTATATATATATATATATATATATATATATATATTTTGTAGACTTTTTAATAATTTGTATTTATACACACTGTTCATTATATTTATATTTTATTATTTTGGAAAGAGTGAAAGTTATCTCGTTATATTTCGGATTTGGATTTAGGTAGTATTTTCACTCTGAATTGAGTTATATATACAATTTTTTTCATAATTTTGTATCCTTATTATTGTGGACAACTTTCTAAAAGTCCCTTTATGGGAGATTCATCCCCCTGACTCACTCATATTAAGAGAAAATTGTGAACAATTAGCAATTAGAGGTGTTGATTCTTATAATACCCATCTCCCTATAAAGCAAGAACAAATTGGAAGTGCATTTCAGTCCTCCACCAAGTATATTCATATATTACAGAAGAGATGTTGTAAGCCCAATGAAGTGTGCACTAATTTTTTCCAACAACAACAACAGATCAATCCAGGAACTTGGTCTCAGCACAAGGTCATATCTACCAGTCACGAGGATGTCAATCTTGAACTATCTATTACTTTTCTATCCCTCAGCTCAGAAGTATAGGCAGCAATTCAAGCAATTATAAGGGGCTCTTTGCCAATATCAAGCTCTATAACGACTGTATCAAGCAAGATCAGAAAAAAAGAGAAATATGTTGTCACATTGGCATTTGTAAACCATTGGTGGAAGTTGTTTCTCTAATTGTTAGGACTGAGAATGGATAGTAGAAATTAATGGACATACTTTTAGAATGCTAATTCCTCTAATCTCCATTCCTATGTATCTCCAAAAATGTGTTAGAATTTCAAGTGGAAAGTAGGACTCAATGTATGATGCTAGTTTCTACGATACTTCAGAGTTCTCCATTCCATTGCATCTCCAAAAATATGAGGGTCTCTATATTAATTTGCAGATATGTTATTAATTTGAGAGTGCAAGCTTCTGTGATCCATAACATATTAGATTATAAATCTTTCGGGAAATCACATGAGAATTTTAGGACCGACGCGTTTCGAACTACCAACTGTAGTTCATCATCAGGATAATGATGATTTATAATCTAATATGTTATTAATTATCAAACTGGTGTTTCTACTATATAATATAGCACACCAAAATATTGTGTTAAGGATTTTTGTTTTTTTTTTTTCTCTAATTTCATTTTTAATCCAACCACATTAAAATCTCCAACATGTTAGCCACCTATTAAATTTGTCAATATCAAATGGTGGCTAAATCATTCTTTAAGCCTTGAAGAAACAATTTTTATGCCAAATTTTTAGTTTTTAAAGTCTTATAAAGATAACTTATCCTTGAGTTAATCTTCACTGCTCTTTCCCTTGTAATCCTGAAAAATCTGTTATTTTCCTGAAGAAAAAGGCTGCTAAAAACCCATTTTTTCCCTTTCTTTTTACCCCTCCTTTCACTCATAATTAACCCCCATTTTCATCCCCTTTTTCCTCATGAAATTCCTCCATTTCCCTCATTTTCTTTCCTTTCCTTCATAAATTCCCTTCAATAATGTTTAAAACTCCTTTTTAAACCTTATCGGAACTCTCAAAATCCTCAAAAAGCCCTCCAAAAATCATGAAAAATAGTCTTTTGCACTAAGGCCTTAAGCCCCTTTGGCCCTAGCTCCCAGCCCCTTTTTTTTCCCGCATAAGACCAACACTGAGGCCAGGCGCTAAAGCCTAATCGTGCAATTGCAATCGGGTTTCTCCTCTTGTCTTGTTACCTTTTTCTTTTAAAAACTTCGATTGCGATTAAGCCCCTTTTTATAAAAACCGACTTTCCTTTGGTGTTTTATAAACCCGACAGTTCATTGTTTCAGCGAATATCAGCCGTTGATCTAAACTGATCAATGATCAATCCATAATCGCTTCACAAGTTTTTAAATTTTCCCTTTGTTCTTTCTCCTCGTCGATGTGATCCAGTGATCAATTCTCGACCATTGATCTTCTCTACTGTGCCCAGATCCGACAATCCCCATCGCTCCATTTCAAAGCCTACATTTCTACCTTTGGCCTTCATGACTTAATCTCCACAGTCGATTTAGTTCTAAGATCAACGGCTCTGACTCAATCGCATCGCAAAATTTCTTTATTGTGTTCCCCTTTCCCTCCTCCAATTGCAATCTTACGATTCAATCTGGACCGTCATGTTGGAACACCTAATCCTACATGGGTAGGTGTGGAATGCGAAAAGTCACAATGGAGTCCAAGTGACCTTGGAATGTGAAACCAAGAGTCACACCATTGTATTATAAATGTACATCATGTATAATGGAAAAATAAGAAAGCCTCACGCTTATCCTTCATTGTGTTGAGTCTCTTATGTGTGTGTGCTCATCTTCCTCATACACCATGTGTGTGCTTTAACATGGTGTTTAACATGGTATCAGAGCGGGTGATTGCTGGCCCTGCTCCAAATTGAGTGAGCCATTTGTGTCTATGGCCTGTGCATATCTGCATTTTTGCAGCATTTAGAGAGTTTTTGCAGCAGTGTTTTTGCCGCCATTCAGAGGTGTTTTAAAGAAGAGCAGCGTTGGTTTTGAGAAGGATCAGCATTCAAAATCCCAGCATTCAGAAATTGGCAGCATTCCGGCATTGATTTTGAAAAAAAAGAAAGAGCAACATTGTGCATCTGAAGGTTTTCTCACTGCTCATTCTTCCTGCAATTTCTGCATTTTTGAGCTGCTGAAAGGGTTTTTGAAGAAAATTCTGAGTTTTTCTATTGAAAGTATCTGCAATTCTGAGTTTTTCTACTGCTGGAAAATATTCTTTGCTGGGCTATTGGAAAATTTCTGGGTTTTATTGGTAATCTGCTGTTGCATTTCAGTACCTGAAATTTGTATTGTTGCCTTCATTTCTGGAATCTGCTGCCTGTATTTCAGTGCTTAAAATTCTGCTGCTGTTTCAAAGTCTTCTACTCTACTGTTTTAAATTAAAACCAAAAATAAAAAATAAAAAATAAAATTCTGGTCCTGGCCTTTCGGCCTCCCCAACCTGCAATTTTTTCATCTCACACTCCCCTCGCCTCCTCTGCACACTCACAAAATACAACTACGCCCTTTCCCTCACTGGTCTGCGCCCTGCCGGCCCTCCTTACAGCTGTGAAAACGCACCCTACTCTCCCTAACGCACATCCTTACTCTCTTCCCATATAATTAATAAATTTTGAACAGGGCTCGACCTTCCATACCAAACAACCTCCCGTTAAACTAATTCCTCTCCCATTAATTCGATTACCACGCACAGCCCTGCCGCCACTCCCATCTCTTTCACGGCCTCCCCTCAACCTGCATACATCCCTTGGCCCTCGCACTAAACAATCCCTCACTGCCCGTGCTCTCTCACACACATCAACCCCCTCACAAAAGCTTCGTTATCCCATCCTCTCCACGGCCCATCCCACTCTTGGCCTATCTCACACTCAGGCCTTATCATTAATATCGCTCCATTTAAATTATTTTAAAAACATGTATAATACTTCCCCCCCACCATATAATATCTCTTCCTCTTTTTAAATTCGTTTCCACTTTTTTATTTTAAAGATAATCCCCTTCCCATATAATTAATCCCCTTCCCCATATTTCGATTTTTAAATTTAAAAAAAAAATCTTTCCCTCCCCCTATTAATAACTCTCCCCCTTTTACATATATACATTCCCATTTTAAATTTCTTTTAATATACCCCCCTCCCACATATAATACCCCTCCCTTACGTATATCATTTCCATCTTAATTTTTTATTATTAAAAGCTCCCTTTCCTTTTTTAAATTACTTTCCTCTTTTCTCTTTTAATTTTTTATTATTAAAAATTCCCTTTTCCCTTTTAATTAATTCATTTTTTAATTTAAAAAAAAAAAAAAACAGTAGAGAGAGAGGAAAGAAAGAAAGAATATGACAATGAGATATGAAAATAGCCATATGGCACAAGGAGCAGATAGAAAATTACGATTTTCCATTTTATATGATTTTGGCATATGTAGAGGTATTTTTTGGAAAATTATTTGAATAGTTTCCATCATTTACCAAATGACTATTTGAGAAAAAGAATTAATTTGCTAAAAGCCTCTTGCAAGTATTTTTGGTGCACATATTTTATATTGTATTGCTTTTGACCTTTGCATTGAGTGAGCATTGCCTTTTTGGGTTCTGCCGTCAGAGTGTACTTGAGGTTGTTGGATTTATTGATTTCCTCATCATTTAAGGAGCACCTTTGCAGCACTTTGGATTTCCATAGTTTAAAATTCTTTAAGTCTTCCTCTTTCTTGTTGAATCACGGCATAGCATTGCTGCACTTGAGTGCATTTTTAGGTTTGACCAGAGCCTTCCATTTTTGAGCCTAAGTTGTTGAAAATGGCCAAAATCAATGAGGCATTAATGTTGTTGAATGACCTCATTCATTCAAATGTTGATGACATGATAAAAATGAGCAAGGATGCTCTTTGTAAAATTCACAATTGTTTGCAAGATGCACAAGAAAAGATTGAGTTTTTGCAGTTGGAATCTCAGCTCCAACAAGACGAACTTCAGCAAAAGAGTCACCATTCTGAACCTGTTTTTGTTCAGAAGATTGAGAAGGACTCCCATCAGAAGAAAGAAGACAAAGTTCCAGTTGATTCACATTCAGTTCCTTGCACTAGAGCAGATTTTCATGCAGATGCAGCAGCTCAACCTGCACTTCTCAAGCCCATCATCAGACCTTGGGAAGAGCTTGTCCACAACAAGCACCGAACTGGTCTTGGATATGACAAGGATGTGTCCTTTCATATTCCAGACTACACCAAACCCATCATATTTCAGAGTGGGGATTGTGTGTGCGGATTACTACCCAGTATTCGGATCGTTCCACAGCAACAGCAGTTAAAATGCCAACATTGATCGGTTAAATATGAAGATCATTCTTTTGCAGTCTTCCATCCCATTACCAAAAACCATGTGTGTTTTATTCTTGGAACGATGTGCCGGACTAAGCTCACAGGAGCCAGATTCATCCTGGATGGATCGCTTCTTGGCAATGGGCATCAGCAGCCAAGAAGATGTTTACGACACATGTTAGAACTTGTTCACGGATATTGAGCAAACTTGCAGTTGAGTTTTCGCCATCATCTCACCTTGTCCCTGACAGGGGGGAAAATGGTGGTCATGTACAAGCTTCGACAGCAGATCAAGCGAGCCTGAGCCACAATCTCTCATTCCAGATTCAGAGTTGCAGCCAAAGTTCAAGCGAGCCTGAGTCACAATTCGTCATTCCGGATTCAGAGATGTAGCCAGAGACACGGATACCCATGAGCATGTACGCCCGGGTTTGGTGGACAACTTTAAAACCTCATCTTTGTTTAATTTGGATAGCACAAAGTATCCACGGGTGGCGGAAACCATGCTCCCTTCTTTTGAATTCGGAAGGTCTCCTTTCTTATATGAGGAGCAACTTCCTCCTAGCGAAGCACTTCGGCTTACGCAGGCCCATGGCTTCTTGCGAGTTTTACAGAAGGATTCCAGAATTTGTAACAAGTTTAGATTTCCGGTTTTTGTGGTCTTCTAAAGCCACACCTCTTCTTTTCCAAACATTTAGAGAGTTGATTCACTTTAAAGTCTTGTCATGCCTCTTCTGAGATTGCTATTACAACTCTCTTCTTGGACTCACACATACCCCTTAGGATTAAGGGGGGATGTTGGAACACCTAATCCTACATGGGTAGGTGTGGAATGCGAAAAGTCACAATGGAGTCCAAGTGACCTTGGAATGTGAAACCAAGAGTCACACCATTGTATTATAAATGTAGATCATGTATAATGGAAAAATAAGAAAGCCTCACGCTTATCCTTCATTGTGTTGAGTCTCTTGTGTGTGTGTGCTCATCTTCCTCATACACCATGTGTGTGCTTTAACATGGTGTTTAACACGTCGAATCCACAAGAACCGACGGCCCAAATTAATTTCCCTCCGCCACG